>VZRU01010380.1:404083-417030 GCA_013398155.1 Pedionomus torquatus
AAAAAAAAAGGAAATTAAAAAAAAATAATAATTTAATTGCATTGGCCTTGTATAAAATTGCTCAACTGAACCAACTTGTATAAAAGTCATACAACACTACTACAAACTTTACCTTGGGTTGGAAGGCAAGTTCAACATTTTTCTGGCTCATGCATCACCAGTAATAACGCAAATCCTTTCAGGTCTAGGGCCGTGTAAATCCATTACTTGTGAATTATGTCTCCTGTGTCATCTGGCCAACCCTATTTCCTTCTTGGGGTTGTACACGTGTCACTGGGAGCATAATTTGAAGACAATGGGTTTGCAAATTTGAAGACAATGAGTTTATCCAGGTGACTTTGCAAGATAAATGCAGATAATAGTTCTGAGCTTATAAACTAGGAAGGGTTGCAGGTTTTTTGGTCAGAGTTGTGGTGTGTCTGTAGAGCACAGTAACAAACTCCAACACCTGACTTTCATTGTGTGCAGTGAGCCTATCTCCAGAGCAAGACCAGTTTGTTTCATGTCTTCAACAAAGAAGAGAAAAGGAGAAAAGGAAACAGGAAAGTGAAGGCTAAAACCGGCACAAAGCAGGTGTTGAAATGCCCACTTATTTTTGCCTGCACACCGTGTCCGTCAGAGATGCACTCAGGTCTTTGCTCCAGCACACAGAACTGTGCCAGTGCAAGAGTTTCTTGTTAATGCAATTAAACCTGGACAACTGTGATGATGCAGCTGTGGATGTAGCATTTATAAGTTAAAAAAAAAAAAAAAAGAAAAAGAAAAAGAAAAAAGAAAAAAGTAAAAATGCTTGTCAGATTTATCCTAGTCTTTCCCAGGGCAGCATGAGTCCAGCTGTGCTGATAGAGGTGGATCTGTGCAAGGGCCTTTGGCCAGAAGAGCCGTGATGGATATAGGAGCTCAGCAGAGACAAACACATGGCATTGAGGCTACAACCGGTCCAGGAAGTGACTGAAAACTTCACATCAAAAAATTGACATCTCTCCCCACTGGCTTTCTGAGCAATGAACCATCACCTCCAGGACCAGTTTGTCCTCAGGCCCTGGTAAGCGCGACTACTAAGCCAGCACTACAAGTACACATGAACAGCCCTGAGTTGCTCCCAAGGAAGTCGGTGACAAAGTTGCCAGTGATCTTGATGGAAACAGCAGCTGGCACAAAATGCTGCAAGTCGTTGCACTGTATGACAGTACTCTGAGGAAATCAATACTTAGGCTGAATTTCATCTTGCAAATTAAATCAAGGATTCAATTCCTCTGTCTTGCAGGAAATGTCTCTGCCTTACAAGATACCACAAGGAGAAGTATTAACTGAAATGTGCCTTATAATCAGTTGTATCTATTCTAGGACCACAACCACTAAAATGCCTTAATCACATATTTAGCATTATTGCAGGGAATTAGTATAAAATAGATTATTTGATTGACTTAATTGTGCATTTCTTATAATATCATGATTTATTTTAAATGTTTCATTAACTCCAAACTCCCTGTGCTTGCAGTATTTAGATTTGGGGAAGTTACGCTACAATACTCCCCACCCTCTCCCAGCCCCCTTGGGGAGGAAGATCTGTCTGGGATCGTATAAACTGGAATGGCACTCTGGCTGTTTACTTCAGCAGACAATTTGGCCCAAAGAACGTTGTAAAGCTCAGGATGGGAAAAAGGAACAGCATGTTCCAGCCTAGAAAGCAGGTCTGAAGGACATCGAACCCCTCCTTAGTCGTACTTAGATTAAAACAGCTGATACTGGGAGTGTCCTGAACGTTCTTACTCACTCTACCCCTGCTAGAAAATCATATGATGTGCCGAGGTGGAATGCTAATTTTAAATCACAGTATAAGCAAACATTTTCAGAAAGAGGTCATGTCTAGTGGGTGGAACACAGGTCTGTAGAAAGCCGTGAATTTGTGGATGGAGGTCCTACTCCAACACCGCACCCCCTCCACACCTTTGGGAAGGAGTTTACCTGCCCTCAACCCTCATGTTCAAAGGACAGTACAAGTTGCCAAGCTTGGTAGTTAAGATGAATTAATTACTGGCCTGGTTCTTCTTTTAGCTATCTTGCAAGTCTGATTTCAACATCAGTCATGGCTGAGAACAACACTTGTTTCACTGTTCAATCATCAAGCCTCAGGAAATCAAAATACTTTCCCCAACATTAGAAGAAAGAGTGACATAATATTTAAAATAACCTGGACCATATTTACAACTATCTGAGCTCTACCCACCTGCTTCCTTCCTGCTCCCACCTCCAATAAAACTAATTTCATTCATCTTTGCTTCCATGAGTTCCCCATATATCATGGGTTACACTGAAGTCCTTGTTTCGATTTTTAAGATTACCTATAAGCCACATTTTCAGATGATTCCATGAACTTCACTGTTCTGACTTTTTAGAAATTGATGAGGGTTAAAATAACTTTTTCTATTAAAAGCACAGCCAAAAAAAGAAAACATTTTACTTTGGAGAAAATCCATTTGGATGTAGTCACTCCCTTCTGGAAGCCCTAAGCAGCTTGATCCAGGAGACCTGCTAAAAAGAAACGTAATTTCTACTTATAGAAGGCTGAAGAAACTTTTCCCTTGGCGATGACATCACTTTGATTGGATGTTATGTTTTCCACCCTCATCTCTCTAGTAAAGTAAAACCTTAGGAGAAACATATTGCATATTGAAAAGCTGCATACAGAACTACTGCAAATCAGGGAGAAAAATACCAAAGGAAACAGAAATCACTTGAGCCAAATTCTTTCCTGATTCACCCCTGCACAACCAGGTTCAATTGAAAAGAGCTGTCTTGGGTACAGGAAGGACAAAATTGGTTTAATTTTTCCTTTAAATATTAACTGTTAAAAATGTTCAAAAACAAACCCAAAAGACAAAACAACTTCATCACAAAATAAAAAACAAATAACTAGCTGCAATCCAACACTAACATTACAAAACATTTATTTTAGTTTATACTGTGGGCATATAAATAGAACACAGTGCAAGCACCACTCTGAGGCAATGAGAAGGTTGCACGAAATAGCATTCAAAAAATCAGGAAATGCCAGAATTAAGGTTTCCCAGGCAACCTTAATTTTACCCCCCGTGCATATGCATTTTGCAACACAGCTTTTAAATACACCATAGCATTCCATTTCTCAAATAGTATCACATACTGAAGAAAGCTCCTAACAGCAATACCAACTTGTCATGTACACGTTGGCAACTTTTGCCACAGGGAAGAAGCAGATTGGTTTGTAATCTGTCTTATTCCAAGAGCGAAACAATTTCACTCAAAATTTAGCACAAAAACGTCCCCCAACGTCAACTTGGGAAGTGAGTTTTCCAGCCACTGGTAAACTTTGTAAAGCTGAAAGTCATTTTCATCCTGGAATAAAGTCTGGTACCAACATATTTAAAATAAATATACTTGCGTGGGCAGCATGGTCTTTGCTCACAGTTGAGCTCCTGTGTTAAATAGATACCACGTTTGCCCTACAGTCAGCAAAAGCCTAAGAAGCTGCCCTGAACAAAAAAACAAAACCCTAGATGAATTAGTCAAGGCAAACCAAGAACTTGTTAAGCTTTGCTAATTCATTTCTCCAACAGGTGAAGACTGGTCCAGGGAATAAACCAGCCTCTGTGAAACAACAGAAAAAAAATCTCCTTTCCTGAAGGAGCTGTGGATATGAAAGCCATAGAGCTGCAGAGAAAATAAATACAAACACAACACAGAAATTAAAACTTCACTGTAGTTGAGGAAGTTAAGGAACTTTTACTACTAGTGAACCAAATGAAAATATGTATTTCCTCCTCTCCAACACAAGCTAATGACTGAAGAAACCCAAATTACAGCCACCTTGAAAACATTTAATTATAATGGTGAATTTTGTTTTGAGGAGCCTTACTTGCCTCCTGTTTTAACAAGGGTCTTCAGCATTTCTGAAAAGCTAATAGGGAGAACTTAAGTTTATTTACCTTATTGACACTCTCCCATGCAGCGCATTGAACTACTCAGTATCAGGAAAACTTTCCTGAGAGGGTAAATGGTTATTCCCAGGACCAGATAAGCCTAAGAGAAAAGGTGAAAGTGGCTTCTACTCTCTGTGGATAGCAGTCACCGTAATTCCCCATTAGACAAGAGCCTGTCCCTTTCTCCTGCTGCCCTCAGACAGCAAAGGGCAGATAGCGCTCCAGCTGATATCAGATTGAAAACTCCCTCAGTTCCATCAGAATAGGTCCAAAATTAGGCCAGCACAGAACAGAATAGTGCACTTGGGAGCACTGAATCCAGACCAAAGAGACTTGGCTGCACTTCTCATCCTTTCCTGGCATTCCAAGCAAGCTGTGTCCCTTCTGTACACCTTTCTTCCTTTGCCTGCCAGCTTTCCCTTATCTTCCTATTTGCATTACAAGCTCTTTGAGAGGGTTTCCCCTCCAAGTACCTGTTTACACAGTGCACAGCATAGTAAGGCTGTGATCTCAAGGTCTCTGGGTATACTTGGAGTACAAATAATAATGAACAAACTAGCAATAAGAAAAAAAGCAACACGAGCAAAGATCTTGACTTGGACAGGCATGGCTTTGGACAGATTCTTTCCTACTCCCATTAAGTTGAATGGCAGAGCTCCCATTAGCCTTAACGAGACCAGGACCAGACCCAGTCTGTGTAGACTGAAAACATTCAAAAGGCAAAAAAATGTCTAACTGAATGACAGGCAGCATTTCAGTTCCTGTGGAACTTTCAAATTCCTGTTGAATGTGTGATGCAGTCAGTCCTGAGCCATGCGTTCCATCCATTTCCAAGCACAGAGCCTCCTCAGGGACACAGGCACCTCAGAAGTGCTAGATGCTTTATGAGAAACTTCAGCCACTCAGCCAACAATACTTACAAGAAAAATAATATTTTCCATTCTCACATATTGCTAAGTTGTAAACTGTTCCTTAGATACCTGGACATGGGGTTTATGAGAAACACATGTAAAGTTCTGACAAGTAAACCTTGTTTATACCTTTACACAAAATAACTACTGAAAGGACCAATTTTCAGAAGACGCCTATTGGGACCTGTCAAGTATGCCATACGCCAAAGACATCATCAAGCAACGCGCTTCAGATGCTGCTTTGCTTTCCCTGAGATGCATGCCACCCCCTGAAACTTCCCTTGCATTTTTCCCCTGATAGTTGCCTTCAGATGTCACCAGTGTCTCGATATGGGCTTGCTGAAATTTGCCAGTGAAAGAAGGACAGATTCTTGCGTTTGAGATAATTCCTCATAGTATCCACTGTCTGGTTTAAATCACTGTTGGGTGAACACCACATCTTTGTGATGTTCACTGAGACTTGATAAAGTCCTTCTGGCTCAGCTCAGAACTTGCAAGACCTGATAAGTGGCTCTACATTTGCAAATCAGCCAGAGGATTCTGTCATGTCCTTCTTGTGGGCTATGTAACATCTGTATTTTCACCCATAACACCAAAACAAGGAAAAGTGAGGACTTTCTGTTGCTAAAAACTGCAATTCCCGAACATTTATACAAATGAATCTGCTTTAACTGGCTGTAGAGTTGGTGGGGGATTCTTGTTGGTTTTGTTTGCTTTTTAACCTACATCTTTCAACATTACAGTATGGAAGGATCTCAGTCACAGCTATGGTGACTGTGCACTGATGACATTACTCTGTCCCTCTCTTGCCACTTACAAAGCAGATGGCAACAAGTAAATTAGTACACGCTTTCAATTATTTTCTCCCATTGTATCTTTTCTGTATCATCTCATGACGTCCTTTGGTTAACTTGACCTTTATACTTTCCAACAGAGCAAAGGAAGCAGTGCATTCAAAATTGGTTTTGAACCTCTTGTAGCGATGCCTCAATGCAACTAAGCTGTTTTATATGAATTCTCGGATGACAGAAAGCTGTTTTTCCCTACTTAGACACACTTACTCATCAGAAGTACAACAGGCAAATGCTCCTTTCAGCTTTGCACTGTTATGTTCCTTTAGTCCCCAGAGCAGTAAATTTTGCTCAAGTATATCACTCAGTACCCTGATAAAAATGGACTCATTGTAGATGAGCAGTGCTGTAGCAGAATAAAATGTAGTGCCAGAGAGCCTGGGTTTACTCAGCAAGAAATCTCCATCTTCTAAATTCACCAAAGCGTGTCCCGTTATCTAAAATTAGACCAGAACATTTGAGTTTTGCTTCCAGTCTTTCTATGTCTCTTGCTTTTAGACACAGCTTCATAAAAACCGTATCACAGACCAAAGTAACCACTAAAGAAGTGCTATAAAATTTACACTCTGGGTAACACAATCTCTCCAAAATTATGATCAGAAGAGTAGCTTTGATTTTTTGTCATTTTAGAGGATCTGATATACTACCATTTAGTCCTCTACACCACTCAGTATCACCATCTAGCCCACACACAAGCTGGCCTGGCATTCCCCGTATTTTTAGATTCTATTCTATTTCTCAGCTCATTTTACAAGTTGTGTTTGGTTTTTTATTAATTTATTACTGTGCAGGTAATAAGTGTCCTGAGAAAACAACTGTGCTCTGTAAGAAGTGATAGATGTGTAAATTGGCAGTGTCTGTTCTGTTGACTACAAATAATATTTTTAGCATGAAACCAGCAGCATAACATCCCTGCTGAATTTAGGATACAATTAGAAGAACTTTGTTGTCTTGGACGTTTGGTAAATCCTCTTTGAAGATTTCTGAAGCCCTTTGCAAGATGAATCTGTTTAAATCAGCAGTTATAAGCGTAAATACCTAATGAGAGTGATGAACAAGCTCTGTATCAACTAACTCCAAACTATAAAATTGAAGTGGGATCTGACGAACTGGGGATTAACTTTATCATACACATAGAAAAATAACAAAGTGGGTAGCTCCCTTACCTTGTTTTCAGAACTAAGCACTACAGCAATGGCCAACAAGAAATCTCATTAATCACTATTTAAAAGAGAAATCTGAAACTAGGACTTGGAGAATTTCATCCCTTTTTGAAGATTTTTAAAAGCTCTTAATCCACCAGCTCTTTAGACATGAAGATGATCTTCAGCTGCTACAAGTCACACTCCAAAACTGTCAGTGGTAGATAGGACAGCTGTGCTCAGCATACACAGAAGCACACTACAAGACAACTAAGAAAATTAAAAAAGAGGACAATCCCAGTGGTGTAATTGTTGAGGGATGGATGAAGACAACAGTTTTAAGTGGAATCTCAGAACTTCACTCATACATGTCGAATGCTCCAATCGGACAAGTTTAGAGGGACATTCAACATCTTATTCCGTAAAAGCTACATTATTAATTCTTAAGATTAGCATGTAGTTCTCTGGAGATCATTGCCTCCTACTTATACAATGACTGTTTAAAACCATGTGTTGCTAATGCCAGCACTCAGGAAACACAGATACCACCCAAAGAGTTTGGGTTTTATGAAGGAAGGAAAAAAAAAACTAATGCAACCAAGAGCAGAGCTTATCATAGTGATGCCAGGCAGTCACATAAGCTCATGGAACAAACTGTGCATTCCCAGAGATGAGCTTTTTAATATTACTATTATTTGCAAGTTGTCATTCATTTAGACAACCACTGTGTACACCATTTCATGGATCCATCATTAGTATGCCCAACTTCTCCTCCCTCCATACTCATCTTAACTGTTCACCTTCATCTCTCCCACCTCATGCATTTAGTGAACTCAATGCCTGCTGGTATAGACTGTCACACATCACCTGAATGACCAATACAGTCAAATCTGACTGAGGCCACAAATTATTTGCCATAAATAATCAAATCAAGTACCTCTGCTTGCCATCAAATGACAAGGTAAGAACTTTACCATCAGCAAGGGTCTCAAGGAGTTCTTCCTTATCTAAGAGGAAAAAGAGGCAAGCAAGCTCATAGAGGACTCTAGGCAACACACATGTTAACGGGGCAGTGTGCAGGCTTAGTGTTGAAAACCTGGTTGTCTTGAGTGCCTGACAGATGCTTGTAAGGGTTGCTATAATCACTGTAGTGTTTCTGCTCTTTTCTTTGAGATCCAGCAAAGCAGGCTTAGGCTGTTACAATCCTCACTAGCATATTACATACAAGAAATCATCTTTCTGGTGGAAATGTGCACGTAAGGATGCCAAAACAGGCAGCCCTCTTCCCTTCAGTTCTTACTTCCATCAAATGCAGACAGCTCTTCCAACCATTACTCTCCCAGAGCCTGTCTGAGGTTACTACATGGGTGACAGAGGGGTTATTTCATCTAACACAGTCAGCAGCTTTCTGCTTGCTTGGGGCAACAGGAGGAGGAAGCTTAAGGGAGCTGGGTCAAACAGCTTCTCACTGTTTTCTTGGTTGTAATCCAACCCATTAACAGGCCAGCAATCCTCCTGAGGCTCTGGCTCCAGCCCCAAGAAAGCCTTTCCCTATCCTTCTTTGCTACGAACTCCAAGAGCATCAGACTACATGCTTGAGCAAAACTTGGACCATGTCAGAGCAGGCTCTACTTTCTATTACAAGAGCTGCAGTGGGAGAAAAGAGGTCCTGCAGTTAAGCAAGAGAAAATTGGATCCGTTTCTGTTCCCCCACCACTGAAAAATCCTAGCATTTCATCCACCTCTCTGTGCTTCAGTGCCATCTGTAAAACAGAGATGCTAATAATCCCCTACATCTCACAGCTGTTCTATGAATTAACTCACCAGGGCTCAGAGGTGTTTCAGTACTGGTGATGGGAGCTAACAGGACATACACAACGTAACTTCTTTTCTTCAACAGCTTATTAATTACCACACATATTCTTCAGGTCTTGCAACTGAGTGTGTTTTAATAGTTGAAATAAATAAATAAATGAGAGCAAATAACATTTCCCTGCCTAGAAATCAACCATCTGTCACATTCTTGGGTATGACAAAACTTCTAATCAATATGTAATTTCCACCCTGTTTTAATAAATGTTGCTGTATTACTACCTACTGATTGTGCTTGCATCTCCTGTTGGGCTGTAACAGGAGCTGATGCCAGCCCAAACCCTTCGTCCTTCAGTTGTACTGGATAAGCCTGCACACATAAAGTGCATGTTTATATTAACATATTTCACTCAGCTTCCTAAACAGGAGAAAGCAAGAGTTTTATAACTAAAGCTGATCCTAAAAATTGAAAAGCAGTGATGGTAGATTTTGCAGAACTTTTTTAATGGAATAACTAAGGAAGCTGTCATACAGTTTGTTTCAGACTAAACAGATTTCTCTCACTCTGTCTGGACTGTATCTCCTGTTGGGATTTAAGAAGCACCAAGCAAATACTCAAATGAGCAAAATCCAAGGAATCGTGAACTGTTGATAGAAGGGGATTTGGGATGGTCCTCTTCCATCGGGGTCAGGAATAACTAGAGCAGGGAAGAGAAAGGCTGCTGCCTAATGCAGGATTTTAGTATTTAAAAACTGTGTTTTCTTCCAAAAGTAAAATGGGGCCCTAGCAACTTGGCAGCCTGCTCCTGAGCCACAGATCCTGTGATGCCGGATCCTCAGCCCCATGGCAGTTTGCATGCCCGGCTGCCCTGGCACCATGTACCCTCCCAAGAGGGCATCACCAGCCCCACAGTGCCTTGCACAGCTGGCTGGCTCCACACAGGGGACCCTGGAAAATGTCCAGCTTCTGTCACAATTTCAGCAAAATCAAACCATGTCAACAAAATATACAGCTCCTTTCAAAGCAGGAAATCCAGTGAAGTTAATTTCTCTTATCACCTTTAATTTAAATCTGACAGCTCATGAACGTGTGGGATAAAGTGAGATCTCAAATGATCTCAAGTAAGATCAAGTTTGTGACTGCAAGTGGTTTCCTTGCAACTTGTGCAAGGAGGAGAGATTACAGACAGGAGCAGCTCTTCAACTCACGTAAACTGCACACGCTATTTTGTAGGGGGATGATTTGGAATAAACTGCAACGTATGGAACTGGAAGAAAGGCAGAGTAGATCTAGGATCACTGGAGCACAAAACACCAAATTAAAACTCAAAACATTTCAGCGAACTTCCCAACTTCCGCCAAACTGTTCATACTACATCCTTGACATTGGGAAGATCCAGGTCTGGAGTGCAGCTCAGTGCCAGCTGGTGGGTGCTGGTGCTGGATGGAGTCAAACCCACAGGCACAAGCTGAACCTTCACTTTCCTGGTGCAAGCCTTGGTGCTGAGGAGCTGTGACCCAGAGCACCTGGCTTACTTCACAGGTGAGTTAGCTGAGTCCACATGTACCAGGACAACACAGCAATGATGGACACCAAACCTGGAGACCTGAATTTTATTCCAGATTACACCCTGAATCCACTGCATCGCTGTGGATTGTAAATGATCGCTGTAAATGCATCGCTGTAAATGATGCATCGCTGTAAATGAATTCTTTGCCTCTCCAGGAGGTAATGCTCCCTTGGCCACAGGCAATGGAAATTAAAAAAAAATTAAAACAAAAATAAAAAAAATATTTACAAATTAAGATGATGATCCCTGGTGCCTCTGTCACAGGATGCAAAAGCCACTTCTTTCACCAGGCTACCCACAAGGAGGCCACATAAAATCCCCAACTTCACATAGAGATAAACAAAGCCCAGATGGCACTGGGGAGAGACAGAGGGAAAATTCCTTGTATGTGCATGCTTTATAATTTGCAGAAAACTTGCAGATACCGAGGCACAGAGCTTTGATACAACAGCGGACAGATGTGAGTTTGAGCAAGTCTCCAATATCGCTGCTATACTACCGCTTTTAATCTCTGCGAGAACAGCAATGAATGAAAGGATCAGGCGACTACAGGAAAGGGAATTTTTTGGTGGTTGGAGCTGATCTGGCTGGTTCAGTAAATGGCTGCTCGTTCTGTTCCTCTCTGCTGCAAAATGACCTGACCTTACTGAAGTCAGTGGCAAAGGTCTCATTGATTTCACTGGAAGGAGGATTACCAAAAACACCTGCATTAGAGGTGTCAGGAACCCAGATTCTAACTACCATCTTAATAACCAACAGAAGCTTTTCTTCTTGCTTCTTTAAAGGGTGTTAACCTTTTACAACACTGACATTTTAACCGGTTATGAATTCACCCCATAAAGAACAAACTAGGGCAGAAAAGGGTCTGTGATTCACCATTTAATGCTTGACAGAGCTGCATTTGTCATTTTAAACTTCTAATTGCACTCTTTAGGGAAAACATGTTTTTCCTTCTTAAATTTTCTCTGCACTAGGCTCTAGACTACATGTCTGAGACATTAAGCGAACTGCTCTATCACAGCACCTGATCACAAAACTAAGCAATAACAGCAACCATGGATTGCAAAGTCATAGAAAATTGACCTCTTGTTGCTACCACAGCCTTATTTGGTGTGGAAGCTCAAACACGCCATTGTTAATGAATCAGACCAGAAGTATTTCTGTCTCTCAGCTTGTTCAAAACAGACAAAACTATCTCATCGTTTCTACTGCATGAGCATTCGGTACACACCACCACAGGCTACTCTTCAAAAGTCCTGCCCCTACAGTGGGCCTAGAGGTGCTCCAGTTAACCACCAGTATAAGTTATTCTGCATCTCATACACTGAAAGCTACAGCCAACATCTTGTCTACTTAACATTGGACAGCCATTTCTCATTCCTGAACAAGTGGCTCCATTTGCAGAAGCCAGAGTGTGCTATGTTCTCATTCTTTTCCAAAATGCAATCTCAACTCATATACAAGCCCAAAATGGACTTATGTGTCTATTATTAGGAACTGCAATCTGAATCTTTTAGCCTAAGCATCCATAGGGTTCTGGTATCATAACTCCTTTTCACAGCAATGGAGGCGAAGAGACCTTTATGTGTTGTTTACAAACGGTAGTTGGTGCTTATAACAATTGAGTTATTTTAGGCACTCAGTAGGGTTGGTTTGGGGGTTTTGTTTGATTGTTAAATGAATGGGTGACACAATATATTACTAAAGGCTCACAGCAACATGGCAAATTTGCCAGCATACATACACTTCAGCTTCAGTTCAAAGCAATAAGGTTTGATGTTTTACTTACAGGTGTTTAGATGTCAACAATTCCTTTTGGTCTAAATAAAAAAAGGATAGATAACCATAAACTGCTGCAATAGCTGAGGGAATACTCCAGAACCTTCAGAAAGCTAAGAACAAAATGCCTCACTTAAGGCACAATATGAATTGATGCTGACTTGCAGCCAAAGGCACCAGAAGATGTTCAACATATTTTAATATCAGGTTTTAAACAACAGTGCTTGAAAATTTCAGAGGTGAGCAGGAAAAAACAGCTCAGGCTTTTTCCCCCTATACCAGAATTTCTTCCTGAAGTACCAAAAATATACAAATAATAAAATGAAGAAGTTATTGCAGACATTCTATTGCTGGTTCCTCTATGGGCAAAGACATCTAAAACATCCATTCCCTAAAAAATGGCAGAGAATGTCAAAATTTTCAAAGCAATCACAAAGATTGTATTTTTTTCCTTTTTAGGACACCTATCTTAGACCAAAATAGAGTGGTCTCCTTTTCAGAGGGCTGAGTAACAGTCTCAGAAAAGCACTATTATTTATGAACTATACTGAGAGAAGATTTTCTGTTGGGTTTCAAAGAGATATCTAAAACGAGGAGTGAAAAAAACTTCATTCTGTACAACTTCTGTATTTAAGTGTTATGAAATACAGCTCACAGTAATACAACATGCCACGCTGGCACTGTGGTAAAAGCAGAACCTGCAGTAATGCCAAGGCACTCCAACGCATACAGGTAAGTCATGTCCAGGGTAGATGAGGCTATAACTGTTGCCAGCTCTTCTAAGCAATTCCAAAGGAATCATCCCAGCCTGAGGAACAGGAGTGTATTTTCTAGTGCTTTAAGGCACAACCAGTTCACTCTTCTCTCTTTGGCTCTGGTCACTCCAGTGTGACAAGTTAAAAAAAAAAAAAAAAAGAAT
>VZRU01010380.1:417062-441557 GCA_013398155.1 Pedionomus torquatus
CCTAGAATAGATAAGATGTTGCACATATTCTGCAAGCCATGCAAATACAGAGACTACTGTTCTCCCACTCCAGACTGCTGCTTTTCCATAATACAACATCCAGTGTTTCCCTTAATTCTTTCTGTTCACCCTCCCAGGGCAAGGCCAGTAATCACCCATGCTTTAGGGCTGCAGCCTCCAGACCAGCCCTGCTGTATGAATACTGAAACACATGAAGAAACACTGAGGAGTGTAACACAATCCATCCAGTAGAAACAAAGAGGACGTGAAGACGAGTTAAAAAGCTGGAACTATCCAAATAGAAGCAAAGCTGAATGATACCCCAAACCAGGCACAGAGTAAAGAAACCCAGCTTTCCTAGATTCATTTATTTTTCTAAACAGCTGACAGTAAATTAGGCAAGAAAGTGGGACCATGGTATAGGGGAAAAAAAATAAAAAATAAAAATTAAAAAAAAAAGAGACATTTGCCAAGAAGTCTCTAGAAACTGATTTTCCACTAAGGAAGTAATAAGTATTTGGAATTACCTGTAAGATTTTTAAAACAAATTCACTGTAACATCCAAGTGTCATATGGATTACATTTTTCAAAGGAAATGCAGTAAGTGGGAAAGGAAATTACATAATGAATGGGGTTTTTTTTCCTTTCAATTCTTCCCATTTTATTTCACAGACAAAAACTCACTCATATATACAGGAAAATATCTTTTTCCTCTTAGACATCCTAAATCACATTCAGTGGACAGATTATGGGCATAGAGGCACAGAACAGAAGGAAATTCTGATCTTTGTTTGCTTAAGGCAAGAGTTTCTGACACAAATAGTCACATATATGGCCTCAGAATGTAAATACTAACCAAAAATGACCATAAAAGATGCTCCAGCATGGACTAGTCCCAGTTTCTAAGCGCTTTTTTAGGAACTACCTATGGGCCCCAGAAAATGTAAGAGTTGGTAGCAACTATTCAAAATCCTGGCTTAAAGCTCAATTTCCAATTTTTTCCCTAATTGCTTCATTTTAATGTGGCATAGCACATCTTTCCATCTGATCAGCCTCATGTAACAAACTCTCAGGGGGACCAGGCTCGGGTGGCCTCCTGCAGCAGGATCTGACTGCTCCAAGGTGTTAACCAAGGCAGGATTTTGACAGCTGCTGGAAGAAAGGCAACAAATCACACGTGAAAATAATTTCAATAAAGCTGTGATAACCCCACTGCAGGTGAGCGCTACTTGCCTTGTCCCAGGTGATGGCTGGGACACCATCTCCAGTGTGCTGGAAGTTGTGCTTGGCACTGTCTTGTGCCTTGTCTCCCTCCTCTTAGCCAAGCTTTAATTTTTTTTTAAATCACCTGTAATCAGTGGGGAAATTCCAAGTTCACACCAATAGGAAAAATTAGGCTCCATTTAATTGTCAAACATCCCTTATTTCTGCTCAAGTTTTGTACTCCATGAAAAATAAAATAAATAAAAAACAGCTTTATCTCACCTAAACTGCTATGAGATATGACAGCAAATCTGTGAGTCTCATAACCCAGCACCACATGTATCTGTCTTTCCTAGCCGTAAATTTCTGCTCAAGCAGCAGGAATGTGACAGCTGTACCATGCACTGGCACATTCGCAGTACTAAACCTCTCCAGAGAAGCTTGATGAAGGAATGAAAGCTCCATTCCCCTTAGTGAAACAATGCAAGCAAGGGAGATAAATCCCAAACCGCCTTGGTGGCTAACAGCACTTTGCACAGTTTGGTGAATAAATACTGCAGGAGGGAGCAGAGTTTGCAAACTGCAGACTCTGCTGTCCTCCTGGAATCATGGTACCTTATGACTTCCAAATAGCTAGAAAATTGACTGCAGCTATGTGGTAGATTGCTGCTTCCCCTCACACCACCCCACCCCCCATACTTATGCTATATTCTGCAATATCTGTCAATGCAAAAAGGGGATTTTCTCCTATTTCAAGACTTATATTTGAAGTAAATAAGTGATGGAGGGGAGAACTGCCATCTTGAAAGAATTATTTATCCATAGACCTACTAACTTCTAAGCATCCTACACAGACAGCAGCCCCAGGACCTCTTTGAACTACCAGACACCCACAATAAAATTTTTAAAAAGTATAAAAAATGCAGAGGACTATTTTTTTTAGGAAGAATTTTGCTTTTCCTTCTACTTCTCATATAACCTCCTCACACATTGTAATCAGTACTTGGTCCAAATACCTTACGGTCTTTCTGCAGTCTTTGAAACTGTCCTGTCCCATTTGCTGGTGACATAGGTTCCTGAAACCCCCTTCCTCCCATGTTATTAAATCTATAGTCTTCATATGTGCTATTCAGAGTGTCAGCTTTCTCTGCTGCTTAAACTGCTACACCTAACCCAGGATCTCTAAATTGCCCTTGTCTTTTAAAATATTTATTCTTACTAATGATGTAACCAAGGGCTTGTGAATTTAATAACATGCTGAGTTGGCCCTACCAAAAATAACTATACTAGAAACAGTGATATCAAGTAGGACAAACGAGGTGACTTGCATCAGGGAGGCGATCTGCCCTCATCCTACAGACGAGAATAAATAGGGATCTAGAACATCTTTGTGTTAGGAAAATCTCTGTGCTCTTTTGAAGGCATTATGAACATCTTTCCACAAGGAATCCTGTCCACAGAGAGAAACTTTGCTTCTGAAGGTTTACATGAGCTTTGGATGCCTGTACATGAAGTGTAAAAGCCAAGTGCATCCATCATGTAAAGTATAACTCAGGCAGCACAACCACAAGGGAATCATGTAGAACTCCAGTGGTCGTGTCCACAGTGGTCCTCACAAGTTGGCTCAGGACCAGACACGAGTGACAATACAGGCATAAATCTGCCTGTCTGTTCTCGATGCAGGTGCTGCACTGCAAGCTACCTGGGGAAACTCCTGCTAAAAGCCCACCAACAGCCTGCTGTGGGCTCCTCATAGCCTTCAGCCCGCATCTCTGTCACGCTGAAACCACACCAAAATGCTAGGCATACTCATGCACATCCATGCAATCCCATATGCTCTGAGATACAGACCCTATCCCAGTACCAAATCTGCAGATTCCTTGAAACACAACACGGCAACTGGTTTCACTGGTTGGTGCTCCCATATGGCAGAGGTGTTTTACCTCCAGGTAAAATTCTTCCTGCTGAATGATTCCAGCTGACCAGAAGCATATCAGGTGCTTCAGAAGAACACAGACATAACTCCAGACCTGCCAGCACGCAGAGACAAAAATAAGACAAATCTTTAATAAAGTGCATCATTATTCAAGGAGTAGAGGCATTGACATGCAGACAAGACAGAGAGAGGGAAGATGCAACGCCATCAGAACACCCATCAATCACTATGGAATGAGCAGAGCCAACAGTTCCATTAACTCTGGCACGTGCAGGTCACAAGCCTCCTCGCTTGTTTGGTTTTTAACATATTATCAGCCTCATTTTGAATGTAAATATTAAAGCATGGTAATTTACTAGTGATGCACACAGAACAGGTTTTTAGGAGATGCTTAACCAATTAGTTGGAGGAGCAGGGATGAGTGGTTTCCAGCAAAATTTTATCCTCAGCAAAACTTAACAAAATAATCAGTTGTTTTTTTCTTAAAAACAAACAAACAAACCAAACCAACCAACCAACCAAAAAAACAAAAAAAACAACCAAAAAAAGACATAGAGATCATTGCACTTCTGGGATGCAGAGATAGCATGAAAAAGGCATGAAAAATGGTAAGTGAAGCAACCTGAATACCATGAAATGGGACTGAAATTCTACAAATAAAAGACAGTTGTAGGAAATTAGTGTTTAAGGTTGGAGGTTGCCAATTCCAACTCAAGCCATAAGCTCAAAATGTCCTGGCCTCCAGGCAGGTACATGATTTGAAGGAGACCAGACAATGCTACAAATGCCAAATATTCCCAGAAAACACAACCAAATCACAGCAAAAGCATCTGGGATGCAGCTTTTCCTGTGCTTTTGTGTCAATCAAGCTTATTTCCAGAAATGCAGACAAACCACCATGCACAGAGATTTCCAGAATGCTGAAGACATCCTGTAGACTGCATATAGACCTGTCTCTGCATATAACACAGCAAGCAGCAGGACCTGGACTGGAAGCACGTGCTTGTAACAGGAAAAATTGTAGATTTGCCAAATGCAACTAGTGAAGACCAGCCTCGGCTTTGGGACTGCTGAGCCCCACTGGTGCATGAGAACTACTGTGGGATTTTGCAATCCATCCCCACAGGTATAAATGAGCCCAAAGGCTGCAAACCAGCAGTGTCAGCCCTTTGAGTTGCACTCGTGGTTGTTGTCCCATGCTACAACCCTGTGTAAGTGTATGCACGAAGGAGCATGCTTCAAGTATCAATCAATTTGTTTCTCCCCATATGAATAATGTCTATTGACAAAATGCCTGGTTTTAAACAACTACAACAAAATTAAAATAAAAAAAAACCAAGCTGATGGGCTGAGATGAAGGATGTTGTATTTCTTCTATGAAGGACAAGCATATAATGCATTCAATGACCCAGAAAAACACACTGCAACATCGAGGTCTGTTCGTTACAAGTAAATGTCAAGAGAACTGAAAGGAGAGGCTCAAGCTTTTGCCTCAGACAGCCAGACGAAGCACCCAGTTGCACTGTGAATGCATTTGGAAATAAACACTGACCAACAAGGGGAAGTCATTTCTCTTTCATCGAGCCTACTGTTGCTTCCACCAGAAAATGAAGGAAATTCCATGTAGGCAAGAAGATGTGAGGAACTAGATCACTAGCATCCAGTGTGCACGCTATGGGAATAAGAGAATCATATTTCCTGGGGAGGGAAGATGGGGTGAGAAGACATGTTTCTGTAGCTGAGGATACCTTGGAAAAGTCTGATGGCAAGTGACAAAGAGTGGTGGCTTGTTGTGCTGACAGGTCACAGCGTGTGGACATGACCTGCATAACCACTGCCAACAGGTTCCCTGAAAAGAAAGAAAAAGTATCTGTCCTTCAGCAGGCCTAACTCTGCTCTCATGTGCACTAATGTTAAAGCAGAGTAATTGAGCCTCAGCACAGCAAAAATCAATGAGATCACTGTCAAAGCCAGTGTCAAACACACACACTTACAAACTTGCCCAAGATAGCATTACAGGGATTTTTATACTGTCCTCTGTGAACTAAAATCTTTAATATCTCCATTGAGTTTTTGAATGGATATAGCCTTGCTATATCTATCCCATATCAGCATGTTTAGAAGGCTGTGAAAACCCACAGAGTCAGGACTACGTATGTGTCAGTCATGCATAAACATCTGAAAATCACTGCTATTACTCAGAAAATATTGCCTGGGTAGCAGTTTCCTTACAACCCATGAAAGCAAGAGCAGCTTAGAAGAACCTTGAAGTTGCTCTCAACTGCCTGCAGGGAAAAAAAAAAGCGACTACTAGGCCCTTGGGCAAAAACATATACTATAGATGGCATCAGACTGCAAACTGATGATCAGAGGCCAAACCTGGGAAACATAGCTGTGTTTCTAGCTCTTAGACTATTTCATTATTTCCTATAAACCAAGACTGCTGTGTAGAACAGAAGTCAGGGCAGCTTTCTGAACTCATCCACAATTAGTGTTACTCAGCCTGTGGTCCAACTCCCGGCTCGGTGGCAGCAGAGCTGGGTTACCACCCCCTCCAATCTGTCGCTATATCTGTATGCAGTCACTCCCTAACCCGGTTGTGTCAAAATGATCCAGGTTGGCTTACTATTTAAAAGCATGGGGGGTTTTCTTTAACCCAGATCATTTTGACTGATTTGGGTTAGAGAAGGACTGCATGTGCAGCTATGTCTGCAGACACCGACCTCGCAGCGGTGGGGACAGTGCCCAGCCATGTTGAGCCTGGTTCAGGTTCAAAGCCTTTGAACCCAGCTCAGCTGCAAGCCAAGCAGCACATCTGGCCACAGCTGGAGATAGTTTTCAGGGGAGGGAAAANGTTGCATTCAGTGTCACAGATGAGTGTAAAAAGTTAGGGTATGATTCATGGGAAATACCATTTGGCTTTGCATTCCATTATCACAATAAAAAGAAAATGCACTGTTACTAATGGTCTTCATTTTTCAACTAAATTTTTCATTTTAGGGTAAGTAGGATTGGCTACATTGCCACACAGATAGGCACCTCAGTAAAGGGCATGGCTTCAATCACCTCTTGAACAGGAGATAAGTGTGTATTTGGTTCATCCAATCCAGCTCCAGAAAGATTCATTTTAAAATGCAAGCACACTGGAGAAGCTGAGAAGCTTCTCTCCCAAAAGCAAAACACCATCTGTTACCTGCATGGTAGCAAAGTTCAGTCCTTCCTCTCCCCTTACACTGGGTGCTGTCTTGCCCACCAGAGCCCTTGCTTGGCTTCCGAAGCATGGGCAGAACTCACTGAGGCACCCACCCAAATATAATGTGGGAGGGAAATAATTTTGCATCCTTTTTGTGTCCACCTGCAAGAGGCATCAGACCCATGTTCAGGATCACATTTGAATCGGTCTCAAAAATAGCAAGACTCCAAGAATCTGTTCCCCAAGTTTCTCAGCTAGGCATTCCATCCCATATCATCTTCCAGCAATCTCTGCTACCAGCCTGAGGTGAGAGCCAGATCACGTCCTCCTGATAGCTAAATTAGCTGTAAAATGGGAAAAGATATTTTCTTATTTCACAGAAGTTTGGTTAGACTGAACATACTTGGCTTTGTAAAATACATCAAGATCCAGAGATGAAATATTTTCTTAGGTACAAAATACTAAATGACTGTCTTCACTTAAGAACACAGGACCCAGTAATCCAGAATTTGTTTGGGAATATTCTGAAGGATTAGATCTTTCTGATTCATTCAAAAACAGGAGCAAAACTGGTTGCACATATGCTTCAGCATAAAAGTATTTATCTGAAATCCAGCCAAAACCATTTTATCTCTGTAAGCAATCCTTAAGCACTGCAGAATGCATTCACTGCTTTCATTACCAAATTACTTTTTAAGAGTTCAGCAGGTAATTGAAGTTCCAAACATCTTAAACTGGCTTGGCAACACTGAGATTTCTTAATGGACTTGCTATCCAAGAACTTTAGAGGGAAAAAGTCAGTTGGATACTAAATATATATCCTAACATAAGACGGATTCCAATTACACTAAGAAGCTAGCTTTTAAAGACCAAGAGCATTTTAAATTAAGAGTAAAGGTCTGCTCAGAGGAGGTTCCATGATGTTGAAGCTTCAGCTCATATTCAAAACCACAGGACAGAAAGTCATGTGAATTTTTCAAAGACACTGTGTTGGCCTAAATCTGTTCCTATTGAACTGAAGGCTGTTAATTTCAACAGAAAACTAATTAGGACAATGTTGTCCCATATACTTTGTACTATTAACATATGCTTGTTAAAAATGGAGGGCTCTAAAACCTTTTTCCTAGATAAAAAACATTTTGTTTATTACTTTTCCAATTCACTCAGCAGGAACAGTGAAAGGAATAAGCCTAAATCTGTTCCACACACCAAAGTCCTCTGCATTTCACCAGCGCTGTGGTACTCAGAGCAGGAGCAGGAGGGTGACAAGCAGCACGAAGCCTGTGGGCTGGCCCAGCAGCCACCAGCTCCAGAGGTCTAATGAGGACTCTTGCCCCGACTGCATCGATAGCTTTTGCCAAACCATTTTCTGCCTCAGTTCCTCACATTTATACAGTGGAGATGCTGACAGCGTTCTGTGTTAATAACTGTTACATGCACTGGTTTAAGTGTTATTATTTTATAGGGCTTTTCATCCACAGCCAGTCACCCAGTTCTCAGAGGGAAACTGAGGTATGAAGCAACTCTAATTGCTTAGTGTTGTCCAGTGGGCCACAGCAGAAGAAGAACCTGCATCTCCAGAATTTTACGTTATGCAGTAAACTTGCCTACCACCTTTGAACTACAAGATGAAAATTAGCTAGCTGTTTGTCCAGCACTGTCAGGCCATGGGACACTTGCTTGCTTCTGCTAACATTGCTATTTGCAGCCCATCTTGTTGTTGCTGTTGTTCCTGCAGAGAAAGCACAATACTAGATTTGTAATATCACACTATATGGGAAGACACTGTGATGGCAAATGCAGGATTATGGCCTCACTGCAGGTTCCAGCAGCAGGGAAAGCCAGTGATGATGAGGGCTGCTCACTGTCTAACACAAAGAGCTTTAATTATGACAAGAAGAACACAGAACAAGACCAAGGGGTTTGCTTTTCACAGCAGCAATCTTTTCTCTTAGTCCAAAAAAAAAAAAAAAAAAAAAAAAAANCTTATTTTGCAATGGATCAGTTTTCACAGCAGGGGGACAAATTATATTTAAGATGAATAAGAATAACTGAGAAAACTTCTGGCATGATATAAACCAGAAAAGATGACATGCATAAAATTAAAAGCCCAATAAAAGATGCTGTTCTAGGACATAAGATTCCTGTACTGAAATTATGGTTCCCACCCAAAAAGGCACAACTGTTTCATCTTACTGGGATTCAATACTCATTCCTGTGTCACAGGCTTTGCTGCTGGAGCATTTCTGTTGCAACATTGCCACTTGTAACTTGGAGGTAGCTACAACTTCAGAATGAAAGCTTCTGGCTGTACCCAAACACACCAACATGAGCAGAGTTAGTGGTTAGAAGTATCAATCGAGCTGTCAGGTAAAACATGCCAGGCTTTACCTTAGGGGAGCCTCAGGTAAGTTATGGATGCAGAAACTCAACAGCTCCAGTCAGAAAAGCTTGCAGTTCAGCTGATGCACCCTAATTTAACCCTATACAAACACCACACACCTAAAAGTAGAAGAGGGCTGAGATATTGGGAACTCAGCTCCAGACAGCACCAGAAAAAGCACTCATTGATTTGGGACATTGTAGACCACCAGAGCCTGCCTTTCCACTTCTTCTTTGCATACAGCAGGTCTTACTCACAGACCTCTTACTAAGCAGTAGAAATAGAAAAACTCTGCTTGACCAACACGTGGTGTTGTACAGCTTATAAACTTCTTTAACAACATTAACATAATTTTACATTTTACAGTCCATCTTGTGCTGCAGGACTAGAATGCACTTTGCCATCTTAAACAACGAGCTGTGACGTGCTGGACCTGTGAGCAGCAGGACAGGAAGAGCTGAAGACACGAGGAGGTTTCCTTCAGGCGTGCAGGCTGGGGCATGACGCAGGGGAAGCCCAGGCCTTCCCAGACGGCTTCAGAAGCAACTGGGAAGGACCAAGGACTGGGTGCCTGGACGGGGCATCTGCATGTGCTGTTTCTGACACAGAGCTGCCAGAGGCTACTTTTGTTTTACCTTGCCTAAAGTGAGAGAGGTTATGCAAAGACAGTGGAGGTGCTAAGAATAACAGGATTTTCAACCTGAAAGCCCATTGAAAGAGTCACAGATTCAAATTACCTTTTGATACTAAAATGCAGCAGTTCACATAGTCAAATTCAGCAATTATTCATGCACATCAGCACTGCAAAGCATAACCTCAGAGTAGAACTGTAGAAAAGCAAGAGAAGAATATAGCTATCCCCAAAGGAAACTGGCAAGGACATTGGGAATACAGCCTTCCTCTCAAGAAAAGGTGTGGTGTTATCCTTAGTTGCACCAACAGCTTCAAAACTGGGAACCTCAAGTCTTAACTTATCTAAGTGCCTCTTAGGGGGTCAGATGGATGAGTGCCAACAGAAGAACCATCAGCACCCACTTAATCATGGAAGCTGTCTAAAAATCCCATTCACCAGCAGAGCCCCAGCAGCACTACAGTATGAGAAACACTTCCATGACAAGTCCTAAACTTCCAAACGAACACATTCATTTACCCCATCCATATGTAAAAGGGTGACACTGAAACAGACAGATATCTGGAGCATCAATACCCAATCGAAAGCAATCCATTATAGCTCATCTATTTGTTTCTGAATTGAGAATAAACTCAAGTTTATTCTCACCTCAATATAAATATTGGGTAGAACTGCACAACAGAAATATTGAGAAAGTTGCAAGAGACTGAATATAAGATTTATATTCACTCCTCCATGCTGAATGCTTCCTGTAAAGAGGAACAAGCCCAGGCAGGTGCCCACCAAAGTCCCACTGCAAAGCTGTGCTGATGTTAAGCTGCTGCTGATGTTAAGAGGAGCTGTGCAAGGATGTGTCCAGATGAGGCATCAGTGACTGATGCTGCAACAGCCCACGGTTTTCTCGCTCAAGGCCATTCAAGTTTCATTGACTGTAGCTGAGACATGTGGGTGTTTGCAACTCTGGTGGTTTAAGGTCTTACCATAGTACCTGTATCTCTAACTCTATAGCAAAGTTAAGGATTAAACTTACGTGAACTCCTGCATAAGCTCTTATGTCATGGAGGATTTTTAAATCTTTTTTTTTTCTTTTTATAATATAGTTAAAATAAAAACATAGCAGTGTTTCATAAAAAAATGACAGTCCAACCCCAGACTCTCACCACTTGAAGGGAAACAGGACAGCCAAGAATCTGCAATATGACAAGCAGAGTTTTGTTTTCCCCAGCAAAAGGTCTGCAACTTTCCACTGTCAACACACAGGACAAGCAGTATTGAGGATGGAGAGAATAATTTGTTGCTGTCCAATACAAAAAAAAAAAAAAAAAAAGGTGTTTTTTTTTCTATGATTCTATAGGATTGCAATGGCAAAGCAGCAGACAGTGACATTCCTGTGGGTTCAGGCTGCGGCGGCACAACACGTGAGTGCCCAAGACCAGTTCACATCAGGTCATAAAATCCAATTCATCAAAATAACCTTTTAAAAATAGATTGCTACAGTTGGCTTCCTCTGAAACCTAACTGCTTCAGGCTGCTGCCCGAGCCACTGTTTGCAGGGTTGTCTACACACCAAAAGGAAAAGTAATGACTAGGGAGGTTTTCATTCAGTTCCTGGAACAGCTTTCAGGGAAAATACATGCATAGACTGAAAGAAGGAGCCAGTAGAGGAGGTCCCTTCATAAGTCATGCTTGTTCAATGAAACAAGAAAAAAAAAAAAAAAAAGAAAAAAACCCAAACCCTTAGTCGTGCTCTTAACCCTGTTTTGTTCACCTGTGCTACATAGGCACCCTAATTCTGCCTTCTGGGCTATCTATTAGTTTCCAGATTTTCGGTTTAATCTATATGAAGTTTGTCATGTCCATTTGACATTCAGCTACTTTGTGTACAGAGATGACTGCACACCTCAAGAGAAGGGCAAGAGGTAAAAGAGTGACAGACTCCCTCCCTAGAATTCTCCCATTCAGTTCAGCAGGACAGAGGCCCATTTAGATTGGGGACATCTAGAAAACAGAGCCATAGAGCAGGTTTGCTTCTTCTTAAATCTTCCAGGTTTACATGAGCCAAAGGAAGCCTTTGCTGGGGAGCTGCAGCCACAAAAGGTAAGGGGAGTACCCTGGACTAGGGAGCAACAGAGGGGAAATGGCATTTACATGGGGAGAGAGCTCCCACACCAATCTCCGCAGTCCACAGACTGGTGACTACTGCCTGTGCTATACCTCCCACAGCCTCTGTCTCTAAAGAAAACAACTGCAAAGATAACATCCAAAGAGGAAACTTTCCCTTATCTATATATTCCCATAGGAAGAAGCAACATGACTTTCTATTTCTTGTCAGTACGAAAATGATTCTTCGGAGCAGCATTTAATTACAAGTCTTTGCAGTTCTCTCATTCCTGTGTTACAGAGGGAACGTTACTGGTAAATACAGGTGGTGCGTGCAATCAATTCAACACTCCCCAGAAGGCCATGGGTATTTATTCTACCCTGGACAACACCACATCAAGCCAATGGCCCCATTTGGAACAGTGACACACAGATTTTACATTTGCAAGATACATTCCAAGAGGAAAAAGTATGAGAAAAAAAACGAGACCAAGAAAAGGCAGTAACATACTATAGTTATAGTTCCATTAAACTCTGCTGTATGGAACCAGTCACAAGGTACCTTCCAATGCCCCGAGCAACTAATGCACCCACGGGAGACATCCACAGGATAAACTTCATGGCAGAGTGGTTGGCTCTGCAGCAAGAGGGAATCTGACACTTGTAAAAGACGACAAAGCTGTAAACAGCTCCTGACAGGATTCTCCTCATGAAGCGATCTCAGTGAAATATGGAATATATTAACAAAGCTGGGCTGGAAAGCAAAGCATTTTTAGGTAGGTGGAACTTTTTAATAGCATGTCATTAAATCTCTCTTACATTTAGCATTTAATAGATGTAACTTTCACAGCAATATGCTCATTACAAAAAAAGGCACAGGGGACCCTACCAAATAGCGAGCAGAAGGGACCCAGAACCCAAGTGCCTCATTTTGTCAGTGTTTAGATTCCATGGCGATGAACAAAAATCATCTGGCTATTTTAACACATTAAATTAGAAATATCCTTATTCTGCTACCAGTCCTCTTTGGCCCCATCCCCACACAAGTCTGTCAGCTGAATATGGCCAGAACTTCTGCTTGTATAAATTACTGTAGCTCCTCTGATGCCACTGGCATCAGGCCATTTTTATACCAGATGTGGTTCTGACCTACGTGTATTTAAAAATAGGGTCAGCGTAATAAAAAACTTAAGACTGTTTGACTGGTTGATGTGGACACAGGCAAGGTGTGTTAATCCCATTTCCAGGACTAAGGCCAAGATCTACAACCTGTCTGAAGTAGGTCACCTGCATCCATATATAGGTACCTATATCAAGTGGTTTAAGAAGAGCTGCGTGTTTGCACATCTCTCTGATTTCACCTGTCACTTTAGCCGCGACTTTTGACAGTCCTACAGTACAGAGGGATTGATGTGTTTTTCCTGGCCCGTGCTGTGCCAACAGAAGGTAAAGCCACACAGCACTTCGTCAGGGCTTGCTCTACCACCAGGATATAGGGTTTTCAAGAACACATGCACAAAATTCACACAGCTTCAAGAAAACCATTTACTACAGCTTTGTGCCTGATTAACCCCTTTTTATAGATAGTCTTGATGAGACTTTCCTATTCTACTCAAAGACTAAGTGTTCTGAAATGCTGTATTAATACCGTGTATTATTTCTAATTACTATTATCTCCATTACTGCTGCACACCAAGGGGAGATGAGGATGGCTGAGCCAAGCAAAGTGATTACTGTTCATCCTGCATGTCTTGAGCACTGCTTGGCTTCTGAGGTGGATGATGTAGAAACCTGTCCTTTGACTACATGAGTAAGAACGTACCAGCCATTGGCTTTGAACCATTGCACATAAGCATCATACGGCTCCCAGGCACAAACATCACCACTGACCTGAAGCACTGAAATCAATCCCAGTCACAGCAAACAGGTCCAAACTGCCAGTTACACCTTACTGCACAACTCAATGATGAAGACAGGCAGCCTTTTTTGGGAGAAGGAGAAGAAAAAAAAAAAGAAAAAAAAAATCTTTTCCCATGATAAGGGCTTACATGCTGGGATGTGTCATTTTTAAAAACTCCCATCACCACATGTCATTTTTAAGAACTCCCATTACCACAATTTTAACTGATCTGAACTTGTCTAACCAACAGGGTTTTCCCCTCTGTTCAGTTTTAGCACCAGAGCCATTTTAAACCAAGCTACTGTTAACAACTTTCTCCTGTCTCAAATAGTTCAAGACCATCTCTTTAGGAATTTGGTAAATAACCTACAGCAGCAGACAGATTACAGACCAAGAGGAATCTGTAGTAATAGCTGACCTACTTAACACCCTGGCTAACTTTGGAGCAGGATTGAGTTGAATAGGGGATTCACCATAGATCTAAGTCCTCAAAGCTCACAAGATCATTACTATTTACCCGCTAGGCCTGACTTGCTCCTTCAGACTAAATTTATCTGAATGCTTCAGACTGACTCTATTAGCATCACTCCTGAACTCTCTGCTTCAGCACAGAAAAGCAGAGCAGGAAAGTTAAATTACTGCGAACAGAGTGGCAGTCAGATCCAAGAAGGCTGGCTCTTCATGACATATTTCTGTGAACAAGAGGCATTAAACATGAAGCAGAACACCAAAGGATTTTGGCTCTGTGTCTTCACTTCATAGGGAAACACCTTCTCTCTGCAGCATCAAAGCAAGACAGGCATTTGGTGCAGCCAGCGTTACAGACTGCAGTGTGATAATAATGGTCTTCAAGGGTGAGGGGCATGTGCTAGAAGAGAAGACCTTGGGCTTTTTCTTGAGCTTTACAGTACCTCCTATGGCTGCCTTCCCCCATGCTGAGCATGGTACGTGCATAAGCTTTGCCTGTTCCCTCCTTTAACGATGTATCCAGCCAAAGCCTATCAATTTTTTTCTCTAACATGTGAGAAAACATACCTTTGGCTTTCCATCTCAAAAGCTATAATCCAATCAAACCTCTTATTGTCTTATTTCTGTGATTTCCTTTGGCTTCTGACCTTTGCCACACTGACATCATCTGCTTCCCTTCCACAGAGGATGCAGGCTGTGATCCCTTTCTCAGCCAAGTGCTGTCCAGCTCTGAAGTTCTCTGCTACATAACTTTGCTTTGTTCGTGTATGGTTTTTTAGGTTTCACTACTGCTTTCTCATTTCTCCCCCATTTTTCTGCTTGTCCCTTATTCTCAGCTATTCCCTCTGCTCCACACCCAGTGCTAGGCTCCGTAATTCCTCTGGTTTGTACTTCAGACATCTTTAAAAGCAAAGCAAAGCAAAATACAACTACTTAGTTAAATAAATTCACAATCCACTTGACAGCTTTCATCATAAGCACTTGACGGCAGGGATCATCTTTTTGTTCAGTGTTCACACAGCATCTGCTTCAGAAGGAACTAATCAGTGGCTGAGACAATAATACAAATAATAAAGTCTGGTAGACAACCATTGTAACATACTGACAATATTGTAAGTCTTACAGGAGGATAACCCTATTGCAAGTTTTATTGCATCCACTCACAATCCTTTGAAACGTCTCCTGCACCTATAGCTTCAAAAGCTCCACAGATTGACAGGTATAGCACTTGAAGGATCTGCTGAAAGCAAAGGCAGCCCGCTGAAACTTTTCATCTGGAGTTTCCACCAAACTCGTCCCGTGGGAAAAGAAAGTAGTAAACAGTGGAAGAGAAACACAGTCCAGACATTTCCACAGAAAGTAAATCTGCTTCCACAGAGTACTGCACATTTCTTGCTAGCTATTATTTTTAACCTCTTGCAGATTTATTTTTACTACAATTTAAACGTATCTGTTATGTGCCATAACATTATTATTATGAGAGACACTAAAATAGCAAAGTATCCTAGGCACTTGATACTGTTTTAAGAAATAGGGAGTTAAAGCCAGCAATGACTGCAGATCACTGCAACAGCCACTGACTCATATGACCCTCCTTTCAGCCTTCTTTTATCTCCTCTGTGGACAGAGACAAGCTGAACAAAAATTGTGGCATTACTCCCAAAGTTGCAGTATGCTTCTCTTGCTGTTTAACTAGGGGGGGGGGAGCAAAAAAAAAGGAACTAAAATGCATCCAATGGGATGAACTTCTGCCTGCTGCTACTGAGCTGTGGGCACAGGCTTGTGCTCACAGCCTACAGCCAAAGCCACCAGCTAAGCCTACACACTTCATACTGAAAACTACCTGGGACCTACACCTACCTTCAAACAGTTTGGTTTGGAAGGGAACTCTAAAGGCCATCTAGTCTAACCCCCTGAAATGAGCAGGGACAACTCAGGTTGCTCAGAGCCCCATCCAACCTGAGCATGAATGTTTCCAGGGTTGGGACATCTATCACCTCTACGGGTAACCTGTGCCAGTGTTCTACCACCCTCACTGTAAAAAATCTCTTCCTTATGTCTTGTCTGAACACACTCTCTTTTAGTTTAAAACCATCGTCCTTTATCCTATCGCTACAGGCTCAGCTAAAAAGACTATCCCCATCTCCTTTTATAAGCCCCTTTTAAGTACTGAAAGGCAACAATAAGATCTCCCCAGGATCTTCTCTTCTCAAGGCTGAAAAACCCCAACTNCACTGTAAAAAATTTCTTCCTTATGTCTTGTCTGAACACACTCTCTTTTAGTTTAAAACCATCGTCCTTTATCCTATCGCTACAGGCTCAGCTAAAAAGACTATCCCCATCTCCTTTTATAAGCCCCTTTTAAGTACTGAAAGGCAACAATAAGATCTCCCCAGGATCTTCTCTTCTCAAGGCTGAAAAACCCCAACTCTCTCAGGCTTTCCTTATAGAAGTGTCCCATTTCTCTGATCATTCTTGTGTTCCTAACCTTGAGGCTTTCCTTCCATTTATCACTAAGTTGTTTGAAACAAGCAAAAATTTCTTTGAACAAAGGCCTCAGGTTTTGGCTCCATAGTGTATACTCAAGTCTACTAAAATACAGATAAATAAATATATTTTGTCTTTGCTAATCATAGCTTTTCCTTGCCCCAGCAACTGACGGACATCCATTCATACCAAGACAAACTACAGTAGAGCGTAACACTTTACTCCTGAAAAACATTGCTGCAATGCTCTTTGTTTTCAGCTTGGATACTATTTGGCACAACAGTTTGACATTCACTTACAAGACTGGTGAAAAATATGCACTGCTAATTTTCTTAAGTGCCATACCAGTGTCTCTGGGGGCTGTGTGTTTGCCTGCCCTCCCATACCGTAATATGATTTGCTCCCCGCTAACAAAGTGGACTTCACATCAGCTAAAGAAAGTCTTCAGTTACGGTGTCCCCCCTTCTTCATTCTTGACTAATACACTTATGGCAAAGAGCTGAAGTTGATAACACCTTTGAAATACATATTTTTCTCCCTAATGGTGGGGGGGATACAAGCTGATAATCCCTCCAGATCTCCTTTTTCTCCCTCACTGCCCCCGTGGTTTATCATGTCCAATTAGCCATCTGCCATGCCTGCACTGCCATACAAAGGGAGCCCACTCTCCACCACCGCAGCCCATCAGCAGGGCTATTGTCCCAGCTGACAAACAAGAATCAGACACTATTGTTTCCAGCTGATGATGCTGCTACCAATGTAGGCTGCCAGTTGCCATTAAAACAGCGGGAGCACGAGGGTACACTCCAGGAGTCAGGAACCATGCCAGGAACACTGATATTACCATTACATTACCAGGGAACCTTTACAAAGCTCTTTTTGAGATATATATATATATATATTTATTTTTTTTCCTCTAATTTCAGGTAACCAGCCTGGGCCAACTACCACTCTTCATATGCCAGAGCATGCCTGACCAACTGCCTTTGCTGCTTTATCAAGCGCTCACCTTGCAAAGAAAAGCTCCAAATCCCCAGAAGAAAGTGACATCTTGGAATCAAATCTTTCCTTATAGTGATTTTCTTTTTATATTTTATTTTAAAGGTAAGGCATACCTTCTGCCACTTCAGCACAGCTTATTACACACACACACAAAGAAAAAAAATTGTAGTTTAAAAAACTTAAAACTCCACTAAGGGTACCAATTATGTGATGAAGTTAATTTAATTTCTCTCACAAACAACACACACTCACCCTTTTTCCCAAAGCCACTTCACTAAAAGAAATGACCAGAGCAGCTGGTCTGCCAGTCACCGAGATGTTAAATTAAAGATCATTTCCTCTTATTATTCTCAGCAAAGCATGATGTGACCTTACACTAAAAACTACAGTCTGCCTAATTATGGTAGCTTTGTTCCATCAGTGAAACTGAAATGCTGGTTCATATAATTAAGGTTACAAAAAAGGGAATTTCATTTTTATTTTTAAAGGCAATTTGTTGCCATGAAGTGGGAGTGCGACAAATTAGCCCTATGTACCTATATGTTCTCAGTCATTATTATGTGTAATTTGGAAGAAACAGAAAACACTCCTAGATTTCAGTAAAAAGGCCATCCATGGTGATAAGGGAGAAGGAATCCTGATAAACTACAATTTATTCTGGGCACCTGTTAATGAAAATGAGCAATCAAAATGAATATTTATATTTAAAAGTAGACACAGAATTATCTCCTAAAACCCTTATTAGGAAATCGGAATTATTTTAAGTCCAGTGAATGTTTTACATGGTATTTCACACTCCAGCACTGAACATACACACTTTCAGCATACCACTTTGAATCTTCACTGAATAGTTCAAAATAAAATAAAAGAAACAGAAACTAACGTTATTCCACATTAATGAGATACTTTTGCAATAACTTAAAATAAAAATCTTTGCCCTGCATTAAAATACTGGTCTCATTCTGAACCAAGTCTGAAATACGACAAGAAAACAGAAGTATTTTGCTGAGTATTACTCCATTCTTAGCCTGAAATGCTCTAAATCCTATTTCAACACACTGCAGTCCACATATCACACAGGTGATTGATTCAAACTTAGATTTACGATTGCCATTGCAGTGCCTGCACCAAGTTCTGTTTTCAGTTACATCCATGAAAACTCATGAACAATTCCACTGAAGTACTCTGGATCTGCACAACAGTAACACAATCTGTCCCAGAACTGAGTGGGAAAAAAAATAATTCAAAATATCATGACTTCTTCCTTTTACAGCCCTCTTCTCCATTCAGACAATCATCTTTGACTTCTCTTTTCATAACCAGCTTTCTTTTGCAACACGTATATTGTAATATTCACTGTTATTCCTGCCAGATTTGCTAGGCAAAATTCCCCAAGTGGCAGAGTCCTTTCAGTTAAACACGGGGTGCATGTGCCATGCAAGGCTGTAAAACAGGAGTTGTTTATCCAAAGAAATATTAAAAGCAGAACGCCAGTCCAAATCAAACAAAAGCACAAATACCTCTCAGTTGTTTCATGACTGACTTTAAGTTCCAGCCATAAAACGCACAGCGCTATGGGTTTATAAGGCCTAATACTCCATAAGTATTTTCTTTGATATAACTATGAAGTACTTAAAATACCACTGGGTACTGTACAGTGCATGTCGCCATGGAGCAATAAACTGCTACACATCCATAATCAACCTTCCTAGGGTCTGTAAGGTCACAGCAGCTGAAACAACAGAACACTTCATCCCCAAACTTCAAAAGGCCCAGAGCACCTGTCCGGCTGGAGGATTCCCCAGCAGGCCCTTAATGCAAGGGTGCGCTTGGAAATTAAACCAAAAAAAAAAACAACCACCAAGCCCATCAAGGTTGCTCCCATTTTCAAGCCCTCATGTTTCCCCAGCAGGTTATTATGGGACTTGGTAAAATATGCTATGGGAGGCAGGTGGGGTGGGAAACAGCAGGAGTTATATTTACCTGCCCAAGTTGGAGGCTCTCTTTTACCCATGTAGCTCATCATCCTAAGACACGCATGGCAAGCTAAGGCCACATGCCTTCCCTCCTCCCAATAACTTCTGCAGCTGCCTTACTGCATTGCCTATGCTATGTCTGTCACTACTGTCTGTGCTATAAGCTCATGTTTCCTATTGCACCCTGTCCTGGAAATCAGTGCATACCAGCTTCTAAACAGAAGCTGGGTGTGAAAGGCCTCTTCTTCTGGAAGTCATTCTCTTCAGCATTAATTGAATTAATATCAAATAGAATAAATATCTTCCTACTGGCCTATAACACAACGCTATCTCATCCAGAAGAAACACATTGCAAATGACTATCAGATGTCACTCCTATCACCCTGTATGTACTTCTGAGTGAGGAGGAAAGAAGAAGTATGGGAAAGAAATGCTTTTCTGAACATAAATCATCAATTTAAATTGCTACCTTCCAGGACCAGACAAAAAGAGGTTCTTCCCTTTTGTCACAAAACCCCACAGATCAGTGGGTCCTGCCCCATTTCTGAGCAGTGTCTGCAGGGCAAGAGAGGCAAGAGGATAGTCATTCCCACCAAGACCTCTTGATTTGCCTACGCATCCTTTGCCATGTCTACATGCCAATTCCCAGAGTAGCAGAGCTCCCTCCGAGTCCAGAGGAGGAAGAGATGTGACAACAGCAGGTCAGAGCCACATGGACCTCCCTGTGCACTAAGGTAGTGCAGTGACAGAGGCTTGGGAGGATTTAGGTCCCCACATGTAGCAAGATACCTGTCCTCCTGCCCCACGTCAATCACATGAGAAAACAGCTACAGTAGACAATAGAGAAAGAAAGGAACAAACTCCATACTCCTGACAGGGTCAGAGGTCAAAGCTTGCAGAGAGCAGTACAGATTTTAATTAACAGCATCACCTTAAATACAAGAGCTTTCCAAGTGGTAGGCACAACCTGACAGTGTTTTCTACAACAGAGCCTCCTTTATCAGCCCACATTACCAGACCAGGCCTTATAAATTATAAAGTCTCAAGGTGAGGAAGCCAGGCTTCACACGAACACCTCACCCCCAGTGACAACTCAGTTGAATTAATTTATCTGTTCTGTGAGGAGACACTTGATTCCATCAACCTCGAGGAGCACTTCTCTGCAGACATCATTTCAAGCACATCTATTGATCAAGCAGCCTGGCCACTGCCAATCATTTTAAAGTTATTTAGTAGCAGAGCTGCCAGTCACTCACGCACAAATGAACAACGCTGGAAGTAAAACTGGCTGGTGGAAAGCGGAAAGCAAACAGAATAATTCATTGCAGTCAAAGAAGATGGAACAATATCAATTTTCAACTCACTCACAGGAAGTACTGATGACAAAGTCGGCACCTTCATATCAGATACAATCGATGTTATACTTAAGTGCCAGAAAAATAAATTAGAAAATAAAACTGTACCTGCTAGTGGATAAGAAATATTGATGATTACCCTTGCCAGTAATTAGTAATTTGCTAAACTGTTCTGTCACTGACCTCTATAAAGTTTTGGTACAGAATTTCATTATAAGTTTCACCTCTGCTTCCAAAACACACTGCAGAAATTCCTGCAGCTCAGGCACAAAGGTAAAGCTTTCCCTCTGCGTCTATATCCAAGGGATATCTGTCATTCATATGCTTTACAAAGGGACTTCAGTTGTATTTGAAACAAGTATTTGGATTCAGTTCTACCCAATATAAGAAGTCTTGGTACACGTTTAATATAGACGCCTGAGAGTTCCACCAAACTTGCTCATATTTTATTATGTCACAAAAATAGACATGAGAAACTTAATAAGGCATACCTAGACATAGATTTGGTTTCTTACTCAAACATAAGCTCTAATAGAAGCGATAGACATTGTGCAGAAATTACTGCCTTAATTCAGCAGCCAGTGTTATCCTAGAAATCAGAGCTGGAGACTGCAATAGTAATTTCTGCCCTTAAAGTCCCTCTGCCTGTTATTTTTTATCCCAGTTACATGGGACTGATTATCTTAAAAAAAAAAAAGACTGGATTACTCTCTGCATATATCTGACGGTGAAAACTAGAATAGTCCTTACCCTGCCTGTCTCCAGGGAGGTTTAACTGACTGTCAGCATCAACCACATAGGTGTTAAATCCACCCTTTTCTTAAAAATCATTCCTAGTTCTCATCAGCAAAAGCACCAGAACAGACCCTCCTTTATTATCTAGAGTTAATTCCTTCAGTTTTACTTTCCAAGTACAGCTCAGAAAGCTGCTATCTCAGTTGACATCGCTGACAAGGGACTGCTACCTCCGAGTGTTTGGGTGCTTCTGGAGGAAGCCACTCAGTGTGCGGCGCCGTTTCCAGCATCAGCCTCCTCTGCTGGTAGCAGGGAGCAGCCTATCGATCCTCCCAGCTCAGTGCAAAGCCCAGCTGGTCGCTAAAAGCTTCTCGGTGAGGTATTAGTTGTTTGGAGTCCATTTTTTTCCACTGAAAATGAGTTCATGCTTTTCTGTGTAGTAGCTGTGAGTTCGAGAAGTTTGGGCAGTTCAGTGTATACCTGTACTATTGAAGAAGCTCATCTTTAAGCCACATAGATTCATTTTTATTTTTTTTTTACTATTTGCTGCGAACATACAAGGGCATGCAAGCCACAGTGGTTATGCTTTTATGCTTTACAAATCCACAATACAAGTCAGGAGAGAAGGAGTAAGAGGAAAAAAAGCTAAAACGAAGGGGGAAAGGATGCTAAGACAATGCAGATCTCTGCACCTATTAAACGTTGGACTGCATCTAGGAGTTCCCACTCAGGCACAACTGCCAGCCAAAAAGAAGAGTGGGACAGTCGGATGTGTCCTGTCTACAGCTGTCCTCCCAAGGCCCACATCAGCTGTTCTCTTTGCCATCCATTAAAACTTCAGGCAGGCACAACAGTACCACACAAACTCCAGAAGTGAACTGTGTGCAAGCAACACAAGAAACCAACAGCACAATTTCCTGCAAGTTGAGCCGACTCTCGTGTATTTTGCCCATTTCTCAGTGATGTTGCCTGGCCACCCTAACAGCAGACAATCACAATTAATTACCAATAGGTTGGAGATTCTGTATGTCATCTTTTTGGACACAAGGTGCTATATAACAGCACAGAAACAAGATTTTTCCCATCTCCTTTGATGAAGCTTAACGTAGATGTAACAGCCATCAGGAATGGCCTACGCATACATGCTTCGGTGCAAGGATGTGGCCTAGCAATCCCTTTCAGGCCCAGGTTCCTCTGATTTTGTTTCCTCAAAAAGCAGAAACGTTAGGAGACCTTCTAAAACCTCCACGTTAAATGTATGATGCAGGTGACAAGTGTACTCATGACTCTACAGGTGGATCTTCAGGTGAAAGAGACAGTCTGGGAGAACTGTCTAGTCACGAGGCTCCCTGCAATTTTTCCTCATTTAGGAATACCTTTTTCATACAAGCTAGACAGACTTGACTCTCTCCAAATTCAATTCTGCTAACATGCTTAGACTGCGAAGGCAGTGTCACTGAGAAACTGTTCAGCTTTGGGTGAGGGAAGGGAGAGAGAAGAAAAACGGGAGAAATCTTAGCTAATAGGTTTCTTTTAAAAGGATAATCGGTGGGTTATTTATTTTTTTTAAACAAATCTGTCATTGTTGAGACTTTGGAAATTAGCCTGTAACCAGGTACGCTATCAACAGGCAAATATCCTATGGCTTAATGGCCTGTGGACCACAAGATACACATAGCCAGACCTTATTATAGTTATCCTCTAGATCAAAGGGCTTTCACATAAATGGGGTGCAGTCTACCATAGCAGGGAGCTGCTGCAGGCCTTCAGGATTTTACTACTTTAAAGTTTTGGTGATTACATAATTGTTTTTTTGTAACTGGATCTCAAAACACTGCGTGTAGCTAATGAACAGGTAGAAGGAAGAAGACAGCTGAAAAGCAAAGTCCTGATAAGCAGCTGTAGCAATAAGTGTCAGTCCCAGCCTAAAAGGGTCAATCCCCTTATGAAACAAACATTTAATCCTTTACAATTTTTAATTAAAAATCTACCAAGAAGCCTGTAATACTTTCTTAAGATGTCTTGTCTATGGAAGGGGAGGGGGTGGCAGATCACAAGTTGTTTCAGCTGAGACACTGATCCTGTGCAAAGCCATGTTTCAGATCTGAGGGCTCCCACACAAACACCACCTCCTGAACTGGAGGTGCAGTGGGGACCCCAGCACGTATCAGTTGCCCAGAGAATTTAATTAAGTGCATCATTAGGAAAGGCCCCACACCACGCTATGCTGCAGTCCAGCTACTCCTCCACTCCAGCATCCTCTGAAAACAGAGGAAACTGTTTTTCTCTGTCGCCCATCCCCAAAGCACTTTGCGAGCCCGTCCCCTCGAGGGCAGCATCCGCGGCCGGCAGCGGAGCTGCGGGCGAGCGCTGCGCGGGGCGCCCCAGCCCTGCTTGCCCACCCGAGGGCGGCAGGAGCGGTGCCCAGCGCTTCGCCCGGGCAGAGCGGAGCGGGGCGGGCAGGGCAGGGCAGGGCAGGGCAGGGAGCCAGCTCCGCTTTTAAAAGCCGGCCGGCCGCCGCTGCCCGGGGCGGCGACCCGGTGGGACGCAACCTTCCGCGGGGGCGACAAGGCGGCGGCTCTCCCTGAGCATCCCCGCGGGGCTTTTGTGCCTGTTCGGGGCGGTGGCCCGCCCGGTCCTCTCCCGAGGCGGTCGGCAGCCCCGCAGCAGCATCCCTCCGGGGGCAGGAGGGAGGACCAAGGCGCAGACGAGCCGAGGGACTGCGGCGGACAAAGCGATAAGGCAGGCGGGGACCCTCTTCATTCCCCTCCTTTCCCCTCCCCGCGGTGCCCGCACCGCCGCTGCCGCCAGCCCCGCATCCCGCGGCGGAGGCAGGGCCCGGCGCTACTCCGACCCCTTCCCCGCGGCTCCCCTACCTGTTCGGAAGAAAGCATCCACCTCGGAGTCGGGGACAGCGCCTTCCTCCGCCGCCCCTTCGGCGGGATTCATGGCTGGGGGAGACGCAGCGGCGAGCCCGGCTGCTGGTAATATCCAGTGAGTTAGGGAGGAGGAGAGCAGAGAGAGAGAGAAAGAGGGAGGGAGGAGGGAGGGAGAAGAGGAGGGAGGGATGGAGGCGCGTTTAGCAGCGAGCCCAGCCGAGCGCCGCCCGGATCATCCCTTCCTGCG
>VZRU01010380.1:441867-480581 GCA_013398155.1 Pedionomus torquatus
TTTGTTTGGGAGTTTCGTGGTGTGGTGGTTTGGGGGGTTGGTTGGGGTTTGGTTTTATTTATTTATTTATTTATTTTTTGTTTGTGGGCTGTGGGGCACGATTGCTTTGGAAGCAATCAGTGGAACTGCATGTTGTTGCAGGTATGCCTTTGTATTTATTCTCCACTGTCCGAGGCGACTAGAGAGCCAAAAGGGAGTTTGAAAAGCCAAGATCCTGGTCCCAGCTCAGACACTGATGCAGCTAGCTGCATTATTTTTATTTCTCTCCTCTAGCTCCAATATTTGTGATTTGGGACAATAATTGTTGTCTCAAAAAGAGTGCTGTAAGGAATACTTGTTTGTACTTCTTTAGCAGCTGTATTAAATATTATTCCCTGAGCCCAGCTATCAAGATTTCAAGCACAGACAAGCAAAGATAGACAGAGACAGATGTTTGCCATTTGGGCACTTTCCTTTCTTCTCCCATTCACCTATTTGAAGTCTCACCAGCTCCTCATTCTTCTATAATCACGTAACAGCTCTAAAACCAGCAGCCTGCTTAAGGAGAAATGTTGCTATTCCACCTATTCAAAACACTGTTGTAAAACAGGAGTGTTACTCTTCACAGTTGTTCATCTTTGTTAGCTCTACCGTGAGAAACAAAATGCAACTGTTGGAGTAACCACTCCTCTGGCCATATTACCCTTGGATAATCGTCGCTGCAAAATAGCATCTCCCACTCTCAAGACCGAGAGTCTTCTAGCCAGCATGTCCCCATGCCTGCAGTGTCGTTATCTTGTAGGAATAATTCCCAATCACCACTCCTTTGTCACTGAAAAACTCTGATGTTTAAGTGACTCCATAGGTGCGCAGGAGTAAGTCAGCTGTAGAAGATAAGGACAAAAAATACCGGGGAACCCAGTCACCACAGAGGGACTCACTGGAGCACTTCAAAAGAGCCAATGCATCATTGCATTTCAAGAAAGAAAATACTCCAAGTAGCAGAAACCTAAATTTTTAAGTGACGCTGTTTGGATCGGATCTCAATCTGTCAGGTAGGTTAGCAGCTGAGGCTGGCAGAACCTTTCCTGTTTCAGCCCAGAATATTTTAGACAACAGAGGAACACAGGCTTCCTCCACCTGATCTCTTCTTAGCAGAGTATACAGGAAGGCTAGATTCGGATGTACGCTCACTGACCAGACATATTGCACTTAGTAAAAGGGCTGAAACTTTCCCAGCAGAAACTTAACTGTCAAAATGGCATTGACCAGGCAGGCTGAGCACAGAGCTCCCAGGCACATCTTCTCTGACCTTACTGTTTACTACTAGAATTGAAACAGAATTGAGAAGCAAATCATATGTCATGTCTGGGGACTGCAGAAAGAAGAGCAAACATCCTATAGAGAAACTACCATTTAGTTTCTCTCTGGTTGCCTTATTCCCTTGTGATCTCTGATCTACTGCCCATTTCCCAAACTTAATACCAGCTGGTTTTAACTGAAGCCATTTACCTTTCTACGTTTACAGCTAAAAAGGGTTATTTCACAACTATCTGCGGAAAATGTCAACACAAAAGCTATGTCCAGGCTGCAGACCTCTGTGCTGCCTCTGAGCTCACATCCCCTAGGACAACCAGGAAGCCAGGACCACCTCCACACCAGGAATACAAGCAGCAGGTCATTACCACAGTACAAGCATGTGATTACAGTTGTTCTTTGAAGGACCAGACTGTCTTCAGTGACCATTCACTCCATCTTCCCCATCACAACATGATGCAGAAAAGCCCTCTGTCTTCCAGGTTTAAGCAAGCTGCATCATCTCAAATTCTATCTCAAGATCTCATCTCTGAATATTCACTACCCACAACCCCCTATTTCCTGCTTAACTCTCTTTCATCCCCAGACTCGTACATACAGATTGATTTGTGAGTGTGGGCTAAAACTTTGGTAGCTTGGAAGAATGTGGCTTCTTCATGAAGCACTTTGAATTCACTCTGATTTGGTACAAACTGATGGCTTTCTGAGTCAAAGCATTCCTCCTTCAGGAGCATCCTTAGAAGCTAGGCAGGAGTTAGCCATAAGCAGGAAAGGTTTAGCATCATCCAAAGGGAATGAATGTTGTCAATGACAGAGAAATTTAATTCCCCTTGCGTTATTCACCTGCAGGTGTGGCCTACAGCAGCACTTGTAGAAATCACATAGGCTACAGAATACATCTTTGCCTCTATAACCTGCAATCAAATGCACTAATAAAGGCTGAGAGAGGCAGAGCAGTTCATTTAACTGATCTGCCGTCCTGATACTTACACAAATTCCCGGTCAATGATTAAACCAGTTAAGGCACTTATATTTAACCATATAAAATATTGATATGTTCAGAAAACAAACGTATTTTTTTCCTTCGCAGAACAAATTCATTAGAACAAGAATGGTCCCAGATCTCTCATAGTGTAGAACAAATGGCAATTTACACTTTTTAAAGAAGGGGTTTTTTTTTACCTAGCTCCCTTGAAGTATATCAAGACAGCCATGCATTTTTGTTGCCCACCTCTGATGTGCAAGGCACAGCAAGTTAATTCTTCTGTGCTTGCAGGTCCACTGCCCAGGGAAACCCTGCACAATATATTCACTGTTTTTGTGGCATTATCATTAAAGCAACAGTCCCGCTGTCACATTTTGCACACACTTCCTATATGCACACACCATGGCAATGCAGGATGGGAAGTACCACATTCAGATATCGGTACGTTATAGTGCAACCTCAGACATTAAGTGAGCTACTATTTTTATTAACATTGCAAGCAGAACAGGGCTGTCACTGTAAAATATCATTAACAACTAGGAACCACCATGACTTCAGTTCCAGTCTCAGCAACAAGTTTATGGGTTTTGTTGTTCAACGAAGAGCTGTTAAATATAGAATTACATACTTTCTGCAGCATATAATTCACTTATTAGATATAATGCTGAAGGCCCCTACAGTTTCCTTGAAAAACAAAACACAAAAAAAACCCTTTAGAATTACATAAGCCAAAATAACAGGTTTCACTGACAGACACTGCTTTAATCTTTTGCATGGCTCTACTTGACAAATACCTCAACCCATACCAAACAACTTTGTTTAACTAGGTATGAATATTTTTATTTATGACAGCCCCTAAAGGTGCTCAAAGATCAGAAACTGTCACATAGGCTTTTGATTTAAGGCCCATGCTACAGTCAAGTTTTCCAAGGGGATGACAAGAGCATCTGAGCTGGAACATTTTATAGCTAAATCTCATGAACTTGCCAGCTGTAGGATAGGAAGAGGGGAACATGAAATTAGTAAAAATTCATCTTTCCAAGATGCAAGTAATGTATTTGAAGGCTCTAGGCCTGCTGGAAACAGTACAGTACTCTGAGAAAGCACATGCAACATGGGTGTCCTACACAAAGGATCAGGAGTCAAGTGCTGCAAAACACAGTACATGTGCCAACAGTTCTCATTTAAAAAGGGACAGGGAGAAAAACCCTTCTGCCAGGCTCAGCAGACAAGCTGCACTCTGCAAGGTGCTGCAGAGACCGTTATTTATGCAGAAAGTCCCTCCCTCAGTGTCACCGCAACGTCCAAATACAGAGTGTTAATAGGTAAGATCAAAGGGAAAACGTGAACAGCAGAGCAGGAAAACATAAGTCTTAAAAGCACCCAAGGCTGCCTTGTTAATAAGTTATTTGCAGCTACGTTCTGGGGTATGTGAGAAGAATTTCTCACACCCAGAGACCTATGTCTAGGTATTAGAGATGAAATTTCTATGCACTTAAATTTGACCATGCACAGAGGGTGGAAGTTTCTGTCCATATTCTAGGCTACCAGGAATGCTGTCAGGGAAAATCTGCAAGTCCCCAGAAACCTGGCACAGAGAGAAGCCTCTAGGGCAGGATGGAGGAGGCAGAAGGCATGTTTTGTATGCTTAGACTCAAATGCCTACATATACCATAGATTACTTCTGTGCTCAGTAGACAGCACAAGCACATAAAGGTTGGTTCTACAGCACCCACATATACATTTACACATGTAGGTTTGCTCTATCCCTTGCTCTGCCCTCAGATGTTGAACAGCTGTATGGCCAGGCATAGAGCAAGCTCTAATCCCATGCCAAAACCCTTGTCCCAGCATCATCCCTGCTATTGTTATCCTCACCATCTATATCAAAGCCGAGGTGGTAATGTCTACTCAGTGTTCATCTAGCCTCCTGCTTCCAGAGACAACATTAGTTCCAATTTCCCCAAACTTGGACAGAAAACTTGGACAAAATCACTTCCCTCCAGAAACACCCCCCCAAAGTGATAATAATGAGCAAGATAATTTTTAAAAATGTACATAGAGGAGTTTTATCACTGTGGCAATGCAGAGGTTTACTAGCATCAGCAGACAGACAAATGTGCCTCTTCCATAAAAACTGCATTTGCCACTCTGGCCACAGAACCTTAAACTGAGAGCAGAACGGCTGATACCTCCAAAAAGAAGATATAAGGCTTTCTCAAAGTGTACAAATATGAATCTGGAAAAAGTCAATAGGAACTGAAAAAGCTTTTCTACCCAGTAACTATTTGGATACGTTTGCTAAATAAGTTGCTAGTGCTAAGGGATCACAGATTCTGTTAACTAATGGGACAAAAAAAGTTTAATCACAAAGGCGATATCCCTCAGCCAGGCTCTGTTTGCTACAGTAGGGTAGAAAAGAGAAGCCTGTGTTGGCCAAGTTTACACTGTACTTTTATGTACATAAAGAACATCAGTCTTAAGCACTGTTAAGCCGGAACATTTTATTCTAACTAAGTTTCCTGCAAACATTTAATCCTGATTCTGAAATTTTGCCAGGTTCTTAGCGATACTGAACAGTATTTATTTACCAGGAGCTCCTAAACTCCCTGCAGCCTCCTGGGCAATTTCTGCCCAGTGCAGAAAGAGTTACAGGACTAGACCAGAAAAAGGAAGTATTAAATATTGAAGTGTTTTGGGAAGAATGTAAATGTACATAGTAGTTATTCAGAAAACCAATTGTAAGGTGAAGCATGCATTAAAATTAAACAGTGACTACTACTTTATTACCACAAGCATTCATTTCTGTGCACTTGTAGGATACTAATTTCACACATGGTTGGACATAAATACTAACCTGTTTTCCATTTCACCAGCATAAATTAGTGTGAGAAAGAAGTTTCTTCCCGGGATAAAAGCAAATCATGGTATTGTATGAAAAAACAAAACCCACGTCAGTTCAGGATGTTTCTTTTATAAAAAGTTAGATAACTGCAAGACTGGATCTCTAAATTCATTAAAGTTTTTAGGCTAAGCCTAAGAAGCCCTAGTAAACATAAATTAATCACCTAACACATTAGAAATATCCTTAGAACATCAAATGATTGATACTGAATCAGGTGGTGTCACCTTTGACAACATTTCAAAACCATCTAGACCTGCTTACTAAAAACCACACTCTACAATCCTCATAGATCCTGCCAGCAATCTTTACAGACCCTATACCTGACAGCAGTTTAAGCTGCTTAGTGCTTTACAGTATCTATAATACTGAAAACGTACATTGTCATGTTCACACCAGACTCCACCCAGTAACTGGAATTTTTTTTCCCAAATTACTCAAATGTATAAAGTTGATCAAATACATGTTATTTTGTTCTTAATTGAACATTATGGTATTGCTCATGTGACAAATTTGGATAAATCTTATCTGTAGAACCTCACCTGAGAACTGTCACAAGATGCCCCGCAGTTGTTTGGGTTTGGGTTTTTTTTTGTGGCTGTTTGGATTTTTGGTTTTGTTTTTGTTTTTAAAACAGAATTATTGTTACTGAAGGGAGCAATCAGTAAATTACTGAGGCCAAATTTGATGTACCGGAGTCATTCAGTGACTGAGTTTTCACCCACACTCCTGCCAGCATACGCAACCATTCTTTCCACTAGATCTCAGAGACAGTCATAACTCTCCCTGACACCTGGAGCAGGGGGGTGTTATTCAGAATCTCTCTGCTTTCCAGTAACTACTTCTTTCCAGAGACCTTTAAGAGTCTTGCTGAGCAGATCTCCACTTCTGCTACCTTCCCCAGATATCTTTTCAGCCTGGCTTACAGCTATGGTTGAAGAGTTTGCAGATGTTCTCCTTTAGTTATTGTCCTTTTTGATTATTTTTTTTATCCACCTAACAGGAGATCTGTCCTCCCTGCTGCCTATAAACAGTGGTTCACAAGAACAGAGAGTAGATCCAGCTTCCTCCCAGTATTGCTTGCTACAAGGCGTTGGGATACTGGGAGTATAAAAGAAGCATAGGTGACTGCAACTAAAGACAGGTAATTAGGCAAAGAGGAAGATGTGTCCAGCAAGCCATATCTTCATCCTTCCTAGCCATCCTGGGCCAAGGGCCAGCCTTCTGCCCCACTCCACAAGGATTACAGACCTGGCACTTAGCTGCTTATAGTTGTACTTCAAGTCTCACACAGCTCAAATCCCAGCTCAGCTCTGAACTTTAAAAGTAGGTCTCTACTGCCACCACATCTTGCTCAGAGTATCATACACTTTCCATACATTAATAGCTCAGGGACAAATTTCTACCATTCACAAGGAGACATAGACAGACAGACAAGGATGATAAAGTGCATAGGGTATATCAGAGATTTCTTATGAAGCTTGTGCCAGTTCCAACACCTGCAGATATGAATGTTTTTCACCCTACAAGAGATGCTTCAGAGGCAGAGCATTCAAGGAATAACCCCAGTACCACAGAGAGACCCAAGAGCCTCTGTATAATTTGGGCTTTCACAACAAAGTGTCACTTTGATATTAGTATTTTAAATTCCAGTGCTGAGGGGACCAAGACTCAGGCAAAAGTGCAGATCTTGTGTGCTGAGATCTTAGAAGGAGATAAAATCAGGAACCAGATGGGAAATCACAGATGTTACTGTTCCACAGAATGGACAAGATGCTATATGAAGGTACTATCTTCAAAACAATATTGTTCATAGTCACTGTGATACTTTCTCTGAGAGGGAGGTCATTTATATGACAGCAGGTGAGGCTGACATACTTTCTGCAATAGAAGAGTTGCCTTCATATTAGGTATTTCTACAGCCCGATCCATCAGTCTGATGGTGGCTGGTATCAAAATTGCCCTCCAGGGGAGCTGTGCTATAAATTCTTAAGGACCACACATGATTCTGAAAACCTAATGCTTCACAGCTGCTGGAGCTGAAGTACTCCCTTCCTTCAAAGAGTAAACCTTCAGTGGTCGTCTGGATTTGTTTAGAAACACTGATATCTGCTAAAGGGAACTTTCTGTATCAGTATGACTGATATAACAAATCTAGAAACTGTACACAAGTACCAACGATCTTCCTTTCTTTGACTACACCATGTCAGCTCTTCCTTGTACTCTGGTGAACATCTGGAAGAGACCAAACCCATCCTATCCTATGTTAGCACACTTTATTCCACAGACAGCACTAGGCAGCTCATGCTCCACAGCTACAAAAAGTCTGTGCTATAGGCCACAGGTCATCTGGCTAACGAGATCCAGCATCTTTGGACCAAGCCTCTTTGATCATGGAAGAACAGGTTCTACACCAGCAGACTTGGTGTTCAAGACAGACAGAAGTCTACAGAGGCCTTCACACTCTATCTGGTCAGTGATAAGAGGAAGCATAACTCATTTCATCTTCATCGGGGCTTCATTTCTTGAGTAGAGTGGGGCAGCAGCAGGGAGCTCAGGATACCAAACAAATGCCCAGAATGAGAAGGCTGGGCAATGTTTCTTCTTTCAGTGCAAGGCAAAGTTGGGTTAACATCATTTTTCAACATCTAATAAATTTGCTGTAACACACAGCTTTGTTAAAACTTACTGAAAGAATTCTGCCAGAAATAGTAAGAAAGAATTCAGAATGCTTTGGTTTTGAAATTTGACATTTTGACTCTCTATCTGAAAATGTTTTTTCTTGTTTCAGAGACTTTTGTTTTAAAGACAATGCAAGTATCCTGAAAGTGAAACAAATACAGGGTGCCTGTGCAGCTCGAGCAGATACAGTTTTTCCAGTTTACTGGAAAAACGCTGAACCTGCATACATGCAGTACACACTCTGTGATATTCAGTCTGGTATGTAGCCAAAGAAAAAATATTTTTGCTCCAGTGCCAAAGCCAGAACAACAAATATATATTATGTAGAAACAAATATTGGGAGTAAGGATTCTTAGATTCAAATCCAAGGTTTCTTTGTGCTGTGAACTGTGACTTTCCAGAGAATAATTACCCCTCTAAATAATAATTAACCCATCTGCAACAAGGCTATAGTTTATTCTTACTTTCAGGGAAAGGCTAAATTCATTATGGTTCAGTGAAATATCCTTAGATCTACAATGGAATGGCATACTACTTGAATGAGAAGCCTTGGCAGACTCTTTGCACAGAAGTGAATTCCACATTCCCATTTACGGTGGGTAGTATAGAGCTATAGCAAGATATTTTGGTGCCCAAAAGACACACATTCCCCTTTCATCTTCTGTTTTCTTCTCCCAGCTGACACCGCAGGCACAGTCTGGGCTGCAGCCACATTGGTCCCCCATTTGGTCACAGGAGTGACACTCAAAAAGCAGCCACCCCTACTGCTAGTGTGATGTTCTGGAAGTGCTATATAACATCTGATTGCAAGTTCTGCCAGGAGAGGCTTTTATTTCAAAGATAAATCTCTTCATCAGTTATAAAATGGAATAGCACAACATGACAAATGGACTTAAGATTCAAATGTCGATATTGTAAACATATACAACTTTCCTAGGCAACAGAAGCAAACACTGCATTCATTATTATCATTCATGCAGTCAAATATCACTTGAAATCCATGAATTCATATTTTTTATGTGTAATGGCATTTAAATCCTGTTATTTTAAATCTCTTGCCAAGGCCATCCTTCCTGCTCCCTTTATATACACCTGTACATGCACACAGATTTGGGCTGATTCTCTCCCAGTTAATGGAAAGGAGAGTTTCAAACACACTGTTTTGGTTTTTGGGTTTTGGGTTTTTTTGAAGTGTGGGTAGCCCAACTGAAACCAATTTGGGCAATGAAGACTAAAGTTCTCTATTAAGTGTTTTTCTTTAACATTGGCAACTAACTCGTCTAATTTATTAGACTATACAGGTTTTCTATGCCTTGTATCTGCTACATTAGCACAAGAACAGCATTTTGGTTTGGTCAGTTAGGAACATAAGTGTCATAAGTCTATTATCGACTTTAACTGTGGAACTGGTGTAAAATCCTAGGCCTGATGAAATTAAAAGCAAAAGTCTCTCTAGCTTCAACGAAATCAGTTTTCATGCAAATGCTTTTCAGTCTGGTCAATGTAAGATGTTTTTATTGCGGAAAATCCCAGATTCAAATACCACTACCAGCACAACACATCACCCATTTAGACTGTGAAACTGGAACTAATCTTAGGACGTTTAGTCAGGAGCAATTTTTTCTTACTTGAATTAAAATCAACACTTGTTGCATTGTATATATTTTCAATAAAGTGTATTGTTCAGAAAATTATCCTTCCATGCTGTGTAATGTCCTCCAGGATCTCCCCCTCTACCTTCTTCTGCATCAGTTATTAGACCTTGCACTACTCACAGTATGACCGACTTCTCACACTTGAGAAGCTGCAGCTAATTCAGAATTCATCCGTGCATATGTGCAGCTTAAATTATTTCCCCCAATGCATCATTGTCCGTTTATCTACACTGAATTGCATTTGTCAGTTTTATTAAATCCTTCTGGACAGCCTCCCAGTCCTTGCTTGGTTTCACCACGTCATTATTCAATTAATCTTCTAGATCATTATAAACTGCATTGAAAGATATATTCTCTACACTACAAAGTGATTATTCTGAAGACTGAATCAGATTTTGCTGTGGTATATTTAGTGATGCAAAAAACACAACTGTGAAAGCATTAGAAAAACACTCCAACCTATCTCCCTAAAGAAAATGAAAGTTAGATGGACTTCCCATCCTCACCAGAGTCTCAGTGGTTTGCCGTTTCAGGCCCAGTAATACTTTCTGTGGTTTATGGTACACTAACAAAACAGCACACACTTAAAACAGAGCCTAATGCTTCCAACACCTCCAGTGCAAAGGAGCTAAATAACCGTGCTGCATCAGTGGTGACTGTATTTGCTTTAGTCTTCCTTGTAGCTGGGAAGAGCGCCATAAGCCCGATATTGCTTGCTGACATGTTGTCCTTTCTAGGAGCTCTTGCCATCTCCTGCAAACCCAAGTGGGGAGAGAGAGATAAGTGAGAAAGAGAAGGGAAGGAAAGCATCACCACACTGGGATTATGCCTAGTAGACTTAGGCTCTCCACTCCCATTAGAGTTCTGTAGAAGAGCCAAAGGCCATGAAAATGATTTTAAAAATTCCTAAAGAAATTACTGTATCTGCCACACTTTGCCAAGTCTTAGAGCTGCCTCTTTGCTGTGTGATAGTTTTGTCCATAACAGTGTGGGTGGACATTTTTAGACACTAACATCAGGCAGAGGAGCTACTGACTCAGAATCTGCTGTGAACTTTTAACTAACAGGAATCAACTCAAAAGTGTCCCTCTGGAAAAGAGTTTTCCACAGTCTCCAAGAAATTGATCCATTAAAAGGTTTCAGAAACCTCCAGCTGAGCCTACCCAACTGACGCTGCCTTCTGTCTACTCCCCAGCCAAAGACATACTTCTTCAGAGGCCAGTATAATTTTCATAGAAGTCAACAGAAAGACAGTTCAGGCTCCAGGACAGTCACTTCCTTATTCATTTTGGAAATACTCTCAGCAAAAGCAAAATTGCCATTGGCCTTCTTCCAGATTTCAAACAGAGAAGAACTGCAGAGTTTGATTGTTATTTGTAGTTTCCGATTCTTTAAGGCAACGATTTCTGTTTCTTTGCATTGGCAGTTTTCTACGCATGTTTTTAGAAATCTAATTTTCCCATCTTCTTCTCCATTATCATAAAGAAAGGCAAAGTAACTAAACAAAAAAAGTGAAGTTGGGGGTTAATCAGCAAAACTCAACATCTGTGTGACAGAGTTGTCAGCAGTCGGTGGAAGGGCTTGATGACCCAGAAGTTCCCTTCCAGCCCTCTGCCCTTCTCTGCCTTCCAGTTGCACTGTCCACAAAGAAGAAACAGGGCAGCTCCAGGCAGAAGGAATGCATTGAACATGAACACAAAGATTTGGATTTTATTTTGCCTTAAAGGTATTTTGCTATTTATAAGACTTTAAAATACTACTATATTTCCATACGTAAAGCTTCTGGGTGACTTGCACATATACAAGTAACAGTATGCATGTACACACATTTTTACACACACACAGGAATCTTGTAACAATTCTGCTATGCATTTGTAAAATGACCTCAAGCAATTCGCAGTTCCATGCCTTTCTTTTATACTTCCGTAAAATGGTTATAGTGATACTTATTTGCCTCACAGGGGTGGCAAGGAGCCCTCATTCCAGTTTATAGTCTTCTGAGATGCTCAAGGAGTGGTAAAGAAAAGTGGAGAGTTAATTGGTTCATAAATTGTCAACCTTGTGGTCATCCTCTAAGTTAAAAATAGCTTTAATAAGTCCGTTCTTTTTGAGATAATACATATTAAAAAAAAAAAGGCAATTACTTATGACAAGGTAGGAAGTTGGGGTTTTTTACTGAAATGTACCCAGACACTAATTAATGTGTAAACATTTATTACAAACTACCACTCTTTGGAGACCTGCAAACAAACTTCAGTGCAATCCTAAGAAATGCTGCAGCACAGCCTGCTATGCACACATCACACACTTTTCATAACATATTATTGTAACACTAATTGCTTCAAGACATTATGATGTAATTATAACACTGTTCTGGAGACAAAACAATGTTTCCATGGTTCTATCAAGATGATATTATGATACCAGAATGAAATAATGTCAGTGTGCACACATGGAGGCAACACTGGATTGTCAAAGTGAAATGAAAGGATGATGCTGTGAATCATTGATGAGCAACCTTTTATAAGAAAATGGACGCGAACACCAACGCAACTCTGCAAAGATGGTATGATGTCCAAATTAAATAAAACAAAATCAGAGGCATTTCATTTAAACCATGTTATGAACAAGAGCCATTTATGCATTTGTGATCTGGCTTTTTGAATGAGTCACAATAAATGACAATGTTTTGACAGTTCATCTTGAATGGCAAGAGGATCATCTGAGCCATGAGCCCTTTCCCCACTCTCCCCACCCCTGCCAATCACCTTCCACAGAGACTATAAAGTGCATTTCTGGTAAGAAGAGTGGTTTCATAAATACAGCACTCTGGAGATCAATATTTACTCATTGTCAGTGACGACCAGAGAAAAGCTCTATTCCTACATTTTTTTTTGCTTGTAATATCTCATTTTTACTGAAAATATCTAGAAACTGAGCCTTATCTTGCCACGTACTACCTAGGCTGTACGTGCAGACAGCCCCAGGTTTGGAAGAGTTTGTAGCCCGAACAGCAGAACTCACTGGGAAGTTTCAATCTAAGTACTAGATTTTTAAGGAAAAATAGTCTTCCAACATTTAAAATTTCTCTATAGGAAAATGCCATATTTGCCCCCTCTCTTTTTTTAATTCCATTTTATTCTGGAAAAATCAAAATGTGTGTTTGTTTGTTTTTTTCTTTCAGGCCAAATACCTCACTCCTCCATTTTCATATAAGATTAGTCCTCCAGCCTGAACTACTTTCCATGATGTGTCACTTCTCTGCCATAAATAAGCCACCACATGTTGCAAGAGTCAATATATTCAGAAATCTCAACCCATAGAGGAGAAATATCTTTCCTGCAATTGCACGGATGTGATGGTGCAGAAGCTGCAATTTGGAACAGCATTTAGGCACATTTCTGTTCTCAACTGCATCGTTCAGACCTGTGCCTCTGGAAAGGCACCAGCTCAAGCCCTGGTGTGCAGCCTCCACAAAAACTTCAGCTGATGCCTCGGTGCCAAACACATCCTCCTCCTCTTTTTCAAAAGGCTTTTTCATGTAAGGAAATATGTTCTATTATACAGATATCTTTCTCAAGTGACCACCCAAAGGATTAGTGTAAACAGGTTGCCCAGTAATGGGATTGATTTTTATTTGACCTGCAGCTGAAGTCCAATCTGGGAAGGCTGATGTATATATTACAAATAGCTTGTAAGGCGCATTGCACTGAAGTCTTCAGACACATCCTGTATTAAGATGCCTTTTCCCAAATCATTTCCTAATTTTTCTGACTGCCTGCCACTTTAGGGTCATGTGGTTGAACAAAGAGATGTTGAACTGCTGTCACCTCTCCCACTCCCATTTGAATGTGCAGAGGATCCAGCATGCGCGTGCTGGAACCTCACAATTTCCATAGCAACACCAGAAGGGTCTTGTTAACCACAGGTAGCACAAACACTCACAAAGGTTACAAACCATTCCGCAAGCCTCAAAAAGAACATGCAAATATGCTGACTATAATTTAAAATTCCTGATAAAAGCATATTTTTAAGGTGGCAATTAAAAAAGGGAACTCTTTCAGGTGGAAATGGTATAGGTGCTCAGCTCATCCAGCTGTATTGCAAGACAACTCCCCAGGCAAATTTTTCTGCTTCTTATAAAATATTGCTTTAACAGTTAACGTGAATCATGAGGGAAACTTTACTCCAGAAAAGACCACATCATTTCATCTAGATAATTGTTTTTCTCTATATCTGCTATATAAAGCTATAACACAACTGATAGATAGCCAAACAGAAATAAAGCAGCAATGGTGCTATTGCTCCCTCTACTGTAAATATTCATTATTTCTTATTACAGGTGATACAATTAAAAATAATTCAACTAATCAAAAAAGCAATAACAAAGAAAATGTTTTCAGAATGGCATAACCAAATTATGTTGTTACCTAGCAAAGCAATTGAAAGAATATCCAATGAAATAAGATGTCTTTTTTTTTTCTGATATATAAAAAAACAGCAAAATATCCGTAAATTTTAATTCTAGCTGTAGTCATACGTAAGCATTAAATGGCCAGTTGCATCTATTACCTTAAAAAAATAAGCACATGAGCAAACCTTTCTGCCACTGATCACACTCTTGTTTCCTAGTGGCAAAGGGAAAACAGAAATAATAAGCACCCAGTAAGAAGTATTTTGACCTTCCAAACAGCCTCCCATTAAGAGCACTGACACTGAGGAATTCGGGGAATTAATCAAGGAGAGTGGAAAATAAACAAGATGGTGATTCATGACGAGATTTACCGAATTGAACTCTATATGCATAGGAAAGCAGATTACTGAATAATGCACAGCCATCCATTACCAGAACCTCAGGAACCAAAGGTGCTCACTGCTGAGGTGCCAAGCTCACCCAGAAAGTCTTCAAACAAACTCTGATCCTTTGTCAAAGACCAAAGAGGCTGAACACAATTTTATCCAAACCATCTAAAAATAGATTTCTACTGAGCAGAGGGCAGAAAGACATTGCCGCAGCACCAAATTGGTCTCTTCAGAGGCTTTATTCCTTTGGAGCCAGAGATTTCTAATTTAAAACAAAACAAAACAAAACAAAAAACAAAAAACCAAAAAAAAAAAAAAAAAAAACAAAAAAAAAAAAAAAAAAAAAAAAAAAAAAAAAACAAACAAAAAAAACCACGCCCACACAAAAAAAAAACACCTATTCCATCTTTTCTGCAATGTAGCTGCTGGATTTTTTGTACTAAATTCCTTCTGGGAGGCAATTTAATATTGCCTTTCCTCTTTATTGGCCCCTGCTATGGCTCAAAGCAATTAGTAAGGGGAGTCCAGCAAAGCAGGGCCTGAAGGCATGTGGGAACATCACTCCTGGCTGGCATTTGCACAGGCTGCAGCATCTTTGACAAAGATCTCCAAGATCCACAGAAGAGAGAAGATTCATACACCTGCAAATTTCTCAGCTATTTAGAGAGCAAGTTGAAAGTTAATTGCCCTTTTATCCTTTCTCTAAAACATTTCTTTACAAGAAGGAATGAGATAACTTTCATTTTCTACTAATTTTAATTACACAGGATAAGGCTCCTCAGCCAATTTCTTTTAACACGGTCTCCACTCTTCAGTTTGGACAAAGCTCCTCTTACTGTTTTACCACCAATTGCAATCGACAGAAAAGATCCTCAGCAATTTCACCAAGCTATGGATCAGATCTTTATGCTTTGCAGCCTTTAAGGATCTGAAATCACAATGGTATTTTAATGTACAGATATTTTTTTCTTTTGTGCAAGAAAGCATGTGTCAGGCACTTTAGGGAGTGTGTTTCAAATGTCTTATTCACGCCGTGCTCTGCTGCTTGAGGAAGCATATGGCTCATTGTGTTGGAAGTCCCATAAATCTGCATTAGTTTAAACTATATGAATGTGAATCGTTAGCCTAAGATTTCAGAGCTAGTAAAAGAGAACACAAGTTCAATGTCACTTCTAAGCCCTCCTGAATTTGACATTATCATGATGGAGAATAAGAAACTCCACAGCTACATATTTAAATTCTGTCACTGACCACTCTTGGGACAGCTTTTGCTAGGGATAAAAACTTCTTTTAAAATCCAAAAACTTTTTTTTTTTTTTCCTATTGAATCTTCATGGACAAATAGCTTGTGAAGATTACATACCCAAAATAGCAGCACCATCACTTGAATCTAATTAAAACTATTTGTCAGAAACATACTTTAAAATTCAATGAGAGAGACCTGTACAGCCAGCCTTGAGTTCAAACTACAATTATCCCACCCTGTGTATAATCAGAATCACAGGGGTTAATGAGCCCACACAATTACATTTTTTTTCTTCCACCCAGGTTTTTAATTTGGGAGGAGGAAGGAAATAAGCCATTGAGGAATAAAGCGAAAAATAAAATAAAAGGAAAAGTTGTGTATTTCAGACCTCACTAAAGTGAAAGGCATCTGCAGAGACTAAAGGGAGAGCTGGTGCAAAAGAAAGACATTGCAAAGTTTGGAAATATTTCTAAAACTTTTACTTTTAAGCTGCCTTCATGACATGGCCAGAAAGATTTGGGTTTTGGGTGTGCTTGTCTTAACACAATAATCCTTATGTTTAAAGTTAGCCTTGAAATTTCTAGATGTTTGACCACTGACTAAATTAACAAAGGTCATTTATTTCAAATAAAGAGAAAACACACTATAAAATACAAGGATGCAAGCTAAAATTCCCTCTTTACATTTACCTCCCCTCCACTTTGTTTATTCCTCACCTAAACAAAAAAAAAAAAAAAAAAAAAAAAAAAAAAAAAAGTAAGATGCAATGCAAACATGGTTTTTCACTACCTTAATGCTCCTCCTACTTCAGGCTTTTACAAAAACCTTGCACCTATTCCAGCCCTTGCTCCATGCTGGGTCACAGGGGACAAAACAGGTAGAAAACAGTAAGCTCCTACTAAAACCTCTCTCCCTCTGTAATTTATTAACTCACCTGACAAGTCTCCCATGGTAGATTAAAGGTGGGGCAGCAATGGGCTGCTCCAGCTGCTCCACATCACAAGGGATGAGCTGAACTAAACAGGATAAAATGCAAAGATCCTGTATTTTATTTCACACTGCTATTGCAAAAAAGAAATATGGTCTGCAAAGACAAGGAATGACTTTTATTAGTTCAGCAGACATAATTGGGAAAAGCCAGTGATACCATCTGACCTAATAAAATGTAGCACATTTTGCTGCACCATTTACCTTGCTTATACTTTTAGGCTTGATTGTCCACAGCTACAACACTGTAATGCTACAACAAGACTGAATTCTACATTTGTTGTTAGCTTAGCAGCAGGTTGGGCAGGCCCTGACATCCTTTCATCACTCAGAAATAGTTCTCAAATAAAAAACTTAAAAGATTTCCAGACACAAAGAAGCCTATGTTGATAAGAAAAGAAACCTCTATATCAGGTATATGTCCAAAGCTCAGGACTCCAGTTTACTCATTACGACTGCTGCTTTAATTCATAGGTGCTTATCTCGGTTATGCGTTTTCATGGCTTCATACCCCTTCTCTTAACTCAATCTGAAGCTTTCTTTTTCATGAGCTTTTCATGGACTCTGAGTACAACTAAATTAACTAATCTGATTAAGTCAATAAAGAATTTATCTCTCAGTGGCACCATAGCAACTTGCTATTCCCTGAGGAGATGCTCCTTTAAAGGCTTGGTGAAGACTGAATCCACTGAATAAAGTGTGAAACTGTAGATTTCTTATGCTTTCATAACTTTTCCCCGTATACATAGTATATGGTATTTGCATGGCGTGGGCAGAGCTATGCTACTGGCAGCTTGTCTTTACAGGAAATGCCTCTATTTGCTATAAGGAATTTAATCACTTTTTGCAAAGCAAAAGCTGGAAAAAAACAGACTGGCTGCAGGAAGGCTAAGTACTCCCAACAACAGTGGCTTTTGGGTTTTTTTAGTTCTATCAGCAATAGTTTCCTTTGAATTTCCACTGCCAAGTCACTTCCCTCCATGGTCTTTATGCTGCTACTTGTAGTGTGATAGCTGCTTTTCAGAATACACTGCTCCTTTTGCCACTATCCATAGGAGGACCACAGCTCAGACCTGTGAGGGTACACTCCCAAGATGGACTTTGTGCTAGCAATTCACAGTGTCAGAAGAGAAATCAGGCACTCATTTTCAAGTGATCCAAATGAGAAAAGTGATAAATAGCACAGGGCAGACAGAAGAAGGGCTGAGCTCTTTAATGACAGACATGACTACATGATTCTCTAGGTTCACTGTGTGTTCATCACCTCTTTTTCTACAGTAAAGCTGTAATTTAGTAGCCTTGCTGATTAGCAAACAACTGCTATATTGCACAACGTGTCTGTAATTTAAGTACCAGTATTAGACTATCCTTTTCCCTCGTTAGCAACTGAAGGCAATTGCTAACATTTCTGCCTCCTTGCTTTTAAGCAGAAATTGGTTTTGTCAATGCTCCTCTACTGGCTAGGATCACCTGAGAGCAGACTCCAGCTTGTGCCCCTTTGACCACTTCAACTTCAAAGCGAAGAATTTGCCCCACTGGGGTGGTCTTTCTCTCCCCCACCACGTGTCTCTGCACCAAGGCAGTCCAGGGGTCCTTTCCCACTGGCACCACAGCAACCTGCTGGGTCCCCAGCCCCACTGTGGTCTACCTGTTCCCCTGTGCCCCATTTCAAGCCCTAATGTTTCTTCCAGGGAACTGTAATTTAGTTTTAATACAAAACTTTTAAAATAACTATATTTGATTTCATCTTGTTTAGGTGAAGGTAGGAGACAGATTTTCTGGACTTAAAGGATTTATTACCCTAAGTACCTGAGTCAGTAAAGACTCATTAAAATATTCTTCAAGGTTACAAAAAGGCAAGGTTTCATTTTATTTTCACTACTAAGGTTGCAGTCATATTATATTTCTTCTTGCTTATCTAAGAGAAGCTCCAGAGTCTTTCTGAACCTTAATTACGTTAAAATAACATGGTAAGAATTAAGTCATTCTAATTGGACTGCTTACAATACCACTTACTGAAATTAGCCCTGTAGCTAATTTAGAAAATAAACTAAGTGGCACTTTAACCCCAGTTATCTTATCCACTGTCCCAGAACATCTTTCCTTCTCCAGCAGGATAGAGTAAGAAACTACTGTCTTGGCTGCAGAACCCCAGGAGTTTCGAAACTGGGCAAGAAACTCATACTGGGCAAAATGTGGGACAGTAGGGGCACCTAACCTTCAGAAAAACATATTGTAGAGCAGTGAGTTGCATTAAAATGCAATATCCTATTACAGGCTGTCAGGCACAGTATACAAAACCCATACATAAGGTCCTAGGCTTAAGCCATGATTGCAAGAAGAAGACAGCACCAAAGGGGTCACTGATGCTTATAAGCAGCAAGACTGAACACCAAATTACTCTTACAGAGCACTACCATATGGTTGCAACTTCCATTTGGGAAGCCCTGGCTAAAAGTCTCCAGCTACTGATCCTTTCTGGGCAGAAAGTGGCTTTTTCATGCGCAGTTTGTCTCAGTTGCCACATGCCAATCTCTGTGTAGTATAGAAACTTGCTACAACATGCAATAGCTCACCAGAACACGTGAGAGGTTTCCATATACTCTTTTTTCCTAATGCTGTTTAAGCAGGGCCCATTTCAGAGTTCTTGTACCTTCATGCATCTGCACAGTAGACCTCACGGTTGGAGATAGGCAAGTGACAACTGGAGGTGACACAAAAAGGGGCCAAAAGGAGAAAATTAACAGGTTCTTTGCAAGGCAGTGGCCGCTTTTTCAGTCTGGCAATGTATACCCATTAAATGCTTTGTCTGCTTATTCTTTTTGTGATAGTGAGTAGCCAATTCTGTTCCTGATATACACTTGTACAAGTCTTTTACAAAATACTCCACTGAGATACCCAACAGGTAGAAATTATTAGTCATCACTGGAGGGGAATAACACCTCCTGCACAGGCAGAGAAAATCCTCCGATTTCATTTCCCATCAGAATAGCATGAGGGTTTTTAGAAGGACAAGATGTCAGACTATTATTTCCATCCTTTCCGGATGCATAATTCTTCACCATTTTTTCCCACTTTAATCAGTTTTCTTTTAAGTATCACAAGCAACTAGGTTTTCCCATGAAGCACATTCTGCTGACGTTTCATTACATTGGTTTATGTTCAAAACTGAGTCACACCCTGAGAAGAAAGTCCTGTGGAGATGCCAAAGGATCTGGTTCAAAATTTAACAATATCACTGACCTTTTTTTTTTTTTTTTTACTACCTCTGAGGCCTTTCTTCAGCCCATGTGCCAGATAATTTCTTCCATCAAATTTCCAATATTTTGTGACTGAAGCTGATTTCAGTATTTCTCTGCTAATGTATCATAAAATACCTTTATGTATTTCCCTTGCTAGTGAAGAAAACACTGTGGGGAGAGAAGGTGAACTGGAGGTCTTCTGCCATTTACATTAATGGCACTAGAACTGCAAACATTAATATTGTTATTCAATTAATTGAAAACAGGCTGGAATCTCATCAGTAATCTCATGATTTAGTGGACAGAGCCTATTTTAAAACAATACATTTTCTCTCTTTCTTTCCCCCAGAGAAAACATTGTGTCTATGCCTATTTTTTCTGGATTTTTTTCTCACTTCCATCACAGAAATTTGAGGGAGGACAACCTGCTCTACTGTGTTCTTGGATTGGACCAAATGTAGAACAGGTGCTAAAAATCTTGATCATTTGTTGCAACAATATGGGGATAAAACCCTCACAAAAGATTGTCATGTAGTAGAGAATGCAGAAATAACTCTGCAAAAGGCAGTTAGGGGGAAAAAAAAAAGTTGTAAGCAAAAGAAAACGTACACAGAAACTGGTTTTGCTTATCATTTTCGGCATAAATATGCAAGGAATGTAAGGAAATTATGAATTCTACTGGAGGACACCATGATAAAGATCCCAAATCTCTCAATACCTACAGAAAAGGACTGCAACAAAGGCTGATACGGGGAAAAAAAAAAAACAAAAAACAAAAAAAAAAACCAAAAAAAAACCAGTCAGAAAATAGAAAAGTCACTCTCATTCTCTCCCATTCCCATATAATGACCTTACTGAAGATCTGCCCATTTCCACCTGAAGATCATCATTTAGTACCTGACACCAAGCTCAGGTCCTTAAAAGCAGGATCATATTTGCCTGTCAAGTTTCTCATGACTTTCTTGATTTGTAACTTAATGGCCTGAAATAAATGTTTGCAAATATCATGTTAAGCAAAAAGAAGTCCAGCAGATCAGTATTCAAAAAATACTAAACCGATCAGCTTCCACCAGTTTGCTGAAGAGCATTAGCTGAACATGATATTGAAAGCATATCTCTTTCTGCACCACTGAGAGGATTTCCAACACCTTTCACAGAACAGCTGAAGCCAAAGGTATTACTGTTTTTATGCCACCATCCCTTGATAAAGATGACAGCATGCTCCTCCATTTAGCAGCTACTTTTCTTTGCTCTTCTCTGCTGTTTCCCCCACAAATTCTGTTCTACTATCATTTTTTGATTTAGTACTTTTCAGTTTCCCTTTCCAACTGTGCACCATAAGAGTCCTCTATTCTAGTCTTCTCTCCAGCTGCTGGAAATTATAATTCTTTCTTCTAGTACTTGGCTTCCTATCCTTTGATCCTTTTTTTTTTTGCCTTCCTAGTAAGCCACCTGACCCTTAGGTACTTCCTCCACCCCTTTTTCGCTCATTCACCTCCTCCTCTTTCTCACCTGCTTTCATTTTTCTTTGTCTTTGTGTTCTGGCTTCTCAGTTTCTCTTCTTTTCAGCTGACAATGTTAAATTTTTCCTAGAACCGGATAAATCCCAGAAGTGAAAAACATCAACTTTATTCTTAATTTCTGATTTTCAGTACAGATTTTATTAAAATAGAGTTGTTGGAGTTTTCCGCTTTATAGTATGCTAATTCAGCGTTATCAGAGTTCCAGTTACATCATAAAGGATTGAAAGGAATTAAAACCCAAAGCAAAATTTAAATTCTTTAGATACTTTGCTAATTTAGATATTAGATAAAATTATGTGTAGAGGTAGAGGTACACACAGTATCTTTCCTTATGTACTGCTTTCCATAATGGTCTGGTCTCTTTAGATTAGGAATACAAAAAGAAGAATAATATTAAGGAAGACCAAACCAGGAGATGGTTACCCAAACTGGCAGGGGACTGACCCAACTGCACAGTGGGAGAATGAGTCAGGAATGTAACATTTGCCAATGACCTTTCATCACATGGGACACACACTGGCTCATCTCACAGGCTTGGCAGCATAGACCACCCAAAACCATCTATGTGATCCCACAGAGGGATCTACAAGGACAGGAGAGGAATCTACCCCACTTCAATATTTCTTTTCAAATTTCTGAGTTGGGTAGATTAAAAAGCAGCTGAAAGCTTTTTCTAAAAAAGCAAGCAAGTAGACTGGGTGTCCAAACTTGTGCTTCCTCCATCCTACTAGTAATAAAGGATGTAAAAAACTATCCTGTTTTTCTTAAAGATTTTCCCAACCAGCAAGTTCCCAGTTAAAATACGAGAAATGGCTAGAACAGGTAAATTAGCTTTACCAAAGACATAGCATGGAGAGAAGAAAAACTCTAAAGCTTCATGACAAAGAAACATTAGCTGTGCTCCCATCCTCCCTGCCTCAGTTTTACCTCTGTTTAACCTCCTTTAGCTCACTGAAATTGCATGAAGGCATCTTCCTGTGTGAGATTCCTGGCTCAGTGCATGTACTTTGCTGGGCCAGTTTCAAGGTGCACTTTGCAGTGAGGTCTCTGCACAAGGCAGCACTCAGAGCGACCTCATGACAAACTGAGATCCCGCCCTGCCTTGTCAGGGCACCCGTTGCAGGCATGGACCTCTTGAGGCTTACACAAAGGCTCAAATACATGTGAGAAATGTTTTTAGGTTCCCATCAAATAGTAAACCCTCCTAGGTAATTGTAGCAGCACCCCTAACCTGCTGGGAAGCCTGGGAGAGGTTTCACAGAAATTCTTATTGCTGTGCTGTGTCAAGGCACAGCCTCTGCAAATTTGCATGCTCCACATTCCTCACTGTCTGAGCCAGTCTCTGAGCACCACCTCCACAGCCTTTCTGGCTCATGCTGTGTCTAAAGTCAAGATACTGGTCTCAGAAAGATTATGTGCTCAGCAACATTTAAAAGAGCCTCTTTTTCTTTTTTTAATGGAGTAGAAGCTTTGCTGGCTATTTATTTATGTTATTAAATTACTAATCCCTGGATCTGACTAATTGCTCTAAAACCTACTGTCAACTGCAAACGGACGTACATCACCATCTCCCTCAAGATTCATGACTGAATTGCTGCAATTTAATAAGTTGCAGCACAACAACAACACCAAAGCAATTCATGTTTGCACTTAACCTGCAGGAAACATGAAAGGAATCATGTTATCTTAAACCTCTGTGAAAGAGAAAACACAGATAGATGTCGGAGTTCTGCTTATAATGTTGAGGCGTCGTCTGTTGTACTCACTGAACTTCTGACACCAGAGGATCAACAATCAACAATCTGGGCAAGCAGAACAAACACAGGCAGACTGATACCACATAGGATTTTTGAAGACAAACATGTTTTCACCTGCTGCGGCTCAGTGCATGGCAGCACTGCTACCAGTTGCAGCAGTAGTTGCAGAAGCTTCACTGAACTCTTGGTTTGGGCTCTTGCACCTCCTGATCATGTGCCAAATAGCCCAAGAGTAAATTACAGCAGAGACTTTGGTGGCTAAGGCTCTGTGGATTCTTTGAGGGGTGATGGTCCACTAATGTTCTCAAACTGAATTTTCTCCCAGGAACATGCTCTCCCAAGCAGCCATGTAACCTCGCTGCAATGTAGCACCATCATGCACAGACCCTTTATGGAAAAATGTTCCAGTGGGATATTTTGCTCTTTTCTGGGCCTAGGAAGACCTTGGCAGGTGCAGTAGGATGCTGCAATCTCCTCCCTGACACAGAGGGATAGAGATAACGGGAGTGAGGACTCCACAGAGGGCAGAAGAAGGGAGAGGTTGAAAGGTGAGGAGCAGCAGTGAGTGTGAGGTGGGTGCACAAACTGGTGTGAATACCCAGGAAGCCATCTTTATCCGTAGCTTATCCACCAGATCTCCTTCCTCCATCTTGTGTTGACATCCATTCTTTGCTCCCAAACTTCCAAAGCCAAAGCCAGAAGGGAAACCTGTTTGCACATCAGCATGTCAGAGGTGCAGAGGTCCCTTCCAACCATGAAAATCCTGATTCACCTTGCTGCTGACTTGTAGTTATGGTGGTGCCAATTTGACTTAAGAAAATTTGTATTTCAGGATGACTTGAAAACATGGAAGCTTTTGATAGGTTCGGTCATTATCGCTGTAGCTGGCAAGCTGTCACACAATACCTCTTCTGCCCCCTTCCCAGCTACCTGGGAAATAGCTGCAGGGTACACCTGAGGCTGTCCGAGCCAGCATCCCTTCCGGGCTGTAGGTGTAGAGCAGCTTCTCTGCTGGTTGCTGGCTGGGTCACAGAAAGGGGAGAGAGAAAACTGCTCATTCTGGCTACTTTATTATCGGTTTCTCTTTGAAGCATGGAGTTTTCTGAACTGGAAGGGAGGAACAACTGATGGCATCCAAATGAACTATGACAAGTGGGCTCCCTCCTGCCTATGGGCCATGAAATAAGAAAATCCAGCAACCAGCCCATAACTGAAATTTTATTCTTTTTCTGCTAAGTATCAGAGCAGCCCAGTGCTGCAGCAGGTGACTAGAAAGGCTCAGGGGTCATTTAGGATGAGTGAGAGCACACTTTGCTTCACCCATGGCCACATACCATCCCCGTGTTATCCCACTTGCACCAGAGAATCAGGGAATCAAAAATTTGCAGCCTGAAGGAGACACCCTAATGAATTTTGCTGCCCTTGGATTGTCAGAATGGATGGCAAAATACCAAGATCAAGGAGGGAACTTCCAGTGAATAATTGATTTAGACCTCCCAGGCTTGCCAAAAGACGTATCCTTGGGATGAAGCTGGGAACATCTGAGTTTCAAAAAGGCATTCAGAATTCAAAACCCTCCACCTGCATACATATTGCGCCTGCTAAGGTCCAAGAGCAGACAATATGTGCAAGGCTGTATGTGCAAGGCTATTGTTTCCCTTGGCTATGCCTACAAATAGGGAAATAATAAGCATTCAAGTCTCTCCTCTCTATTTAAGGATGTAGTGATACAAAACCAGCAAGGTCCTCTGGTGCTGTCTCTCTCCCATATTTCTAACAGACTATTTGTTCTTTTCCGGAAGACAGGATGCAAACACAGCATGCTTCCACTGCCCGGGCAGTTTGCTTTTATTTTGTGTCAAATGATCCTACTGTTCCAACCCATGAAGGAGTGATTAGCCCCTTTTCTATGCTCACCTTTTTATCAAAACATGGATTAAAGAAGGAGGAACCCCTAGAAGCGCACTGGGGGAGGAAAGAGCCTAAGCAGAGTTTTCCTAACACCAGCAACGAGCATGTCCATAGCAACCTCCTGCCTACTTCCATTAGTGGTAATGTGCTTACCACACAGCAGCTTTCCAAGAGACACTTCTTTTGCACACCTTGTCCCACTCATCATTATTCAGCCTTTGTTTTTATCATAACATTACCAGTGCTATGCTAAATCAAGAATTCAGGTTTCGCTGTAAGTGAATTAAATGCATTGCTGTTAAATAAGGTTTATGAACTAGTCTGCATAGTAAGAAATTATAACAAAGAATAAAAAAATATAAATATGAATCATAACAAAAATTGTGTGGATTATTTAATCAAACCCCAATTAAACTTGTTTCATTTAATTTTCTCAAGGAATACAGTTTCTCAGATTGATTTAATTCGTTCTCCATAAGCTTTGTTTCTGCTCTTAGCAGTTTGCAGAAAAAAAAAGTTACCGTGCCCACGTTCTATTGCATTTTCACCTTCTCAGCAGTGATATAAATGCTATTAAGCTCCCTTGACAGTTCTTCCAATACTTACAGATTATTCCTGTGGCTTTTTTAACCCTGGGGCAAAATGTCTTTAAGGAAAACTAGAACGAAACATGATGTTTTTGTCATTATATTCTGCCTTATTACAGCACACAAAACATGATTTTAAATTACCCGCCTGTTAAAGCCATTTTAGATAGCAGTAAGTGTAAAAATAAATAGGTACATCTAGAAGTCCCTCCCACTGTAAGTGAAGACAAGGTATGTGATTGACTGAGGAACCTGAAGATACATAAGTCCATGGGACCTGATGAAATACATCGCAGAGTCCTGAAGGAATTGGCTGATGTAATTGCCAAGCCACTTTCCATGATATATTCCAGTACCTGAAGGAGGCCTACAGGAAGGCTGGGGAGAGTCTGTTCACAAAGGCCTGCAGTGATAGGACAAGGGGCAATGCCATTAAGCTGGAGAAGAGCAGATTTAGATTGGATATTAGAAACAAGTTCTTTACTATGAGGTTGGTGGAACACTGGAACAGGTTGCCCAGGGAGGTGGTTGAGGCCCCTTCCCTGGAGATATTCAAGATGAGGCTTGATGAGGCCATGGGCAGCCTGGTCTAGTTAGGGGTGTCCCTGCAACTGCAGGGAGGTTGGACTAGACGACCTTTGGAGGTCCCTTCTGGCCTGGATGATTCTATGATTCTATAAAAATAATTATGTATATGCAGTCAGGGTGAATATTTTCAGATGACTGTCAAAGGGTTTCTGAGAATCCTGAAGGTGAGGAAGCCCAGAGAGAGTTGTTCATTTCCCAGGTGCCATGGGAAGTCTACAAAGAAGGTAAAACCAACCTTATGGTTTTAATTTATATCAAGCTCCTATGCCATTTTATTTAAGCCGTGTTTCACAAACTTGAAGAGAGCGAAGTCCAGCTGTTGCTGAGGCCAGTGTCTCTTGCTGATTATTTACAAGTGTTAGCGACAGGGTTCCCTGTGCCTTTTGTGCAGCGGAAGAGGAGAAGTTGGCCTTCTACTTCTTTTCCAATGAAGGAATCTTGCTCTCTTTTGTATACCTCCCACAGAGCTTACTATAAGGCAGCATGATCCAGCCCTCAGTAATTTAGATGCCCATCCTCTTCCCATACATTCAAGTAAAAAAGTCTACTCTGACATCAATAGGAAACAGAAAGTAATATTATTAGTACTAATTGGTTAGCAACAAATTTCTCTGGGACATGTAAAGCATATTCATGACTTGAAACAGTTACATAGGGAACATATAGCTGAGCATGAGAACTCCATGAAGAATCCTCAGCAAGCCTGCAACCATTTCAACACAGATTTCAGCTAGCGAAAACCAAATAACCAGTCCGCTTCAGTGAAAGACAATTTAGCAACATTATTTAGCTCCTTTTATCTGTGAAAAAAAAAAAAAAAGAAGTGTTTGAAAGAAGAGAGTTGTATATTCATGTTGTTTCACTTTTATAAGCAGCAGGCTATTTCCCCTGCACTTCCTGACCTTCAAAGATATGCCAAGAAGCAATTTTAGACAGAAGCATCAGGAAGGGAGGAAAACTTTGCATATATAAATAAAATAACCATTTCAATTTCATTTGTACACTAAAGCCACAAAGATAAGTATTGCCAGCTTCCACTGGAAGTTATTTAGGATTCACCTCTGGACCAACTTCACTGCCGTCTACATACAGCAAAGTTCCTGTTACCTGAAAGGAAGGCACCAGCCCCCCATAACCCTGAAGGAAGATTGCAGGAATTATAATATTCTGATACAAAAGCTTTCAAGTTTTTCTACTGTAATGATTACAAAAATTTCTGCAGTTGTTCTGCTCTAATTACTTTACTGAGTGATCCCTTTTTCGTAGTACATTATTATTATTATTATTATTTACAGCTCTCTTTTGACAATTTATAGCTACATCAATATATTTGTATCTATTGTGTTCTATACTGACAGCACATAGTTCAGAAGGTATGCACCATACTTTTTGACTCTAACTCTTCATCCTTTAAGGTGTTTAGAATTTGAAGGTCTTTTAACTGAAGCACCCAGTTTACTAAGGCGATATGCAATCTGTAGGAATTACTTGTTTGTTGGTTTGGGGCTAATGTTATGTATCATTTCAGGATAAATTGATAGGAATCAAGCTTTACCATGACCCTCCCTTGGAAAGCTTATATTTCAAAGCTCAGATGACCTCCTGGGGTTACTGCTTTTGGGCTGTCTGCCTAAAATCATTCTGCTTGAATCATGGTTTTAAACAGGGGATTTGGGGGATACACAAACACTGGAAACATATATTTTAACATAAAACAGGCTCTAATTTAAATATACAGTTCTAGAAGCTGACAACTCGGTTGGACATTCAAATCATATTGCATTGCTGTTCCCTCAGAGAGTGACACCCAGGTTCACATCCTTGCTGAGAAACACGCTTGCAGGCTGTTCTCGCTTTTTGCCCAACCCCTTTAACCAAGGGCTGCAGTTTCTACAAATGTGTTTGCAAGTTCCCTGAAGAATGGCATGCAGTGTCCCTGTCACCCCATTGTGTTTACACACCCCACGCTACCTTTAGGCATTCTGCAGTGTAGACCGTGTATAAACCGGCACTTCCCCTACCCCCAGAGTCACAACAATTAATCAAGTTGACCACCCTTAAGGGTTCAAACACTCACTTCTTTGCTGATCTCTATCGCAATTACAAACAGCTTTTTTTCTGGAGCACCAGTGAGCTGCCCAAGCTCTCTAGCCTCATCTTTCCTTGGGCAACACAAACTGATGGGACCAGGGTGTTTGGTATTCACATAAGGACGTAGAGAAAGGAGTCTCACTCCTGCCAGTAGACTACAGCTGGGATCACAGAGATGCTTCTAGAACCAAGACCTCTACTTAAGACTGGTCAAGCTTCTTAGTCTCTGGTAATGATAGAAACTGTGGGAAAATGGGGAAGAGCTTGGAAATGGGGAGGGAGGGCAAATGGATGGGCAGCCAGGTGGGGAGGGAAAGAACTGGAGTAAGGATGAGCATGGAACAGGAACAACTTAATATGCAGAGGCCAGTGGCAGAGAGTGGTTTTAAGGTGTGAAAATTATGAACAGGTGGGATATCTGCATGGCTATGGGTCATGGAATGGGAGGAAATTATTTGCTACAGGATAGTTTTGTGATGAACTATGTGTTTAAGAGTTCAGGGAGGTATTTCAGGATAAAGACTTGCAAAGGGTTGGGAGGTAAAACAAGAAGAAGTGGTGGAATAGTAGAGGAAAAGAAGCTAATTGACTTGAGAACAGCAAATTGGGAATTACCAGACTGAGGAACTTCCACTAAGCAGAGCAAAGAATTTAGGCAGTAAGGTCATATGGGACAGTAATTTTTCAAGTATAAAAATATAGATGTTCAAGGCCTGGAGAAGATCAAGCTTTCAGGAGGTCAGCTTTCCTTTCGTCATTTTTCAATGTGACTTGCAGATCTTTAGGAAGTTAATACAATTTTCTTGGCATGATTTCTTGATCCAGCAGTTTCATTAGCATTCTGCACAGTAGGAATTAATCTCAGGGCATGGGGTTTTTTTTACTGTTTTTGACCCTATTTTTTCTGTTAGTAATCACTTGGGAGATTATTATAACAAAATTTTTTTCATGACAATTTAACTTTTAATCACATGGAACAGCAAAAGTAGATTAACAAGTTTCAAGACTGTAAACAGTCGTTTTCAGCTTCATGCTCTGGTTCTCATGCAGAAACATAACCCAAACACTAAATCAAATACTTAAAATCATCCCTCCTGAATTTTTTGTTAAAGATATAAAACACTTATTTAATATCAGGCTCTGGAAATCTTTAGAAAAAGCCAGCATTTTGAGCCTAAGGTACCTAATATCGACTGAAGCATGTTTAGAAGCCAGTCTTTTTAAAGGTCTATCTGTAAAGCCTGAAGTACTCCCTAAACTCATAACATGACAGTGTGGGTCACACTCCTCTCTGGAGAAGACCAGAAGGGACAGAAAGCAAGATGCCAGCACTGAACTTCATAAAGGTACGTTCACCATAAGTGCTGATACATTTGGTGCAAGATAAAGAAGCAAAGAAACAGGAAATAAACTACCAGAGGTGACAACCGGACTCAGAACGGGTATTAGAATTGTGAGTGAAAGTGAGGGGTTCAGTGAGAGACACTGACCATAGAAACAGCTTATTTTAGGTCAGCAAGCTTCTTTTATGTGTTCTGACATAGGTACTAAGATTGAGACCAACAATTTTATCACTGAGAACAAAACTGGTAGTGAAGCAGTGAATGAGTTATAGCTCTGTAAATCAAACTGAAGAGAAGGAAAAGGAGAAAATCCAACATCTGGCCAGAAGACCAATAGGGTTAAAAAAACATCCAATAGGTTTTACTCAAAAGCTGGGACAATCTCTGGTTGTCAGATCATCGTTTGTGTGACCATGATATCAGGTTACCTTAGCCTAATTCAGGAGACCCTTGTTCACCCAAGGCAAGACTCACAGAGCTCCCACAACAGCTAATCCCATGATATAACAACATGTCTGAGTTTAAAGTCAATACTGGCAATTTAAGCTGTTGGAGGATAGAGGATGTAGCAATTGTCTTAAAGAAATTCTCCTATGCAGCTTTATGTCTCTTCGTGTGGAGAACCAAGAGTTCAAACTTCCCTGGCCTAAGCCAGGCAACATCCCCCGAGCAGTAATCTGAGGTGGCTCATATTAGAAAAAGAAAAATCTGTTTTCAAGTCTTTATATTTTCAGCCTTTTCTGTTGTGGGAGTCATATATTATGCTAACATATTCACGAGAAAACAGAGTGAAATCACTACATTCATTCATCATAAGACAACAGTCATGAGATAGGAAAAGATCTCCAGTCGCTTTCAGTATAAGGCTGGGCAAAATTGAACGCAGTTATTTTTAGGTGATTCTTTTTTTCTTTTTCTGTAAAAGAGATACAACACAGGTCCTGAAAAAGGTTTTGTAAGTGTCTGCCTAAAAGTTTAAGGACTATGATGATGAGGATATCACTGAAGGACTTATGTGGCTGATCCATAAGTAGAAGTAAAAAAGATTGCTTGAGAACTTTAGCTGCGAAATACTGACATGAAATGGAAGATCAAAAGCAGAATTTCCAAGTAAAGACTGTGTTGGAGCTAGATGAGAAAAAGTGAAGCGTATTTCCCATCCTACAAAAGAGATTAGGAGAACCTTGGTTTAGAGGATAAATGTTCTTCCATGACTAAGGTTTACTTTTCATCAATAAATGGTTTTCTCAGACAAGATGATTAAGAGGAAGGTGATAATATTGATGATTTAATGCTGTTTACTTCCACTGAATAATTTAAGATTAAGACAACAATTTACCTTCAAGCTGTTACTTGCATCCTTTGATGTAGTCCCAGGCTTAAGGAGACAAATCTAAGTCTTGCTTATTTTCAGCCATTTCCTATATTGTTTCAAAGAATAGATAGTGACATATTTTCAGCACCATTATTTGGATTTTAAAGAAAATAATCCTATTAAATAGATAGCAAGTTTCCTAATTGTTTCAAATGCTTTCGTTTAAAGTCTAGAAAGTGTAAAAAATATTTAAACCTCTCATATCAGATTCAGAAAGTTCCCAGTGGCTAAATGGGGAATACAAGTCAGCTTCCTATCTAGGATAAATGGAGTTGTACTGGTTTACTTCAACTGAGCATCTGGCTCAGCTGAAAGTCCATTTTAAATGGACTGTAGCATAAGGTTTTACCTAATTTCACCATTTAAGTAAAACTCATAATTTTCACAAGTAGAGGACTCTAGCATTTTTATTACGTATCAGGGGATTCTTCAAACTGACAAAAAATAATGTTCAATAATAGTATAAGCAAAAATTACATAAGTACTGTAGATATAATTACAAGGTTTGTTATGAACCTGTTTGCCCATCATCCCACTGCCATGTTCTGAAGCCAACCTCCTGCAGCAGCATCCCTAAACTGGAATAACCAAGCAATGTATGAGACGTAATACACTTAATACACTTTCTTAAAATGTCTTCTGGCAAAACTTATTCATCACACTGTGGTGCTAACATTGAATCAAAATTATAATTGAATTGAATTGAATTGAATTGAATTGAATTTGTGTTATTAATTACCTCACTGATAAGAAGCAAAAGTATTTAATATAAGAAGCAGGAAAAGGCAGTTACATGTCAGTAGATTAATGGAGTAGATTCTAATTGCAACAATTGAGGGGATGAAAACTAAGTTAAAAATTCCTTTAATGTATTTTAACAAAATAGAGAAATCTTGTGGAAAACAGATAGCTACTCAATAATGTGCAAAATTCTACAGCAAGTCAGGATTCAGCAACAATATACACAACATAAGGAATAACTCAATAACTCATACCATTGCAGAAAGTTTTGAGGACTATTGTGAAATTCAAGTTCAACGCTGTGCTGCTGCAAAAGAGAAAACACTGTACTAAGAAATATAAACATGGGTATCATTTATAGACAGATGATGTAATCCTTCTGTTATTCTTAGCATTGGTAAGGTCTCAGCTGGAGCATTTTGTCCAGTTTTGGGCATCATATTTCAAGAAAGATATTTATCAGCTGAGGACTCCAGATGAGAGTAACTAAAATTTTATGAAACACAACACCGACAGAATGGAGCAATTTCAAGCTGTTTACCACGGAAAAGAGAGTATTAAAGATAATATGGTAATTGCCTTCAAATCTTTAAAATGCTACTGCAAAAAAAAGAAAGGGAAGTAGTGTTCTCCACGTTCACAGAGAATGGAAAATAAAACAGTAGGTTGAAATGCAAAAGGGAAGCAGCTGGAAGCTGCATGAAGTTTTTTCAGTGAAGCACCACACCAGATTGCTCAGGGGGATGGCAGCACCTGAGAGCAGCAGGGGCCAGCTGCTCCCTCTGGGGTGGAAAGCCAGGAGCCACATGCAATGCCAACGCTGGCTGGGCAGGGACCTGCCAGCCAGGGCCAGGCCCACCTCCCCCAGTGAGGGATTAGGGCAGACCCAGGGAGGCAGCACGGAGCCCAGGTCATCAAGCAAGTTTCTAGTGATAAGGCAGGTCCAAGGTCCAGCCAAGGAGTCAGCCAGCAGACTGGGACCCGGAAGGCCCATGCCAAGTAAAACAGGACTGACGTGGAGATAGAGCCTGGGATCCTATGGCATTGGTGGGACAGGGAGTGATGGCCCTGGGCTGGGCTGAAATGAGGGTCCTGCACCCAAGGGCAGACATCAGAGCTATTCTGGTGGGCAGAAGAGGCTGGTCAGGGCCATTCAGGCAAGTGACGCCCTCAAGGCTGTGGCAGTAGAATCCCACATGGAAAGGCTGGAGGTCTTCAAGAGCAAGGCTAGATAAATTCCCAGCAGGATAGGCACAGACATCTCTGATCCAGCCTTAGGGCAGGAGAGACCAGATGACCTCTAGGCTTGCCATTTTCATTTTGACATCTTAAGTCTGATACTATATGTCTGGATTATTGTACATCTTCTATGTCCCATTTTCATGTTCACCTGGATGTAAGGAAGGGCTGCCTTGGACAGAATGGAAAGATGTCCCACCAAAACTCTTAAAGGTTCTGGCTCAAAGAGAAAGAAATATCTTCCCCATTTCTGGGGCAAATGTATAAGACTTACATATAACTTACATCCACAGGCTTTTTATTGTATTTATTATTCCATAATTATTGTTATACTGACTACATTTTCAGTTTGGATAATCTGCTTTGACCTCTATGTCCATAAATATTCTATACGGTTAATATAAATATAATAGATGGTGAATATTAATATATTAGCTGTTTCTATATCGTAGAAAATAGATTATTTCTTCAGCTGTGCTTCCTTTGGCCCTGAAGTTTTATGGTTTTCTTACTCAGATCACTTTTTCACCCAAGTCATACCACTGTTGCCAAGGATAGAATATGCATGAATTAATGTCCACTAACAAATTTTAAATTATTGTCAGGCCACAGTTCTGTAAAATTAACATCCTTCCAGATGTTACAGAAGTAATTATTTCCTGTACTCACACTGGTAATTTTACTTATATTTTTATAACTTGTAATCATTATGTGCTTCCACTTTTTCCTCTCATTTGATTTATGGAGTGCTTTTGCTATAATCTTTCTTTACTGAACCCACCAAATGTGTGTTTCATGCATCCAGTTGGTATCTGATACCACTGATGCTCCCTATATATCTATCCCCTAATCATCACAGTACTCTTCAAAAAGAAAAACCTAGGTCAAGCCCAATTCAAGTATTTTGAATGTGATACTGGATTACAGAAAACTTTTTCCTCCTTTGAATGGAGACAAAATAGAATGGAATTTTCCTGTGATGTATTTTTAATTTGTGCTTATCTCCAGGTGGGAGGGCTACAATGCACATAAGTGGACTGGCCCATATGTGGAAGGCACTGAATATCCCAGGCTTATTTGGGAGTGTAATGAACACTGGACATTTTACTGAAGAAACTGAGTGGCTGCGGTTTTTAACTCTGGCATGTAAACTGGTTTGGTTGTAAATGTATCCTTATTTTCATGTTATCCTGGATGTATATACTGTATATTGTGATTTTGAGTTAATATTTATGTTGAAAAAGGAGACTGAGTAGTCACACGTTATAACTAGCTCACCACTAACCCAGCTGCTGTTTTTAAAGTTGGGAGGAAATCTTTTTCAGGAATATGGGAATTACTTTAACTATATTCTTACAGGGATCAATGGAGCAAGAACACTTGTATTAAGCTCTTTTTCAGCTTTTCCCTTTCCAGACAATTAGCAACAGATTAAGCATTGGGGAAGACAGGTGGAGAGACAGGGACAAAGGCCATAAGCTTCACCTAACAATTTGCTAAAGCCGTTTCTACAGTGCTATGCTGTAACTGTGAGGATAAGCCCAACATAATTTCCTTGTTTCCAGCATCACTCAGCAGACATGACTGGTTCTATCTTGGTATTCCTCACAGATTTTTTTACAGTTATTGTAGGTAACTGGAGCAAACTTCTTGTGTCAAAGGAAACAGATCAGCATCTTTTCACCACTACTTAATATTCAGACAAGCTCTATCAAAGAAACCCAAGAATACGAGGGAAACTTAGTACCATGTGTTTTCAGTTACCAAGAAAACCAAAGGACAGGTACTGGATTTGAATCTAATGGCAGCTGATAGTCAATGTGTATGGGAAGTAGACTGCAGTCTTCTCAGATAACCTCAAGAAACCACAATGTAAAAGCCTATCAGTTAATGCTGACAACCCAGCAAAAACAGTCATAGATTTCACTCTGGATTCAGAAAATTACCCAGATTTCATATTTAGTAGAGTGATAAATAGAGTGCCATGAAATTTTACACCAAATTACTGTTTTCATACACACTTTCACAAATAAATCATTATTCCTCTCAGTAGGATTGCCTGAAACAAAGACAAATAGGGACAAAGATTCTATGAAATAACGATGGAATTGTCCTAATACTATTTAAACAAAAATATGCATCGATTTATTTTAAGGAAATACCAGGTCAACTTTTTGGTTTCAATGCTGTACTTATTTTATGTTCACGTGTTGCCATCTTGTGGAATTCAAAAGTCATGCACCAGTACTTTGTGCAGCGTAAAGTCACCAGCTTTCTGGAACTCTGGCTTATTACTTAAACTGCCATCACCTCAGAAAGGTCAAAACAGCTTGAATCTCAGTGATGTTTTCCTACAGGCCATAACTAAATACACTTACAGCCTTGTCCTTGTGAGAATATATTGAGGTGGAAAGCAATGTGCTTTATGGAAGATGCTTCCCTTGAATGTGACAGGCCAAAGCTAAGTGCCTTACATTTTTCCATCTATATTAACATATGGAAGAAGAAAATTGTAGATTATATAGCCACTCATTCCAAATACATCAGAAAATCAAAATTTGTTGACAGGCCTTCTGATACACACAGAGCACGGGTCTTCCATACAGTGGCTCCTGCTGCAGCTTTTAATATGTGATTAAACTAAAACATCTTTGACCAAAACACTGAAAATCTACTAGAACACTTTGTAGCTTATTTTCAAAACAATTTTAAAATTGCACCACATTTTTAGAGTCCATAAAGTCCAGCTAAATCTCCTCATCATATTTTTGCCTATCAAACAGAAAAGTTCTTTACAAATTTCTGCTTCCTCTAATAGCATTTTTACGGGGATCAAGACATCCCTGAAGCCATCCCATCTTAGACAAACAAAGTCCTTGTTTTCTGTAGGTTGTATTCTTAACTATATATTCATTGCTATACATTTCCCCCTTTCTCTTTATTATTCATAGACTGAAGGAGAGGTGGATAAACAAAACAAAAAGCCAAAAAAAACCCACCTTAGTTCTCTTTCCATTAGCAAAGTTGTAGCTTTACTCCTTAACTGTAGATTTACAGGCACCTACCAAAATATTCTTAAACAATAACTTTCAGAACTTACATTGGATGAGACATGACTTGGTTTTCCTAGGTAGGTACTGAAAAGGCTCAATTTCCTGATGAAACAGGATTCTTGACAAACATCTCCTCTTGTTTTTATTAGCTTCATTTTGTTTGTTTTCTCTCCTTCCTGAAGCAAGAGAGTTTTGTTTTACTTTATCTAAGAATTTTCCCTTCCAAAATCTTTGGTCCTCAAAAGCTATGTTCTAAGTACAGTTATTTCTTCATCATTGTTAAGCCCATCGGTCTTGTACAGTTTGCTGTACCACTCTGGTATTTCAACTTAAACTGTAAATCATTAAGGGTAACAATAAGCTTTTTAGTATTTTCAGTGATGCTTCATGCAACATAGACAGTATCTCAAGCATTAAGATTGCAAATACAATCACATCTATGTTTTAATTATTCATAACTCAGACAGCTTTTCCCAGGTTAATGATTTAAATCTTTTCCTCCACATGTATTTTAATACTGTATTACATTGTTCCTGTCACTATTCTCTACATTATGTCTAATTTTTCAAGCACTTTCTGGTAAGGAGAGTATGTTCTGAATTTGCCAAGCACTTTCTGGTTAGGAGAGTATGTTCTGTCACACAGAGTTAATATTCAGCAGCTTGTAACATGTTTTCCTTTTGTAGATGGTCCAATGCACAATGACCTGTGTTAAGCTATCATATCCCACTTCACAAACCATTCTGTTTCACTACTTGGACATCATTTTGCAGTATTTGTAAAAATAATTTATTATTCTTCCTAACAACAATGTAATCCTTGTTTCTTTACAGAAACCAAAGCATTATTTCTACACCAAATAGTGTTGGAACCTGGAAGATCGCCACCGTCTGCTTTCCCAAAGGCTGAGCAAACCTGGCCTCAGCCACATCCAATAATCACACCCCTAGAAATGTTTGGGGAATGTTAGTTATCTGTCGAACAGAATGAAAAGATGAAATTGGTTTAATAAAATGTAATGGACTTAAATAGAATTAAATTTTCTCCCTGAAGCATATCTTGATTGTGAGTATGAATAATAATACCATGTATGAATGCAGCACGTGACATTGAAGAGTAAGACACTACGTAAGACAAATAAGCTTTGTTTAATCACAATTTTACCATAACAGTCAGACAGGTCCAGAGATATCCAGTGATTCCCCAAACTGTTTCAGTGAAGAAAGCCAATGTCTGTCGGAAAAAAAATATCTACCTCTTCTGACAGTTAACTCTATCCTCAGAATACATTGCTGATAACAAGTGTCATAACAGCTTGCACTTTTCTTTAAAGACTGACCACTTGGAGGTCTGTGACTTCATGAGAGTTTTAATTCTTAGTGCAATTTTTTTTATCTTTACAGTTGATTTTTTTTTATTATTATTATTTATACAACGATCTTGCTATTTCAGCCATTGTTTCAAAATGGTTCAGCTGACAAGACTGGAATTTGATATCCTCCCGTATTGATTTCCCTTTGGATGAATAAAAAGGTGTTGTTCTATGTGTCTTCAACTAATCCATCAAATCAAAGGGTGGGATTGTGGTCTGGGGGGGGCTGGTTGTTTTTTTTTTAATATCTGTTACACACTGCTAAACAACTTGGGATAATTCTTGCTCATTTAAATTGCTGAACTCACATCTATCAGTCCAATGAGAATTTACCCACAAACTTCCACAACACCCCTTAAGAAAAAAGTATGCCAACAGTTCTGGCACTGGTTTGATAAGTTGCCACGTATCTATTTGAGATCTTTTCATTTTCTTCTATTTTTCTAGTTAGTATTCTCCCTTCAGCTGTTCTCCTATTACAGTAAACTTCCTATTTAAAATTTTTCACAGAGAAAAATTGAAGCAGCCTCCAAATTCCTGCCAGAAAACCCTTCTGGCTTTTTTGACAAGATGATAAATATCTTCACAATATAGTTTTACTTCAAGTTCAGCATAGCTTCAGTGCAAATGTTAACACAGTTAATAGCCAGTAACACCACAATTTACACATTGGGAGAGCACAGACGTTGAATATTTATATGCACTTCTCCTGTAGTACTCTTAATAACATAGTAATGCAATCGCATATTTAACCTGAGTAAATGTAATTGGTTTTGACACTGTTTTTGGAAGGTCTATTTATTCAGCTAATAAAAGCAATGACATGCAGAATACTAATATGCCAGTGCCTGTGGGAAACGTGAGGCACTATCCTTTACGATCCACCTACACGGGTGGTTTTAGGGATTGCCAGAGATTTACCACCAGCTGAAAGCCAGTGTGGAGAGCAAAGAACCAGCAGTTCCCCCTGACTTGCTACCAGCCTGCTTTTACCTCTTGTGCCCGAGGACTTGCAGGACTCGTACTGGACAGGCAAGCCGAAGCCATGAAGCACTTTTATGGGCAGCCCCCCATTCCGCTATCCTAGTTCCACCTCAGGAGGGCCACCCATCTGCAAGGCCTGTTCTCTATATTTCAGGAGTGCTTCTGCCCCACAGGCCCTATTGCTGCTGCTGAATGACCCCTAATGCACCAGATAGTCCAAGTGAGACGGGAAAACCCGTCTGTGCGAGGTGATTTTTATCTTAATAAGTGGAGAGGAATGTGGTGAGAAGCAAATGGGCACCTGAACCCCGAGGGGGACCAACAGCCCCTCACAACCCACCAACAGCCCCCT
>VZRU01010380.1:481034-570752 GCA_013398155.1 Pedionomus torquatus
GAAGGCGATGGCCGGGCCGGCGGCTGTGCGGTCTCGCAAGGTGTGTGTGGGTTGCGGGGTGTGGGAGGGAGCAGGAGCCTCCTTTGCGGTCTGCAGTCGGGTCTCAGCCCTCTCTCGGGGCGTCTCGTTAGACCCTGGATGCGCTCGGAGGGGGGGGTCCCCGCCGGGCGCGGGGCTGGGCCGCAGGGTAACGGCTCCTGAGGGGGGGTCGGGCCTCCCGGCTCTGGACGCCTTTGCTTTCCTGGGGTTAAGCCCGGCCGCCTTCCCTTAGGGCTCGGCAGGCTGATGTGTGTGTCATAGAATCATAGAATGGTTAGAATTGGAAAGGACCTTGAAGATCATCGTGTTCCAACCCCCCTGCCATGGGCAGGGACACCTCCCACCAGACCAGGTTGCTCAAAGCCCCATCCAGCCTGGACTTAAACACTTCCAGGGATGGGGCATCCACAACCTCCCTGATCAGCCTGTTCCAGTGTCTCACCACCCTCACAGGCAAGATTTTTTTCCTAATATACAATCTAAATCTCTCCTCTTCCAGTTTAAAACCATTACCCCTTGTCCTGTCACTCCACTTCCTGACAAAGAGTCCCTCTCCAGCTCTCCTGTAGCCTCCCTTCAGATACTGGAAGGCTGCTATAAGGTCTCCCCGGAGAGAGTGTGTCTGTAAGGTGTGTTGCAGTGAGCTCTCCATATCTACGGTTTGTGCTGTGACTTTAGTTTATTCTTAAAACTCCCAAGATTAGGAGTGTATTTAATCATAGAATGGTTAGAGTTAAAGATCATGGAGTTCCAACCCCTCTGCCGTGGGCAGGGACACCTCCCACTAGAGCAGGTTGCTCAAAGACCCATCCAGCCTGGCCTTAAACGCTTCCAGGGGTGGAGCATCCGTGGCTTCTCCAGGCAACCTGTTCCAGTGCCTCACCACCCTCACAGGAAAGAAGTTCTTCCTAATATGTAACCTAAATCTCCCCTCTTCCAATTTAAAACCACTGCCCCTTGTTCTATCAATACTTCATCGAGCTTGGTTTCATTCTGAAGTGTGTGTTTGTATGCCAGCCCTTGGCTGTGCCATTAAGGGAATTAATATACCTATAGAATGCTGTGGAAATTAGTGAACCTTCGTGCAGTAAAGGTATTTTGTGATATGACAACTACAGGATAGTTCAGTCCCTAGTGGCAGCAGTGGGCTCTCCCCTCCACCATGGTCAGGGAGCTGTGAATTACCATTAACTCATCTGCCTCAGCAAAAGCTATTGGAATTAGTGGGCAATGGTCATCTTCAAGTATGATTTTCATTAAGTACTTTCATAACAAAGCATATTTCTGTAATCAACAGGCACTGTCTTCTGGAAGACTAACAGGAGCAGCTAAATTAACAAATGGAAGAAAACAGTAAGACCTTGATCATAAATACTATCTAAGATTGAGCAAACGTGTGAGCGTTTGGGAACCTTATGCTTGTCATACTTCACAAATAGTCAATTTTTTTTTCTATATATCAGGGAAAGTTTTTAGCTGAAAGGTAGTATGGCCAGGTTCTAAAGACCATGAACAGACAGAAACAAACTGAGTAGAAATTTTGCCTGTAGAAGGAGTTGATTGTGTCTGTGTGTTTTGATTTATAAAAGATTGAATAAGTGTAGTTGATGGCCATATGCAAGAATGTGGACTAAAGACTGAGTTTTTTAAGATAAGCTGTTCATATCTGCCGAACATATTTGTTGCAGCAGTGCAAAGTTTTAAGAAGGAGAAAGATATTTTTTTCTTGATAAAACTAATTTAGTTTGTTATTGTTGAATAAAAGTACTTTGTTTTTTACTTTCTTGCATATTAAGGAGGTGAATAAACAGTGAATTTAACTTTCAGGTGTGGCTTAAGAAAAGGATGTAATTCTGATGTGGAGTCTGGATACTCTCTCTGTTCAACTGACTCTGATGATCAGGTAATTAAAGGACTTTAATACAGTCATCTTTATTACCTAAAGAGAAGATAAACTGGAATACCTTGAATAATAAAAGAAAAATACATTCATTTAGATGCTACTGCAGCTGGACTAGAAATAGCTCCTGCAAAGCTGAGGGTGTCGTTACTGCATTTTGCGGATATGTGCAGATTGCCTTTGTGTGCAGTGAGTTTTGCTCTGAAAAATCTTGTTAAGGCCCAGGATATATTTCTCAAACACTGTTATGCTGTGTATGGACTAGAGCTGACCCTGGCAGAAGCATAGCTGTGTTTGTTAGGCTATGTGCCAAAAAGATTATGTTGTATAAAGTCAGTGCTGTAGTGCTGTCTTCTGTGTAGTGCTGAGTCAGCTCCAAAATAGAAATGGGCTGAAGATAATAGCTTAACTGTATGTGGAAATAAGAATAAAAACCACACATGTGTAATTACCAAAATGTCAAATCTGACAAATGTAATTGCAAAGTAATACATGGAAGATGATGTGGTTTTACAGGTTATCAGTTGCTCTTTTTCAGATGGCAGAGTGGGGAACACCGTCTCTAAACCAGAATCGTGATTTACTGAAAGAAAACAATGATACTCGTTTTCTGACTGCAGTATTCTTTGTGCAGGTTGATACTATTCATAATGGACTTGACCGTTGTGCAGCTCTGCTGAAGAATATCTTACAAAATGAGGCTAGAGGTTGTACCTATTGAAAATCTAAGTTATGTTTTTTAGTTTTTGTAAGGCTGTTCCGGTTTGTTTTGTTGACTAGTTTTTCTTTCAACTAATGCTAGGAAAGGCGACTATCCATAAACAGCCTGGGAAAACAACTTCTGTTAAAATCACTTCCAAGCCTTTGCTAACCAAAGGAAATGCTTCTAAGAAGAAAGGGTTGAAAAAAGCCATCACTCCTGTTCACATCCGAAAAGAAATTGGTAAGTAAGTGTGCTTTTTAGGGCTTGCTTTTTTCTCAGACAACATTGAGAGACCCCTCAATTTACTGAGATACAACAAGACTTCAGATTAATTGTTGTTGTTGGTTATAGGTTGATCAAGGGCTAGATCCAGAAAAAGATTAGACGTTTCTCATTCCCTTTTAGAAACCTTAAACGTTTGCTGAGCAGTTACTAAAATTTACAAATGTTTGAGCTTCTTGTACAAGGAAGAAAGTTGAGTGCATTTAAAATACCAACATCACCAAGATCAGCTGGTAGGAAGTGTTGAGATGAATGTTAATACCCATGCCGCGTTTCTCACGGACAGTGAAGCACTACAGTGCTTCATCTGTGTTTGGGAAACACGGCTATAAGCTGTCCTGGAGTTAGGTGTCCAGCCAGGCTTTTCTCAAAGATCAGTTTCTGGAAACAGTTGCAATAAATAATAACTCAAATGGTTTAGTGGCCAGAACACTTGAATGGAAAGGTAGATGAACTCTAGGCTGAGTTCTTCTCAGTTGACATACTTCACTTTTATTAGTGTTTCTACCTCTGTCCCCTCTGTGTCTTTTGTGTGGTTTCTAGTCTAGAGACAGGTGGGGGCTGTAGACTAGGTTTGTAGCTGAATGCCTTTTTTGTGAATTGTAGAAGGAGAGCACATAGCTGACATCTTTCCAGCAGTGTAAAAATACAGAATTTTAATTATACCCAGCATAAGAAAATGAGGCTTGGAGAGTGCTTTGGTATGGGTTATTTCAAATGGCCTAAAAGCTTACGAAGCAGCTTAGCAGAGGTTCCAAGAACTGCATTTTAGAACTGGCCTTCTCCCTGCTTCATTCAAGGACATCAGTCTGTCCAACTGGGTTGGGTTGCTCTGTCTGGGGAAAAAAAAAAAAAAAAAAAAGATTAATTTGCTAATGAGTAAAATTCAGACTGGAATCTTATGCTATAGGATCTTTTGGTTTGGTTTTGTTGTGGTTTTTTTTTTTTTTTCAAAGGAACCTACCAGAGTTTTCCTGATGACAAAGTAGGTTTGCATAGATTGAGAAGACGGACAACTTCATCTGGCTTTTTTGTCCTTTTTCTCTGTAGTGCCAATATCAACTAAAAAACTCACCTCGTCCTCATCCACCATACCTACTGAGAAGGAACTTCCCAGTCCAGGACAGAATCAGATGGTTCAACCAATACATGTGCCTTGCAGTCAACACTCTCCTCTGATGCATCAGAAACTGTGTGAGCATGTACAAACTCAGATGTCTCTGATAACTGGCCAACCCCTGCAGAACAGTAATGAAATTCCTACTCTAGCTCCTCCTCCTACCTCAAATAATGGTTAGTGGAACTATTAATGTAGAGCCTGCTATTTTACTATCTGAATTTTGCCCAAAATTGCCCTGATCTATGCATGTTATTTTCTTTTAGGATGTCAAAATGTTACAGTTTTTAATTGTCGATTACCTACCTCTACATCGGCTCTATCCCTGCAGTGTTCAGCTAATCCCTTATCTACTCAGTCAGTAAGTAAAAGTTTGATTCTAACTATTAATAAACGTTTTAAATCTGCACTGACTATTTGTTTATACATTTATTCAAGTGTGTGGGTTTTCTTGAGTTTATGTATCAATTTTCCTTAAAGAAAAACAATTGCGTATTTCAACCATAGTGATGAACAGAATAAATAATGAAAGAAAATACTGCTCTTTAAAATGCGTTTTATATAGACAGCAAAAAATGAAGTTTAGAGGCATTTTAACTGGCTGCTTATGTCTGCACAGTGAATTCTGTAATGGACAGCAAACATGGAAGGTGCAGAAAATTAATTACCGCTGTTAATAATTACATTGACAGTAATGCACATTAGGATCATTAACTGGCTCATGTATAAAAGAAGTCATATCTCATATGTAGCTTTTCCCTGCCAATGATCAAGTTGACTAATTCTTCAGACTCTAGGTATTATCTTAGAGCCATGTTTTAAAATATTTGTGTATTTCAGAGTATAATGGAGAGTACCAACTGCCACCTTGGTAAATGTGGTCAAGGGCTTGCACCTTGAAACTGTAAGACTGTAGACTTGCCTTCCGTTGCAGGCAGTCCATGTGTAGCTAGTGCTGTCCTTGGCTTTTAAGAAATTCATCTACATAAAATATTGAAAGGTAACGAGTGGTGTCTTTTTTTAATTCCCTTTTTTGGTCTTATTCGAGGAATGAGTGTTCATAAGGCAAAAATTCCAAAATGCTGTAGAGTTTTTTTTCTTTACAGAACAGCTGAAAAAGAACAGTGCTTTAATTTCCTACAACATTTAAAATAATCTAATCCAGGTTTATGTTTTGGTTACTCCTTAACACACTTGAAAATTATGCAATCAGTGAGTTGTAGTTGCTTGTACGATTTGCAAAGAATTATCATGACTGCACTGAGTCAGATGGGGGGTTTTGCTGTGGATTTTTTTTAATAAAAATCAAAAAAAAAATCCATATTAATATTTTGTTTCATACCAACATTCTTTATGCAGGATGTTCTTGTAGATGGTGGCAATGAGTGTATGGCAGAGATGGGAGGACCTGCGGTTTGCCCAGTAGTTTCTGCTGCTGTGCAAATTCAGTCTGCCACTGCTCTACCTAGAGTGATCCCTTGTCCTGCCTCGGGTTCAGCAGGTAGCTCTACAGTGCCTGCATTCATCCCATCATCTTCTGGCAGAGAGATGACCCCCAGCCATGAGCAACAGATAAAAGAAGCCGATTTGATAAAATGCATACAAGCTCACCTGGCTCTGTTACAATCACATGAAATGACCAACAGCAGGACTGAACAGAAATGCCATCATGGTTGTCCAGCAAAACATAAGGCTACAACTAACAAGGAGAACGATACTTCTGAAGAACACGGTGAGGACACGGTCAGTGAAGATGATGAATTGAATGTACTTGATACAGCCCCTGTGAGAGATACAAGCATTGAGACAAGTTTTGTGAGGAAAGTTCTAAAATCTAGAAAAGAAAGCCCAGAAGAAACAGACCATAAAGTTAAGACTGTAAAATATCTCCTGGGAGAGCTCAGAGCATTGATAGCAGATCAAGGTGAGGATATTTTCTTTATGCAGTAGAACAATTACATACAAGTAATATGTTAAATGAGTGAGTACTTCAGTTCCTGGAACTTGTATGTGTCAAATGATATGTGATATCTTAGAGTGGTTTTCTACTTCAATAGATTCATATTTCACTCTGGAGAAGTATTAAATTATTTGTTGGACTATTTTAACATTATTGTAACAGCTAGGATAAAGATTATTTTCATTTCACATATGGTGTTTTACCCTGAGAAAGGAAAGGGAGCGGTGTAGACAGATTGCAACTGCGATCCCACTAAGGTTCATTGGAGAGATGGCGGATTGGAATTTATCAAGAACAAAAAGCATAGTTTTCATAGTCAAGCTTAGAAATTTTAAATAAATAAATATAGTTAAAATAAAGATAAGGTTTTCTTGGGAAAGGAACAACAGACACTATTATATCACATTGTAGATTGCTTAATTGCATATAAAATATTACTGACTTATTATGGGTTTATATGCTTATGGAGTCTGTTTTTTTTCTCCTCACCTCTTGCAGATGATTCAGAAATGTTAAGGTTGATGAGTGAAATAGAAGACTGCATATCATTGCTCCCAGCTGTAGTGGGAAGTACAAATATACAAACTGACATAGCACTAGCTTTACAGCCTCTCCGAAGTGAAAATGCCCAGCTGCGTAGGTTAGTAACTCGTCAGTCATTCTGTATTTACCAGAAATGCATCTAAAGTATTTTCAACTGATTTGTTCTAAATTGTATATTTTAGCATTGTTATGGTGTGTTACAGCACTTTCATTCTTGTCTGCGCAGTATTTATATATTAGAAAGTGTATTGGTTAGGCTATATAGTTTAAAAATAACTGAAGTCTTGCTATCTGTTAATTATTTAATACTGATGTTTTAGTAGTATCAGTTACATCATGATTGGGCCTCTGTCTAGGTGGGATCAATGTATCATTCTCTCTGAAAACTGCAGTATAGAGATAATTACCCTGCTTATATTCTTTTTGTAGTGTACCTGCAAAAATGTCTCTAATTTCACAGAGCTGTCAAATACACAACTGGATAGCACTTTCCCTTAGAACAAGTGGAAAGATATTTACCAAAACTTGCAAAGGGTCTTTTCTGTTGAAGAAATGTAGGAATATAATAAAAATGCATTATGAAAATGTTTTTGTATTTCTGAAACATTTTATCACATTTAGTTCTCAGTAGCAACTTTGTACCAAACTAATTTCAAATGCATTGCTTTTGAGCTTACTCTGAACTTTCTGAATTTGTGCTTTTCCACGACTCATATATAGGAGATTAAGAATATTAAACCAGCAACTCGGGGAACGAGAAAGAAATGAGAAGGCATCAGGACAGAGCTGCAACTATGAATGTAAGGTACTATTAGAGAATGATGCTTGCTAGGGACGTTTGTGTTACAGCTTTGTTTAACTACATACAGACATACATACAAACATATAAAGATCTAGATACATAAGTAAATAAATAATAACAGTATCTATTGTGGCCTCTAGCACTAACTGTTGGGGATCTATTCCTGCAACTGTATTTGTATGGATTGTTCTGCCTGTTTAGACGCCATGTAGTGAGACTGAGATCTTCATCTGCCAAGCAGATTGTTTTTCCTTATATGCCTCTTAAAATGAAGGTGACATGTTAGATAATTAAGAAGAAAGTTTGAGTTCTCTCTTGCTGCCTCAAAAACCCCTTCTATCTGTAAACAAAATTCATATTACCAAGATTATTTAAAACTTTAGTTTGCTCTAGAAATTCCAACTGCACTACATAAAGCACTTAAACTTTTCATGTTTTACTTCTGTTAGTAGTTTCTTTGCAGTCCTTGAACATGATGCTGCAGAGTCAATTGAAAGAATCGCTGAAAGGCCTTGAGTCACTCCAGGCTAAAAATGAAGAACTACTTAAAGTAATAGAAAGTCAGAAATTAGAAAATAAACATCTTGCAAAAGCTATTCAAAATAAAGAAGAAGAATTGCTTGAAAACAAACAGCATTATGATATTCAATCCACCAAGCTCAAGATGGGTTCGTGTTCTGAATTTATTTGTTCTTCATTTGGTGTTTTCAAATGTAAAATAAATACTTAGGGAAATTCTTCTTGGCGTTTTAGAATTGGAAGAGGCATTGGCAAATGTGAAGAACCTTCAGTTTAAGCTGGAAGCTTCAGAAAAAGAAAATAAGATTTTGGGCATAACGTTACGTCAGCATGATGCAGAAGTTAACAGACTGCGTGAATTAACCAGGTATTGCTAGCTAAACTATTTTTCTACCTCTTGACAGCACTTCTCTCTTTTCTTTGCGTACTTTGGGTTATTATAATCGTAGTATCTTGGTGGTAAGAGGCCATGTAGACTAAAACCTCTCTTTGTAGCTACTTCTGCTACAGTGATGTTATAATTTTGCTAAAACAGAGTTCTGCTTCGTGACTTGAGTTCTGTTGTAAAGTAAAATGCTATCTGCTGTAACCTGTGCAAAGTTTTAACTCTTTTGCCAATAAGGAGCTCCATGGGAAGTGCACGGACCTGAAAACATGCTGATATTTCCCTTGAAGCTGTAGAATTTGGAAACTAATTCTTAATGTGAATTAACGAGGGATTTTTTAAAATTTTTTTTTTTGCTTTCTTTACACTGGTTCAGAAAGAACTCTCAGAAAGACCTGTCTTCAGGAACTGTATCCAGCTCTCCCTGTGGGAATGAGTAGGCCTTTCTTTAGTTCTACACACGTTTAAAGTAGATTATGCCCAGATATTTAATAGCGTATAAAGGGTGGGAGTTCTTGGATCACTGAGTTAAGATGGTATTACTTGTAATTTTTTAGAACTATTACTGTGAATTTATTTCATCGTGGTCTTTTATGATGACCAGGTGAATTCAAGAGCTTCTTCCACATGCAAAGGTGATACTGGTTGGAATGGCAGAGCATTTTTAATCAGTGCTTCAGAGTCCTTAGTGCAAGTTTAGGCACACGACACACTTCTGTGACTATTATACTGACCACCAGATGGTGGTATAATGATGTCTCATTCCGTGTGTGTATGTATGTGCTGTATACATAAGCATTTAAGCATTCATTTCTTTTCATGTAGCAAACAAAATGAGAGAGTTATTTCTTTTATTATATTTTTTTTATTTAGATACAATGAGAATAATAATTTGAAAAAAAATTCTCACTGATTTTGATAAGTTTCTACATGCTTTGTGACGGTTTCTTGGTATCAGGTTTTTTTGTGGTACTCAAAGGAGGTTTATTGTTAATAATCTCCAGCTTGAGTGGGTTGTGCAATTATACTTGGTTTATAGGAACAGTTCTCTGAGCTGAAGAAAGAAATTCTTGGAATTGGTTCACATTTATGCTATGTTTTATGACAACATGTAGAAAGAGAATTGCAAATTTGCTGCAGTCTGATAAATCTAATGTTTTGGTTTTAGGTAGAAATGGGTTTCTTTAAATATTTACTAAAAAATAGTTAATCTGATTAATTGATTTTATCTTAACAGAACCCTGCAAGGCAGTATGGCCAAGCTTCTGTCTGACCTCACAGTAGACAACATTAGACCCAAACCTGAAAAAGGTCTCTCAAAGTCTCTTTTGGAAGACCATGAAAAGCAGATGCAACCTGATCCATTTCCTGGGAATACTTCAGTAATGGCTTACCTTAAAAAATTAGAAATGGATCATATTTTGCCAGATACAGAACTTCAGTTCTCAAGTAAAAGTGGAGAATTAGAGATGCAAAATCTAGCCTATGAAAAGTTGGCTGCTGAAGGAAGTAAAGTAAACAGTACGTTCTCAGAAGAAGGAACATCGACTCCCAGAATACTGCGAACTTCACTGAAGCACGATGCAGAAACAATTGGGGATTCTGTGACTTTACTAGATGACCAAAGCAAGTTGGATGAGACTGTTTATATTCCGTTGACTAGCAGTGCCTCAAAAAAACAGTTGCCAATCTCTGAAAGAATGGGTGTGCTCTCCCAAAGTAGAGGGGCTTGCAGGGTGTTGGATTACCACTGTGGGCTCCCAGAATCTGTGCAGCAGAATGGGTGTGAGGTTGCAAAGGATCCAACTGATCTGGGTAAATTGAGTGCTGGGTACAGTGTGAAAAAGACGATGGAAAACACACTTGAAGTTACAGGGGAGAAAGTGAAGCCAGAAGGAGACGAAGTCCAAATGAGGCCAAAAGGCCCTCCAAGAGGTGCTGCAAAAGACTTCACAGACAAACCAGTCCAGCCTCAGCCTGGTACATACCCTCATGTACCAATGCTATTTCCAAAAGAGATTTCTCAGAAAAAAGGCAGTGGAATGGCTAATTTTAGTTCCATTGTATTTGATGATATATCAGGAAGGTCTGAGTGGAGCGCATCCTCTTTCTCAACTTTTACTTCTCGAGATGAAGAGGACTTTAAGAATAGCTTAGCAGCCTTGGATGCCAACATAGCTCGGTTACAAAGAACTCTGCAAAACAGCATAATGAAATAACGAGTATGAGGAAACAAATGATGTGCCCTTATTTGGGTTGTTTAGGTTTTTCTGAAGTATAGTAATAAGTATGATATTGATACGAGTATCTGTATTTTTTGGTATGAAATGACTTTTTCATAGTTGTTTAAATTATGGATGGGATTTGTTCCTCATTAAGCTATGGTGCTGGTTCCCTCGATGTGTCAACTTCAAATAACTGGTACAAATGCCTTTCTTTTTTTTTTTAAATTATGACTTAGGTTTATACTTTTTAATTGCAAAATTAATTCTTAGAACAGCACTGGTGAGTTCTGTAAGAAATCATTGTGCTATTAGTAATACATTTTTTTCTATTAAATGATAAAATATACTTGCATGTTTTCACTGTGTGCTTTTTCAAAGTAGTAAGAACAGAATTGAGAGATGCATTTGAAGTCACTGAAGGGATAAAGAGGCATTTTTATTTTGTTACAGCTTGAGTGTTACAAAATTGGACGCATAGTTATTTTCCTCAGTTATGACCATATATTTCAAGAAATGAGCTCCTTGTTCAGGTTCACCATGAAGGTGTGCAAAAAGTAGTGTCAGTAGCAAAGAAACAGGTGGGCAGGATTTTCTCCGCTGCATTGCTTCTTAATCCAAGTGGAATTTAATCCAGAAGTGGGAGTTTAACTGATGGAAGTAGAACTGCCTTGAATTCAAGAAGTGTTGTGCCTTGACTAGGTGGATCTCTTTAAGTTGGTTGGTTGGTTGTTTTTTTTAGGAGGAATTTAAGCACGGAAGGCAAAATTAAATGTCATTGTTCAGTAATTTTTTTTTTTATTCCCCAAAGAACAGTGGCGGGTACCGTGAAGGGGCAAGAGGTTTCACAGGCAGAGGCCAGGGAGGAGCTGGTTGCAGAGCAGCTATGCAGGAACGTTGGGAGTTACAACTGGTAAGTCAGGATCATGCTGTTCAAAAACAAAAAATAAAATGCAGCCATCATATGGGATTTAGAGTATATGGTAAATTCTGTAAAATACATGAAGCAATCCTTTTTACTCATCACTGGTAAAACTCAGTTTTCAGTTTTGAGTATTGTACTTGAAGAAGAAAGTTTAAGTGGAGAGTCCAGATGAGAGCAAGAAAACCATCTATCACCAAAATGAGACCATCAAAGCCTGTTTTAGTTTATAATTTTTACAGATGCTTGCTTTTATCTAGAGTAAAAGAGAATATAGTACCAGTAGATAAACACAGAATAGTCTGATGCTGAGAAACAGAAGAGGTGACAGGCTTCAGCTGACACACAGGAGGCAAATTAGGCATTAGTGAAAGCTGGCAAACCAGAACAGTTAGGGAAGCACCAGAATATACAGTGTTAGGAAGTCATGGAAATGCCACAGTTGCTGAGGCATTAAAACATTTATTGAGCACAAATACAGAGTCTGAGTCACCCAAACTGGTTCTCACAGGAGTAGGAGAGAAGCAGGGAATGATTCTAGTCCATTGTTCTTGATAGGGCATTGCAGATCTCAATGTCAAGAACATTCATTGTGCAAGTTTTCAAGTTGCAGGTACAGAAAGGTGGTGTCATTGCTACTATTCTGTTCCCCTTACATTCTTAGCAGTGCTTCAGTGCTGGTTTTCATGACTCACAGTTTTTCCAGGAATGTATCTTTGGAAAGGGAACAGCAGCGTAAGGACCTGAATTCAAGACTGCTTTTTCTGAGTGTTGCTTGTTTTTTATTCCTAGAAAACAATCTTTTGCTTCCTGGTGCTGACCTTTTCCCTTATGTTTCCATGTAGGACAGAGGTCCCAAGTTATACCACTTTGAAGAATTTATTTTTTTTTCCACAGTTTGTTTCTTGGAGTTAGGGCACTCTCTATACATTGTGCTGTGGAGCAGTTCTGTGATCATTTTAGTTACTAGTCACTGAGCAATAAAAAGGTATGAAGACAACGCATAACTACAGAAGATGCCAACTGGCACTCCTGCTTTGAAAAAGGAAAGTTAGACTAAATAGTGATTTCAGTGACTTAGAATGCTTTTAAGGCTTGGCTTGGATATATTACTCTCCACACTGTTTTTGCTCAGATTCAAAATAAGGTTGATGGTGTCAAAATGAACACTTTTTAATTAAATATTTACAGCCATTTTCAGTGTAGAAGCAAGGCAAGATTTAAATTATGATTATGGTGTGGATTACAGACAAGCTACAAAAAATCCTAGTGTTTAAAACTCTCCAGAAGGCTGAGAAAAGGCTGAAAGAATATTCATTAGTAGACAAACTAATTAGTTTTCTTCTTGCAGCTGGGACTGTTCCTCCATTGGAAGGAGGGTATTTGTCCTGGCCAAAGCCAGTTCCAATCTGCATAGATCAGATGTGGTGTCATAATGCCCAAACAGTTTGTTCTCATGTTGAGAACGTTTATATTCACCATCTTACTTGTGTCCTATTCAACGTTACAAATTAATTCTATCAAAGCATGAGATAACTACTAGAAAACCTCTTTGGGAATAATAAGAGCAGGTTTGTAATATGTATCCTTTTAGCAGGAGGAAAAGCTAGGAAGATGGAGTCTTCTTTAACATAGGTCTTCATTTTGTACTTGAGATATGTCAATCAGAGCTATAATAACTTTAAATGACATAGAAAATTTCCCGCATATGGGCATTATGAATGTGTGCTGGTTATGGAAGGAAGATCAAATATGTTAGTCTTTAAAAGGTGGGAAGGGCTTCCAGGATTCTAATGAAAATAAAGATAATCAAAACTGTGGAAGTCAACATAGCTCTAGTGTTGATTAAGGCTTGATAGAGAACAAATAATGATAATATCTCTTATAAACTCATTCTTTTAATGTGTCATATGCTATAAATAAAGGAAATTCTAGAGTCTGCACATTTTGACCACTCAAATTGGCATATTCACAGAAGTACATAGCAAAAAAGGTCCCAGGAGACTGAGTAAAAATAAATATTTATCTTTGGTGCCTAAACCAGCTTAAAAGTTATTTTTTCTCATTCCTGCAGTAACAAGGTAGAAATCACTATGGACCAAAGGCAACACCATTGTCAACATTAATGCTTGGAATATTGGAGTAGCTCATACTGCAGCACATATTGCTGCTCTTCACCAGCCAAGATATGACAAATGCTTGTCCTTGCATAAATTGGGAGTTACTGGGATTCATCCTTATTGCAACCAAGTAGACCTCAGGCCCATTTTTCATTAATTTAAATACGTTCCTCTCCACTTTGGAGAACTTTTCAGTCTCATCTGACCCATTGAATGGCCTGGCTGGATTCCAACACCAAAATTCTTTCCCCACTAGCCTGTGTTACACTTGTTAAAAACTGTAACTTTCTATTTGGAAGCAGGATAGAATTTTGGATAAAATTTTTACTTGTGTAAAACCATCACTTAGGCCAAGCCCTTCAATTAGAAGAATGTAATCTACAATTGACTATTGGTTTCGGGCATGTCCCTACAACAAGGGACAGGTATGATAGAGAAGTTAAAGTGTATTTGCAACAGAATAGAAGTTCCATTTCTGTTTCTGTTTTGTCAAGGACACTTTAAAATAACTTGGAAGAGGCAAGAGAATACTGTAATAAATTGTACCACAGTGCAACTCATTTTTGTGTTGCATGTGGAATTTTGCTCTTGTTTCTAAGGAAGATGGAAAAAAAAAAGGTGATACTTAAACTTAGGTTTATGTGTTGTCTCAGAAAAGTGTGGATTTCACTCAGAGCTGAAGGATCAGACAAAGGCCAACCAGCTGTGGTGCCTCAGCAAGAATGAGTAAGGCCAGCAATAGCGTAAACCAGAGAACAGAGAGTTCAAATGGGAACCTCCTCCTCCATATCTGAAGGCCTGTTCTTCCATACTTCTGGTCGAGGAAAAAAGAACTTAAGATTTTCTTCCACTGTATTGTAAGTAGTTATAAAGGAAGTTATTTTATACTATATTTTTGGTGTTTACAATTGACCCTTATGATGCCAGGTTGAGAAACACACAACTAGTTGGGCTGAGGAGTTTTTATCCCAGGCAGCTGGCTCTCCACACACCTGCATAAATATTCAGCAGAGCTTTTCAGCTTGACCAGCAAAGCTAGTTCAGCTTCTGTCCATCACTATATCAGCCTCCAAAGGATACATGCATTTTGTATATTTGTAGAATCAGAATCATAGAATTGTCTAGGTTGGAAGGGACATTTAAGATCATCTAGTCCAACCATCAACCTAACTAAATAAAAAAAAAAGTCACTAAACCATGTCGCTGAAATCAGTGTTGTATGTTCAGTAATAATTGCTGTGAAAGGTCTCTCCTGTTCCAAGGAATAGCTTCTGAAGAGTAGCTCAGCAGCTTCAACTTCAGTGATCGCAATCTCCTTTAGACTCTTGTAACCACAGAGAGAAGTCACAGCAGTTTCATTTTTACAGAGTGTGTTCTGTGGGGTTGACATCTGCGCTTTCCAGTGATGTGAAAAGCAAGGAGCTCTTAAAGCATGTTTCATTAAGCTCTTAACAGTCATTTTCCTTTTATGGACTCTTTTCCGTATGGAAAGGGAAAAAATCAGGCAATACTCCAGAATCCAGGATACCTAATTTAATCCATATATAATTCCCTGCTCTGAGTTCTTAAATAATGAGTGTCTATAATCCCGTGACTTGTTCAAAGAACTGAGGGATGGTCCCAGTGGACACAAAGGATTGCCCTACCACTATGGCCAGGTTGATGAAAGACTTTATAAGGAGCAAAGATGCTTTATTTGCTGAAGTGAAGCCAGGGCTGCAGCTGTGTGTAAATTAGCTACCTGGGACACCACTTGTGGTCAAGTGGGGAGATCATTCAGCTCTGTGTGAAGGGAAGATTTTACAGCACATAGTGCATTTTACAAAATAACAGTGATTGCTACGGGTACCTCAAGTACCTTTCTTAAGTCATTGACTTACACAGGCACCATTAACAAGGGTGAAATGTTTCCCTGCTTAGAATGTGACTGGTTAGATCAGAGTAAGAGATCAAGGAAAAAAAGTATCATAGATTTAGTCACTTAAATGGTCTCCCCAAATAGGGGGAATATTCAAGTTCAGATGAGCTATCCAGGACAGGTCCGCACACCTACTGCCCCACCAGAATGTACAACAGGAGTTGAGAATGGCAAGTCAGCTTTGGGGTATTAAAGCAGGTATGACAGATAATTCAGTCCAAACAGATTTAACTCTAAACCATCCTAGGTAGAACAAACTACCCATGTTAATGACCTCCTGATTAAGCTCAGACAGACCATCTCGAGTAGTTCTTGATAAAGAATAATGCAGGTAGTGTTAGAGATGAGTGTCTGTCTTCCGCAAAATTCAGGGAATTCCTTCAGTAATTTCATTGCGCAACAAAGTCCTAGAATCAGTTTTCCTTCAATCACATTCAAGGACATTGGGTAGTCTTTAGTTGTATGAGTGAGTCAGGGGGTTTGCCTGCAGAGCTTTTGGTACAGGGGACAAATAGCTGAGGTCTTACTGCTGATCTTATGTTAGCCTGTCTGATTCTAAGGTGAAATCAAGAGCAACGGTAAATTCCATGATTGGTCTTACAATTTGAGCTGTGAACAGACAGGAGTCTGAACAGAACAGTCTGTTCTTTCCCCCAGCTTTCAATCAATGCTACATATGACCAGGTCTTTCTTCAGCATAAGAATATTTTATGCTTTTTATTTAAAGGTGCACACTTGTGCTTATATGTTAGATGCATACATAAGCTGAGAAATCTGGTAGAGAAGAAAATAGTTTTCTCATGTTTTAGTCTCCAGATTTCTCTTAATCTGTAAAAATGGACTGTTTCTGCAATCTTTAAGAATCTTTACAAGTGTATTCACTTTAACTCTTTCCATCTGTTCCTGCAGTGCAGGCAACGGAGAGGTACCTCTCTGTAAGCCGTCCACAAGTTCAGTTGTTAGCAATCCCCTGTTAAACTTGTCAGCAGTCCTCGAAGGCTTCCCAGTAAGCTGTGGTGCAGCTGTAAGGAGAGCAGTAGTCATCAGGTTATCTTTGGGCAGCTGTGGGTTAGTCTGTCCCCGTGTTCATGCACTACTTCCCCTTCCAACGCTTGACAGAAATGCCTCAGTCACAGGGTGATCTTTTTCAGGAATGAAATTGTTTGCAAACAAGATCAACTGTGAACTTGAGATCTTCGCAGATACTGTGGTCATACCTAAATGCATCTTCAGCGAATATTTTCATATGCTGTTTGAGCAGCAAACACCAAGCTGAACTGAAAACCAAATGATTTTGGAGACAAGTTTATCAGGACACAGAGCAGGAAGAACATTGTCACGTAGGTTCTCTAGTTTTACTCTTAAATATTTGCCCTGGCCACACACAAGACTCCACTCGCAGTGCACAGCCATGTAGTAAAGTGACACCAGCAGTCACCAGCAATGACACGTGCTGGGAGAAAAAAAAATCTTTTTGCACATGTGAACAGCCATTATTGAAGTTATTAGACCGTGCTCCAAAGACAGTGTGAAAATGGTGCATTGCTGGCTGGAAAAAGAGCAGCTTAAACTAGCTAAAGCGTAGGGGCCATCTGTGCTACAGTTGACATTCTGTGGTTTATAGGCCCTTTAAGCATTTGCGTGTCTAAAGACTACTTAGCAGTATTATTTGTCTTAGAGCTCCTGGTTTTGCCCAAGCCCATGATGAATTCTGGCTACAACTCTGCTGCAATCATACAGCCAAAGCATATATTTTCTTACTGCCTCCTCCCAGATTCTATTCTGTATTTAGAAGCTAGCAGTGATGGTTTTGGACTTGTAATTAGGACATTAAGCTAAGTGTAAAATATTTTTCTTGGCATAATCTGGCATATAAATAGCTTTAATATCAGTTTCAGGTTCTCTTTGTTCCCCTAGGGAATGCCAGTTCTCTTTCAGAGTTAGTCTCGGATCTAAGATCATCCCAGCATCACCATTGCCCCAGCAACCCCTTTCCAAGAAACACAAGCGAAGCAGGGCCTAGATCTCTGCTCTGGCCCCCAAGATTTCAGACAGACAGCGCAGAATTATTTCTCTGTGTGGGTGTTCCCATACGTTCCCTTTACCTTCATCCACCTTCCCTCCCAACCTGCAGAGATGTCCCAGTTCACCATGACGTTGGGCTCTCTCCAAACACAAACCCAAGTTTGCGTTTCTGTTAAAAGGATTTTTACCACGGAATTTTTCTCTTGCTGAAACATAAGGGCTAGTGATTTTCACCTTGCCTCTGTAGCACCAAGCACACAGGAAAGTTGCCACCTAATCCAGCTTTTAGACCTTGACCCTCTATGTGAGAGAGTGATGGAGCCTCCAGATAAGTGGTGAAGCTGGAGTTTGATTCCTTTCTTAGCAGCCATTGACTAAGGAATGACAAGCTCAGATTCAAGTTTGAAGTGAGTTCTTCTAAAAGCATTGACTGTTTTTATTTAAAGACTATCCATTGTCACTCAGTCCAGTTTGCTCTGTGTATCATATACTGAGCAAATACAGGCTTTTGCCTGTTTGAGCTTCCCAGGAGCATTCCTGAATAGAATCCTGCAACCACTGCCATGCTCTTAAGAAGCCTTTGAGATGCCCCAGTTGAGGAAGTCACAAACACCTGCCTTCCCTCTGTGAGTGCAGGCAGCGGTGCCAACCGTGATGCCAACTGAGACAACAGCCCGCAGTGTGCATGTGGACCAAGGAGTCCCAGCCCAGTTCATTCGCTGTGCGTGGGGAACGTCCACTACACACCCCTTCACACGCCATCACCGTCTTTACTCCACTTTTTTCTTTATTGTCTCATAGCCCAACCCTAATCCTTACAAAATGGTTAAGATCATCCGCCGAGAAAGCACCGCTGGGAGAGCTGGGCTCAGGGTGGATTCCCTCCAGCAGAGTCTCTCTCCTTGCAGCTGGCTGAAAAAACAAGAACAGGAATTGTCACCACAGACCCACCGAGGAGCCGCAGACACCGTTCACGCAGACCGTCTCAGGCCATGTACGGAAGCGCTGCTATTGTTAGTGCCACTCAGGAAATATTCTAGGCAGTGTGTAATTGTTTACACTCAGATTCTTTTATCAATGCTTAATTAACTGCAGCTACAACACATGTTCACCATTAATATTTTAAATTACTGAGATGTTTTTTAAATCTCTTCTGTCGGCCTTCTTGGAAACATCCACTAAAGACCCCAGAACTGATAGGATGTAGTCCTGTGCTTCTTGCTTAAGGGTCTTCAAGTATGATGCATGACTTCTATATTTCATGCCCATGATGGTACAAAAGGAACCATTTCTAGAAATTATCTGATGCTTTAATTTTCTTCCTCTGTAAACAGCTCTGGGCATTTCTAAAACACGTTTTTACCCAGTTACAACAAAAGCTGTTGTCATCCAGTCCTGCTGCAGAAAGTTGGATTTGGCCACATCTTCCAAATATACTGTTTTATCAGTCATTTCATCCCACAGAAGAAGCCACAATGAGAAAAAATTTGCTTCTAAAATCCAGAGACCACTTCTAAAAGTTTAGAAATTTTCACCCCAGTTGGCTTCTTCAGCTTGATCCCCTGTGCTGAAGTAATGGAGCACCGCTCTTTTTCTTTTTCTTTTATTTAAAGAGCGAGGTTTCTTCGATCTTTAAATAGGAACATACCTAGCCTATACGTGTGGGAAGACCAGTATACTTTTTACAGACACCTGGGAGGACTGCAAATGAAATTCATTTTACAGTGCCGGGGTTTTGTTGAAAAATCAGCCAGGGCTCCTAAAATTAGTCAAAAAAATCCCCTCTTGTCCTTTTGAAGATTACAGGCTTGCAAGAAGATTCATTACTTGGGTCACAAGGCTTGAAGTTGATCATTCTCAGCCTATGCTCTAGACAGTCTGGCTGTGTGCTGCGCCTAGTCATTCATGACTTCATGCTTGTGGTTTCGCAAGATTTTAGTTTCTAAAGGAGTTATTCTGACAATTGAAGGGGACATTGATAGTCTTATTATTCCTGCCCACCTCTTGCAAATATTGACAGTTAAATCAAGATTACAGTTAATGCAGTCTTTCTGTGCATCGTTGCACTTATGGTTGATCAAACCTGGCAACATCATCCCATTAGCATTGAGAAGAGACTGCACATTTTTTCTGGAGCAGTTGTGCCTTTCTTGGTCTAATCTGTGTGGCTTTATGCTTATATATTAAAGCCTCTCCCTTTCCTTCCTGCCATACTTCTTTCTCTCGTTGCAAATATCATGCTGTACATGATTCTGCTCCCATCTTCCTTCCAATACGACCCATGCTGGGATAACAGTCTTCCTCGGTTACCCACTGGAGGAAACAAATTCTTACCATAATGGCATCTGAATGTCTGTGGGTAGTTCATTATAAATCATGGCTCTGGCTTCCAGGGACGCTCTATTTCCAAGCCAAGTTCCCCAAAGAACACTCATAAAGGTTAGTGTGCTTGAGAGCGCTGTAAGTATCTGGGCTCCGTGCCTGTGAAGGGCACACTGCATCTCCGTTATAGATCAGGACCTCTATTTGTCAGATTGTTCAGTCCTTACACTATTTAATAGAGACACTAATAGCTGAAGGGATGCTTTATCTACGCTTGTGGTTATTCCTGTCCTTCCTACTCCATCCATAACTGATAATAAATTGCAATACTCTGGTGCTTCAGACCCAATGTATTTACTGAAGACTTCCATTGATGTGTATTAGGACTACTACTAGAGGGGTATTGAAATTTTAATGAAAAGTGATTTTTTTTCCACGGTCAGGAAAGGACTTAAAGGTTCATCTCAGAGCAAATAAGATTTAACTCCATACTCCTTATGTTCCTTTGGTGAAGGCAGCAACTACTTTATCTACAGATAGAGCACAACCAGTGATAATCACTATACTGAAGTCTGTGCAGCCCTTATGCGCGTGTTCTGTTGGTTAATTCAGAATTGCTGTGTTATTATTTTATCCCCCAAGTGATCAATATCAAGATGACATCTCCTGATCCATTTTTTATAGGAGAGAACTACCCATACATGAAAAAATTAATACAAATGAGCAAAGGCTGGAGACTTTGATAAATGCAGGTTTTAGTGTCTGGTAGTCCTGGGGGAAGAAAAAAAAAAAAAAAAAAAGAGGCACTTAACTAGTAAGAAATGTGCTTAAATCCATCATTTATTATAACATTAAAGGGCTGCCTTTGCACAAACAGTCTGAATCTGCTTACATGAAACTGAGGCATGGTTTTTAAATTTAAAGAAGTCCGTCTTACCCTTTTCAGTTATGCATTAGCTATAACCCATATCTATTAACAGAAACCCATGTTATTTTTATTGCGGAGTTCCTTGAATATTCCCACTTTTTCTGATTAGGCTGAGCAAGGAATTATTGTTAAACTTCTTGCTAAATTCCAGTTTTCAGCAGGTTTTTTCTTAAGCATTTTTTCCTTCTGTGATTGCGTGGTTTGTCTAACAGGGAGTGGGACTCTGCCAGCAATTTTGGCCTGGAAACTGGATGCACCAAACACATTTGCAGGAAATAATGCTTCATTAGGTCTATTAATAATGGGAATATTTGAGGTTTGTCCTATTTATTTTCCTTTCAACCTATTTATATGTTTTGGGGAAAGACAAGCTTCTTCAAATATGCATCTGGAGAAGGTGCAAATTGGTGACTGTGATGGGCCTGGTCCCTCAAGGAGAAATTCCCATGTAGAGCTGGAGCTGCCCTGAGAAAGGTCTTTCTCCTGCATCACTGAGATCTAATGCTGGACCTGCTGCCTGAACCATTAGATTTCATGTGCAATTTTCCTGAGGAGCTCAAAGCAAACTGAAGACTGTAAGTTTTGTAAGACATACATACAGTAAAATCTTGCTATCTTATATGGCTTTTGAAACTTCGTACCTGTTCCAGAGTCATTTTGATTGTCTGAAAAGTCATTTAAGCATGAATGAATGCTGTAAAGATTGCAAGGTAAGATAGTACTGCTTATCCTTTTAGACATACAAATCTAGGAATACCATCTCTTCCCTCATTGCTCAAGGAAACGGCTTGAGCCCAACTTATTACAGTGATAGTAAATGGCAGTGAAAATCAAGCTGAGACTAAAAACAGATGAGAGAGAGAATCAGATGAGGTAGGGAGAAAATTTCTTTTGTAGATAAAGGAGGAAAAAACATTCTGCATAATCAACAGCAGCAGACTGCTGGAAGGTTAGATTGTGTTTCCATTTCCAGGTCGGTTGAGTCACTGCAGCATCCGAGGAATAACTTCACAGTTAGGTGTCATCGCAATTTATATTCTATTACTTTTAGGCTTCTTCTCTGTAATTTCATTTTCAAAGAATTGTTGCTAGAGTGCCTTTGTTTTCTGTTTAAGTATGCCTGGTCCTACAGAGGATTCCGGTTAGCTCTAGCAAGCATGAGGTATGCTGTTTCTTTGGAAACATCAAATCTAATTAAAACGGTAGTGCAGATATAATGCCCTTGGGTGCCTGCAATCCAAAGCATAGCTGGGATGCTGGGAGATGGGATAATTTCTCATCAATCTGTAAAGGTCATTCTGGGAACTAGTGGCATCACCTTCCAAGATACAGAGAAGTCTGACGTTAATAACGCCCTTGAGCAAGGGACAGAAAGTGGAGAGATAACCAGTGACATCAGGAAGCCCCACATTACCATTACCTAACAGTATTTAAATATTGTTAGTGACTGTTTGGCTGTTCCTGTAAGCATAATTTACACAAACTGTTAAGTAACTTACTCCCTGGGCTCATGAGTCAGGTTCCAGCCCTTACAAAGATTCCTCCGATACACTTTCAGGATGTCAGCCCCGCAGCGGTGGATGAAGTGCCCAGACCTGGACACAGCACTCCAGAGACAGCCGCCCCAGAGGCGTACAGGCAACCTGCCCTCCCTTGGCAGTGACACCCTTCCTGCACAGTCGGTATTTCTCCAGACTACTCCTTTTATTTTGCGTTTTTAATTTCTGTTGCTGTGCCATGCTACTCTTCCTTACATTGTTCAGCAAAACTTTTAAGCTTTTTTTTTCCACTAAGAATAGGAACCCCTTTCTACCTCTTGACAAGATTATTTTCTCTTAGATCTATTAATTCACATTCTCCAAAAATACACTTTCCTTCTTCTATTGTTTTTTTAGACCTGCTTCTAGTCCCTTTGCAACTATTCCTAATGTACCATAAATTTTAATTATTTTTCTGTTTTATCTTCCTCTAAGTATTGTTTTACAATTAAGTTTGGCTCTGCATCACAACCTCTAGGTTTCCTGTCTTTTAGAGAAATTTCAGTCTGCCAACCATGCTCCTATGCAACTAGCAGTAAATCCCGAACCACGAGTTTATGCTGAATGCACTCATGTCATTTATAACAAAGTGAGAGAAATTCTTAAAACCCAGACAGGTGGCTAATTGTTTTTCTTGGTTCTCATGGTCTTTTGACTTCAATGACATCATAGAATCATAGAATGATTTAGGCTGGAAGAGGCCTTAAAGACTGAGTTCCTGGGCAGGGACACCTCCCACTAGAGCAGGTTGCTCAAAGCTCCATCCAGCCTGGACTTGAACATCTCCAGGGATGGGGCATTCACAGCTTCTTTGGGCAGCCTGTTCCAGTGCCTCACCACCCTCAGGAAAGAATTTCTTCCTGATATTTAATCTAAATCTACCCTCTTTCAGTTTATAACCATTACCCCTCATCCTATTGATATACTCCCTGAGAAAGAATCCCTCCCCAGCTCTCCTGTAAGCCCCACGATATGAGACCAAATGCTTTGGAAGATATTTATATTCTGTAATAGTAATTGGTAAAGTGCTATTGTAAATAAGTTGTCTTGAAGTTTCAGTTCATATTCCATAGTCCTGTACTGGCAGGCAAGATAGTGGGACAGCTTGTTGTGCTTTCTTTTGTACCACACATAATTTCACAATCCTACTGTCCCTTCTTAATTGCCTACTCTCTAGACTGCACATATGCACAGCCACATTAAAAGCAGATGATGTTACTTTAAAAAAAAAAAAAAAAATTGTTACTCAGCTTTATTGAAGCCAAATGAGTTCTGGACAAAGCTGATGCTTCAAATAAAAATTGTGTGTAAAGAGGAAATAGGCTTTCCAAGAGCAGCGGTAGAGCCTAAAACCTCAGGTAGAGGTGTCTTAACAACAGTTAATCTGTTAGTACTTAGTTTTCAATATATAATGAAAGTATATACATTTTTTGCTTACCATGTATTTTTAGATTTATTTGATTTTTGTTTTCAACCTACCATTACATTTGTCTTAATGAGATTAACTTATTAAAAGCCATAGTTTCATGAATAAACTAATATATTCATGTACTCACTTCTTTGGACAGCTAACAAATGATTTTAGAATGTTCTAAGAGAAAAAAATCTATCTCACTTCAGCTCCTTAAAGCTTTTATTACAAGATCTGTTGCAAATCATTTAGCACTTGAATGCCTCTACTGAGTCCAACCTGAGTCTGAGTGTCTAGCTCATTCTGTTAATTAAGGCTATTTTTCTATGAAATCAACATAATTATTCATCTTGTTATGAGGCTAGAAGACTGCAAACTAAATTCTGTTTTAGAAGATGAGGGATACATATAGAGAAGACAGCATAGATCTTGTAGTCCTGAAAGCCTAGTAAAAATAGGCAAAGAATATGTGCAATTAATTATTATTTAGAACCTCCATTTCTGAGATACAGAAAGCTGCCCAAATCAAATTGTGTTGTAAGTCTGCGATAAAGAAATCAAAATGTTTCTTGAGCTGCATAGATGTGGTGAAAACATTTCACTTTGGTGTGACAAGGCTACCTCTCATTTCCAATTTTCAGTGAACATGAGAGACACATTTACATTCCTAATGAACCCGTACCCCAGGATAAAAGCAATACGAGCAATTTATGAAGGTGTCAAACAGTTCCAGTTGAAAATGAAACTCTGGCAGCAAAGCATATAGGCTGAGGGGTTTTTCCCACCATTTCCTTTGGGGGTTGTTTATGGAGTCTTTTTTAGTTGTTTCTAACCCCAGCCTTTTGGATGTTTCAGGGTGAAATGAATGCAGTGTTTCAACTGAAGTGAGCATGTTTTCCAACTTACATGTATTCAGAGAAAGACAGCTGGTAAGAAGCTTCTCTCTTTTTCATTAAGGAGTAAATTGGTAGTATTTTTTTTTCTTTTTAATGTCTACAAAATAATTGGGAATTGGCAAGGCTGGAGACCGACACTTTCTATTCACATGCGGAAATGTCTGTACCTCTTCTGTGCTTCTCACCCCTACCTACAAACTGTGGATTGTCAGCAAAATTGTTCCTCTGTTAAAATACTCGTCATTTTTGAGAAGGTGGCCCATGAGGGTGCTAAATCAGTACTACTAGTGAGATAAGTAGTTTGAACAATTACCTCATTTAAGAATAACGAAGATGCGCCAGAAATAATTATAGATCTTAAAAAAACCCTCACACCCTACGTCATGAAACCATCAAGATACCTTCCAACAGACATTTTCTGTGTAGAAGCAGGTTACTGAGTGCGGGAGAAATACCGAATCTCATTCATTTGAGCGAGCATACTGATAAACAGCCATATGTTACCATCATTCAGATGGATCTCACACCTTTACTACTGTCTTATTTTGGGCCTGGTTTTTATTTTATTTCCTCAGCTTTATGGTAGACATTTGGAAACACACCTGTAGAAACAGCTATCCTGATGAAATCCTGGGAATGTAAAGCAAGCTGTGGTTAGTACATATCTGAAAATTTGGGAAAAGCTTGGAAATAGCGTTTGTTGGAACAATCTGCCAATTATGATATTCTTACTCTGCTCCACTCCACTCTTTAATTTCTGTAGTTCACCAAAAAAATGCTTAGCCCTTTGAGCTGTCACAGCCATCAATCTTCAGATACCTCAAGCTCATTCAAAAGAATTGTTTTTTAAAATAATAGAGTCGACATCTGCATTGCAATGACATCTTAGTCTGTTTTAGAGGACAGAGAGGCAAACTAGCAGCCTTTACCCAGATTACGTCTTGGAAAGATTACAGTCCTCTGCTTAATGATTAAATATTGCCGTAGCGCTAAAGACAGTCACACACATGTACCTATGTATATTTATACATGTATGCATCTAGAGGCAAAACCGTCCTACACCCACAACATTATTTCTAAAAGACTAATATTTTGTTAATCCTTATGGTGGAATAACAGAGCATTAGTCATGGTTTTCTGTACCAGAAGCACTTCCAGAAACAAAATCCACAAAGCACACGCTTTCACCAGAGTCAAATTCCAGCTCCTCCAGCAAGGATATATACTGGATGTCTTAATGAATGCCAGGTACAAAATACCTACCCACAGCTGCCTGCCTTTCCCAGCTAACAGCTTGTGTTGGAGCAGCATCAAAGCTGGCTACAGGCATACCAAATACATGCACCTGCATAGAGTAATTACCGAAGCTCATGCCAGTATGTATTAGCTTCAGTGCTCTTGTGAAAAAAGTATGGATTAACTCACAGCATTCAGCTTATTATAGCTGTCTCACTGCACATCCAGTTTTTATGAGCACTTAAAAAGCAATGTCCACCTATGTTCCTTTTTTATTTCTCATGATGGAGTCCTTCAGCTGCGATCTCAGAGCATACTTCAAAGCTATTTCTTTGTCTGCTTTTCTCCTGCTTTTTTGGTGTTTTTTTTTTTTTTTTTTCATTTCAAAGTAAGCGTTAGTTTGCAGGTTACTGCTCATGTCCTGCCACTACACGGACAACTGTTGATCTATTTGCAACTATTTACTTTTGCATGTCTTAATACTGATTTCTTCCTCATCATCTGGAACCACTGGGAAGATTGGTTAGTCCCAAAAGACAGTTTAGAGATCACTTCTAAAAATCAAAATGTGTCAAAATCAGTCAGTGCTCTCTAATGCATCTAATGAGAACTGCATTTAGACACTCTTGACTTTTGATCAGTATTGTCCTACACTGGAATAAATCTGGAAACATAGAAATGAAAAGCTGCTATTTCTGTAACCATTCTCTTGAACCATCCCCAAAACCGCTAAAAATTATTTTTGTTGTGGAGTTACAATTTCTTTTCTGTGAAAATGGAGCAAAGATAAAAATAAATTTGAGCTCTAATACCCTGCCTGCCCTGTGTATGCCTGTTTTGTCTAGACTGTGAGCAATGAGAACCAGACACCATCTGAAATGTTAATTTAGTTTATTAAGGAAATGAGGCTTATATGATCCTGGTATCTGTCTGTGTCCCCTTAATGACATTTGAGCTCATTGTCTGATTTTAAGCTCATGTGACAGAAGTGGGAGAACTACAAGATAATTAAGGTACCGCAAGATAATTAAGGTACTAAAAGTTGTGTGAAAATTGGAAGTTGGATAGAAGAGAGAGCACTATAAATGCCCCGAAAGCCTGGTGCGAGAATGCGTATGCAGTCTAACATATTCCATAGATTCCATAGATTCCATAGAGTCAAGATCTATTTTGAATTTCCCCTCTACAGGAAAAAAAAAAAAAAGACAATAAACTGAAAGAGTGAAATTGCGGTTGGTCAAGAAATACAAACAAACAACAACCCAAGCTTTATGAGTCTGGTGCCAAGAGAATTAGCCTGCTTTTCTGCCAAAAACCAGCAGTGCATCCTGTGATGTGGAGGAGGAACTAACACTAGAGCGTGACAGGGGTCAGCTTTGTCCTGATGCTGGGCTGGGGATCGGCCGCAGCGGCTGGGGTTGGCATCCTGCAGAGCTGCCGCAGCTTGGAACAGACACCAACCTGCAGAAATGCTGTGTGAGAACCAAGTGTTTACTGTAAGTGTACTCACTTGGGTTTGGTCTCCAAAATTTCAGGAACTCTTAGGACATAAAGCAGCCCGTGACACGGGTAGTTCTTTTGATCAGAGGTGACTCGAATACCCAATGCTTCGCTGCAGGGCTGCAGAGAAGAGAGACGGCAACTCTGAGGTCTTCAGATTCTCTGCTGCAAGGAAGACAATACAGCGATTTTTAAAAGACTCTTTTCCTAGCATGGGTGAAAGGAGGAGCATAACTGGTATTAAGAAGCTGCCCCTGGAGCTGTAATTCTGAGTGACACTGCAGCAGAGGAGCAGTGCTGTGAGCGAGTGCAAGCAGATATGGTGTATTTTACACAGAGCGTGTGGGATGGGACCAGGAAGATGAACTGAGAAAGGCCTGAGAAAATAAGTGATTGGATTTCTTTTTCATACTATGTGTATCTCTGGGCTGTTACTCATTTTTTGTGCTAAGTCTCTCCCTGGTTTTAGCCCAAAAGTTCAGGGACACTCTGAAGTCATTCTGTACTTAGCTTAAGGGTGAACACGTGGCCGAGTCAGCTGCTTTTCATCTGCTTTTCTTCTCCTTGGGGAGCCCTGTTCCTCTTCTAGCAGAGCAGGGAGCCCTTCCTCTGATGATGGAGAAGGTCTAACTCCAGGAACAAAGATTCAGCTGTGCATATGCTGATGGTGTTGTGCCAGGCTTGCAGGCACATGAAGTAGTTCATTAGTCCCCGAAAAAGATGTTTCCTAGGTGTTCACATTAAAAATGCAACTGTGTCCTCTGCAAACACAAAGAGTTTAACAATAATTGTCATGTAGCAAGCTGTGGTGGTTGTTATTCTCTGGTAGATGGAGCTCACCAATCCCTTCTGTCAGCCAGTTGCTGCTTTGGAAGTTGCCTAGACAGGGAGCAATTTTATTTGGAGTATAGTTAATTAACTTTCTGTCCTTAATGAACACTAGCTTGCCTGCATGCTGCCCTACATCTTCTTTCAAAGCACTCTGCCTTCGTAACCCACCGCGTCCAGTGGCCCACCTGGTTTGTAACCAGGGTTTTTATTCCATCAGTCACAAGAGGGCACTATTAAACGTGATCTTCCTCTCATCTACATGAGGAATCGGATAGAGTTGGAAATACCTTAATGCCTTGCAGCTTTGACAAAAGGCTGTACTTTTTAAAGTTATGCTTTAGACCTGCCGCCTCTGGTGGTGTAAGACGCTGACAGCAGGATGTATCGTGTATTTACTAAGGATGAACATGAGCATTGTAATTTTCTTATTACTCTGCGATAGCAAAAAAAGAACTTGTCTCATGTAGTTCTCAGCCCTGCACCCAGATTCTAGGGATCCTTGCACCTTCCTTGAGGAGGGGATGGAAGAAGCGGGTAGCATGTTTTTGTAAGAAACAACGCCTAAGCCAGCACGAATTACTCTTCTCTTTCTTTTTCATATAAGCTGTATGGGACAGGCGGTAGCCAATATTTGTTTAAAATATATTTTCTCAGCAACACAAGGCTAGATTATGGAACTCCCTGCCACAGGACACATTGGGATAAAAGAAATAGGGACTCTTTTAGGAGTGTAGTAATAGGACAAGAGGTAACAGTTTTAAACTGAAAGAGGGGAGATTTAGGTTAGATATTAGGAAAAAATCCTCTACTGTGTGGGTGGTGAGGCACTGGAACAGGCTGCCCAGAGAAGCTGTGGATTCCCTGTCCTTGGAAGTGTTCAAGACCAGGTTGGATGGGGCTTTGAGCAACCTGCTGTAGTAGGAGGTCCCCCTGGTAGGGGGGGTTGGAACTTGATGATCTTTACTCTCCCTTTCAGCTCTAACTGTTCTATGATTCTATGAACTTGCGTGACTTGAAACAATCTGAATGTGTCCATGGACACCAGCAAACAGGGAGTCTTCAAAATTAACACAATTTAAAAAAAATATTTTGTAGCTTAAATCTTCTCTTTAGAGGAGGCTGCTTGTTATGCGTTGTGCACTGCATGGTGATTGTGCTACTCTGGGAAGTGCCAGCAGGTAGGTGGCACAGCGCTGTGCCAGTGTGGCTGCACCGTCAGCAGCACCCAAGCTACGCTGGCAGTGTCTCTCTCCAGCTCCTTCAGAGTGCCATGGGGGTGAGCCCTATAGTATCCCTTGTTAAGGCTTGTACCTAGACCATTCGCCCAAAGGCTCTGAGGGAAACAAAGACTGGTTTGGCACCCCCAGGTTTCTAAGAAAACATAGACTTGTTTCCTAATTGGTAAAATTTCCCTTGTGCTGACTAAGCTTTGTCATGCCAAGCAAGATCAAGTGAGTTCTAGATTTCAACCAAGGAGAAGCCTGGACCAAAATGTTCTCTATTGCTTTTACTTATTATTATTATTATTACTGTTCCTTATTTTAAGCATCCAAAATGCTATTTATATCACTACCCACGTGCCCAAGTTCTTAAATAGCTGCTTGATTGTCCTGCGAGCAAATGGAGGCCTTCACACTTAGTTCTCTGAGTTCTTTCTCCTCCCCATTCCCAGTAGTTTAAAATGTCTATGAATAAAAGACACAAATGTGTAACATCAAAATGCTTTGGAGAAGGTTGTGTTTAGTAAAGCAAATGGCCTGACTCTGAGCAATAGGTTATTTTTACTGCAGGAGGTCTGTGAGGCCCCACTGGGCAAGGTATTTTCACAGGTCTATAAAGGAAAAGCCTTTGCTTTGGAAGGAGCTGGGGAACACCTTGAGTCCTCCTTGTGTTAGAGCCTAGAAGTGGAGTTTGACTGTGATTCGCCTCTTTTTATCTGGAGTCAATGAGCTCAGATAAGACTGTAACTTTCTTTGGTCTCCCCAAACTTTCCTGTAGTTATTTCATTGCTTAATCTCTCCCAAGACTATATTGACACTTACAAATAGGATTAGTTCCTGACTTTGCTGGTGGCTGATAGAGCTGAGAATTGCACACGCTGCCTTTAGGGGTGCTACGATGCTCTAACTCTTTCCGTGAATGATACTGTTGAGTGCTGTTCAGCCTACGAGGACAATTACAGTAAGAATACAGTAAGAAGGCATATCTTGGCTTAAAGTAAATGAAGTTTCATCTTCTAGCTATAGGAGGGGGAAAAAAAAGCTGCAAATGCTTTTAAATATCTTCTAAAGAAAAAGTTTATCCTGCATAAGGAAACTGGAGTCCAACATAGAAAGTCAGTGGGAATTTTGCAGGGGGAGGAGTCTGCAGATGGACCCTAAACTTCCAACCTGCTTTCAGGGCTTGAGAACTTACTGTGTCTCTGGTATTTGCTCATCGGCTACAGGCTTTTAAATGCTGCGATGGGAGAAATGGATTTGAAGCAAATATATGAAATGTCCGTGGTCTTGTGTAATTCTTGGTATGTTGACAGAGCAGTAATGAAAGGCTGTTTCAGCTGACCAGTTGGAATATAGATAGAGAATGTGCATGTGGTAAAGAGATCTGCATTCAATTACCATCCTACCACAGACAAGCTGCAGACAAGACAATTATTCTGTGCCTCAGTTCCCTAATTCTAAAACAATGACATTCCTTTGTCTGACTTGTCTACTTAGAAGAGATGCTCCTTAGGGTATTGATTGCCTCTTTAAATGTTGGGGTTTTTTTTTGTTTTATCAGTTAATACAAAGCAGCTCTGATTATCTGAGTGCTACTGGAATTCTATTGCTCCCAATCGGAAGAGGTGGTTAATTAGTCATTTGTTATCTCGAGGTTTCATTTTTGTTTCCTTTGTCTAATCTTGGCAAAAAATGCTTTATTCTTGGAAAACACCACACCGTACTTTTGGAAAACTGTCTTACACGATGTCTTTATTTCTCTTTAATCCCATTCCATCCAAATTTAAGAATGTCGGCAATGGAATTCCAAATTCCTGTGCTAGACCATGCAGACAATTCTTTTCTTAGACTAAAAGATTTTGTTATAAACAAACACATATGATTACCACTGCAGAGCTGTTTCATCGCCAGTTTGCCCCTTGTAAGAAAGATAAATTGATGCTTTCGGATTAAATTTGGGAAGCCAAAATGTCACTAGTCTAGGTGAATTTCAACGCAGTCTCTTGTGCACGTGTGTTATTCACATTAAAAGTATCACTTTGGCACGGGAGCCACTTGGGCTGACTTAAAAATATTTGACCAGATAACAAGGAGACGTAACAGTCACTGGAAGCCTTTCCAGCTTGGGATATTTAATTAGACCTTATGACTGAAAATTCTTATGATCATCAGGAGATCAACATTCCAACATATTCCTGGTTATGTTTATTAAATATTCCCTTTTTTGGTCCTGAGTGTGAATGTTTGGAAGAATGTTCAGTTAATACAACCCACTTGACTTCACTGGCACATTTTACAAAAAAGAGGAGGAAAAAATGTGGAAGCCACTGAAAACTAAAGGGCTCTTGCTCTGGAGAAAAACAAAGTTCAAGCCAATGCTACAGACTGGCTGGAACTCTTCCACAGTTTTAAAAGGAAAAGACCCTATTGAAGATTCTTTTCACAAAACTCCTTTGCTTCTTTTGAATAAAAGAGAAACCAAGCACACTTAGCACCGTGTAAAACACATTTCTTTCAGAGAAGGCAGCTTTATCTTCTAGTCGCAGCTAGTTAATCTCTTCAAACTCATTTTTAGCTTAAAGTCTTGGAAATTTGACACACCGCAGGGACTTAAAGTTTTTAGTCTAGATGGAATTTGCTGACAATACTCTCAGCTAGAGCAGTGATATAGCAGGATTGGTTTCTCTCATTATGTTTGGTAAGAATAAATGTTTTCCTCTCTCAGGGAAAAAGAAGGAAGGGGGACAAGTAAAGAAAACATTTGTTTTCATCTCTCCAGATCTGTAAAGTATAATAACTATATCTATGCGGTATCTCCAGATGTGTGTGCCCTACATTAATGATGTGCAAATAGAGGTGTTTTGAAAGTGCCTGGGAAATCCTGTGTGAAGCATTTCCCTCCACAAGTTGCAAGTATTTGCCTGATCTACAACAGAGGTTTAGCTATAAATCCAGAAGCCTCGGTATACCTACAGTATAATTGGGGTTGGCTTCCAAAATATAGGTGGTGAACTATTTTTGTGGAACGCTTGCAGTGGGTGGGTGACAATCCCAAACATGCCCTTAAGCATGGTCAGGCATGTGCTGCATTTCCAGATAACTCTCATATTCCCTTGCATTTTCACTCTTTGAATTGTTGACAATTGAATACAGAATTTCCTGGCAAAACCTTTTAATTACAACTGCAGTGGCGTTCTCCTATAGCTGTTGAAGGTGCTAATCTGAGCTTTGCCAAATAACTTTATTGCCACGAATTAGGTGACTTTCAAATATATTTTCTCAATTTGTTGTGTAAGCAACTTATCAGTGTAACAAATTTGTGTTATGTGAGACTTACCAGTAGTTCTATCACACTGTTCACGCCTTTCTTCCCAAAGGTTTGACTGGTTGCAGGGCACTTTTAAGCTTTGCATTTAAAAGAAAAAAAAAAAAAAAAAAAGTAAAGAAAGCAAGAATACTGTGCATCTCTGTAATCATGCTGTAGCCATGTAGCCATTACCAGTGCTTCTTTCTTTAGGCTAGAAATTGGGATTAGAGACTGAAGGTTGTAATAAAAGTAAATTATACTCTGTAGCTAGCTTGGCTGGTCTTTGTACAGAACGGGCACTAACTGCATCCGTAATGGAATCTCTCTAGTTCTGGGCTGCTACTTGAGCAGAACATAAGCATGCTCTGGTAGAAATGGTTAATAAGCATATTTTTTGAATTTTTCCAGAGTTTGATTCGTCTCAGAAGCTCTCTGTCAATTTGAGCTTAGTTCTGCTGCAGTGAGAGCTTCAGGGGAAAAAAGTTGTGTCTTCCACATATGTGCAGGTACTGTATAGTTCCATTTCATGAAAAAGAGGGTAAAGCTGATTGCATGATGCCAAATGGCAATATTGTCTTTCTGTTAATTGTTAATATTGATCCATTCATTTGTAGGGTCAATTTAGCCTCAGTCAATACCTGTTTCTCAGTTCCTTTTTGCATAAGACACAGTAACCATTCCCTTTACCCACCTCTTGACTTGCATGAAAGCCAACAGTATTCTGCCGGTGGCTTTAATTCAGCACCAGTCAGAAGTATTTAATATTTTTAATGCTTTAACGTATAGAAGTGGAAGTTCTCTGCCACCGCCAATGGCTTTAGAAAAACGATGATGCTGAAATTTTGCAGTCCAACCAAATATTTGGTCTGTCAGTCTGAACAGTTTGTTATTTTGAAACATAAGATGTACATTTTAGCTGCTATTAAAATCACTGAAATTGCTAGCTTTTCCTTGTTTATGCCACTAGCATATACATTATTCCAGCCTCTAAGTACAAGAGGATAAAACAGCTGCTGAGTTTCCAAATCTGTGATTTCCCCAGCAGTCAAATGCTTACAGCCCTGTTGCCTTTTTCCACCAAACCAATATGCATAAAGACTCAGATACCCGTATATGTTACCAGATACGCATACGCCGCCGCCGTGGTCTTTTGCTGACAGATCTAATTCATTTTACTTGCGCCTGAGATGAGTGAACTAATGCTGGCCTAAGATTTCTATGTCAATGTTAGTACTGCATTGTGTCTGACCTCTTGACTTCCTCCCTCCCTCCCTCCTTAAGTACTCAAACTCTGTATTTGCAGCAGGAAACTCACAGGCTTCCCAATGTTTTCTGAGTTCATGGTCAGCAAAGACAGAAGCAGGATGGGGGACGATAACTTAATCTGCCCACAGATTTGGGAAGATATTATAGTGGTTCACTTTTAGAAGATTATCTTCTAATCTCAAGGGGCTAGAAGCTGCATTGCTTTTTAAAACAAGCGCTTACATTCTGCAAAAACAGGCATTCACATACCAATAAGAGAAAAGGAGGAATTGCCTCTGGGAAATGGGTGAATGTGTTCCTTCCCAACAAAGTCACTTCCCAAGCATCTTATTTAACTAGTTTCCATGCTTAATAAGGAGTCACATCAAGAACAAGCCCTATACTTAAATGATTTCCGGAGCAGAAGTTTAAGGGAGAAAGAAGCACATATAAAAGGGCACCTTCTGAACGTTATCCTGAAAGGAGCCTAAAAGATTTTGCAGAAAGTTTTTAAGTGAGAGAATGAATCAGGAAGAAAGCACGAGGCAAAAGTAGAGGTTATCTTTACTCCCTTTCATGCAGCTCTGCTCCTTGTACTTCTAATCACCTGATAATCATCTGAACCCTGTAGTTCAGCTTCAGTAACTCACTTTTCCAAACACTTCAGCTGGGTAACTTCATCCTTCATTTGTTTCCTGTGCCATGCCCTACAGAAGCTCTATACACTCTCTGAGGGTTTTGCTGGTTACAGTCCGTGACACATAAGCTACAAATATCTAAACGTGGGTCAAGATGAGTTGAAATCTTTTAAACACAGGCAGACACTGTTTCCTAAACAAATCCCTGGAACAGCTGGATGAAGGATGTTTACAATTTAAAAAAAAAAAAAAAAAAAAGACAAATCAAAAGAGAAGAAAACCCAACCAAAAAAAACCACCCTCAAGCAGCCAATTAAGATTGCACAGGATTACTCTAGCCAGCAGCAATGTCATATCTGAACATTCATTATCTTGAGCTTGATCTGATTTAGGATCAGTGTGTAAGGAAGTGGCAGTATTGACTTCCAGCCTCCTATAGGACTCTTAGGACAAAGGCCCAACTAGTAGATTAACGGTCCTAGCAAGGACTCTGGGGAAAAGCTGTGACTGGATATGAAGTGTTACATCATACTGGTTTCTGCTAGGATGGGAGATCCCTCGCTTCTTTTTTCCTTCTTGACCTGACTTGTGCAATCATAAAAACAGGGAAAAAAGAGAGAAATATGTAAGCTCTGCTGAGAATGAGTCAATCCCTTGAAACCCAGCAGGGGCACCGTCTGCTCTCCTTATGGATCTCAGTGGCTTTCATCCTGATTCAAGTGTCTCCTACTCCTCCTTCTCAGCTGAAGGCAGATGTGGGTTCACTGGCAAGGCTGGGCCTTGTTCTTTGTGAGTGTTTAAGGCCTGAGCAATCATTTTAAATTGAAAGCAGAGACAGTGATGCTATTACAAGATTGTCTAGAGCAGCAATTCCCAACTGGTAAGACATGAGAACATTTACAAGACAGGAGTTTCATGAAGTCAGCAAAGAAAAGCTTGAGCATGTTATAGAGCAGCATCTTCTTGGAGTGAACGCTTAAAAATGTTGAGATGAAAACTCTTTCCCAGAAGCTGTTGCCAGTACAGACTTTGGTCAGCTGCAACACCAAAAAGGTCAAAGCAAGCTCTTGCCAGGCTCTGCATGGGTATATTAAGCTTTCATATTCTTGCATTGCATTCTTTTCAATTCTTTCTGTATTCTAATACCATATAAACATTTGTCTGCAGAAAGGACATATCCATACATTAAGCACCTTTCTTTTAACAGCTTAGGTACAAACAAGTATGTAGCTGTTGGATTGTGTGCACGTGCACTGCCATTTGAAAGCAACTGCAGAGAGCACTTCAGCAGAGGTCAGGGATGTATCTATATTTGTTTTGGGCTAAAAGCGAACACATCTGTCCAGTCTAGGATATGCCATCACCATGCCCTGAGGAGGAAACAACCTACAAGTAACAGCTTGGCTGCATGTAATTCGCACAGTACCTATGCACGGTGTTACCTGGCACCAGGTTACCTGTGAAGTAAACTGGCCAATAGCTATCTTTAATATTTATTTGTACCAACTCATAGGTTTACTTAACTTTACAGGTATTCTTAACATTTCCTTGAAACTCTGTTGTGACTTCACAGAAAGGAAAATCTGAAGAGGGAAGTTCAACAGAGCCAGCGAGAATTGGGATATTCAGAATCTCTCCAAATAAAGTGATTTTTGTTTGGGACTCCAATTTCAATGTTTTAGGCTCAAAAAAAAATAAAATCCAACACCAACAAAAAAAATAATAGAAAAGGTCTCTATATGCTTTCAAAGTCCCAGAGCCTTTAAAAGAGTAAAAACATCTTGTGCTCCTAAAAAAGATGATCTAAGAGAATTAGGAGTAAGAAAAGTATCACTGCTAGCAAACAACTTCCTCTTGAAGAGGCAGCAGCAATTCCTCCTGCTTCACTTTGTACTGCACCTGGAAGAGAAAGAGTCAAAAGGAATGGCTACAGCCTTTTGTGGACTCATGCTGGTAACTGCTCTCATCCTTTTTGGAGGTTTGTGCTCAGTAACGCTGTAGCGGGCAATGGCAGCACCTTGCGCTGCCTCCTTGTAACACTACTCAGGTTGCAGAACATATCGTCTACCAATGGCTGAAAAATTCACCTCAGGATCAAAATGAAAAACTTTGAGGTTACAGCAAATAAAATACTCCTGAAACTGGGGCAGCAAAATACAGCTTTGCTGTGGCCTGCTTATCTTGGACATGGTTTTCTGAGTTGACGGCTGTTGAGTGGAAACAGAGCGAGGGGAGAGAAAGAATTAGAGCCTGGACTGTGGATTGCTCCATCACCCCCTAAAGGTATTTTAGAGCCTGGTGAAGAGGCAAGTTCTCTGCAGCTTGTGCTTTCCCTTTTCCATAGCAGTTCAGAGCCACATTTTAAGATACCTAGTAGGTAATTTGCAGCACAGAGCACAAGATGACAGGAAGAAAAGGCTTTATCCATATCTATAGAAACTGGGCTTTTGGTGTGTCTATTGCCATGTGTGTTTATGAACTGGCTATAAATCCATTTCAGATAAAAAGTTAGTTGCTTGAGGTTTTAAAATGTAATAAAATGTTTGAGGTTTTTAAATGTAAATAAAAAACTTTTAAAAGTACTAAAGTAAAAAAGGCTTTAAGGTTGCAAAGTGCCTGGATTTCCCTGCTTCTCTGCTTCAGGGTCTCTAGTTCCACATTATAAAACAGCAGTTCTAAGATCTTAGTATTGAAGAGGGTTCAGCATGTCCCCATGTCTCATTTGCTCTTCCTTCTACACTACTTTAGCACTTAACACAATTAACTGTAAACGGCTTACGAAACTAAATCCCCTGCCCCAGATTTGGATGTCCCTAGGCAGATGTGCCAGTGCACCAGCCCTGACCAGGCTCCGGGGCGGAGAGCAGCAGCTCCGAGTCCCTGGTGTCGTTGGGGTCAGGGTAGTGAGTAGCAGGACTGCAGTTCCACAGAGACCCTACACTGTCCATACGTACTTATGTACACGCCCTCGTAAATGCACCCCTTTGGCATTTTATCCAAGCAGATACAATACAGACATTCACATACATCTATGCAGATACAATACAGACATTCACAGACATCTATGCACTTCCCCCATGTTCAAGCCATACGCTCACCTCAGAAAGCATATATACATCCTGTACACACTTCACGCACGTCCCATGTGAGACTGGAAACACACCCCTCTATACTTCCCCATACATGCGCCCCATGCAGTCCTCATACACACGCTGTCTACACCCCCTGCACACACCTTATCATAGCCACCACATCCCTATGCACTCTTCTGCACAAATGTCGTGTAACACCCCTATACACTCCACACACACTCAGCTCTATAGACTCCCCCGTATACCCATACCAACCCACCCACCCCACCTGTGCAAGCAGCGCTCCACAAGTACTGGGCAGGCGGATCAGCTGCTGGCTGTAGCGGGCCAAGGGCCACTTGCAGCCCCGCAGCCGCTGCCTAGCAAGGCTCCGAGGCGACCGCCAGCCCCGCTGGCTGGGCAGGGAAGGAGTTAAAGGCAGCCGCGCCGACCGCAGTGAGCATCGCCGCCGGGCACGGCTTCCCTCCGGGCTGCGCTTCCCCCGCTGCCGGGGCGTGCGGGGCAGCGGCAGGTGGGCTGCGGCCGGAGACGCCGCTCCAGGGCTTGGGGGAGCTTCGGGGGCGGGGTGGCTCCGGCAGCGCTGCCCGGACCCGTGGGGCTCTCCCTGCCGGCGGAGGGAAGCCCGGGGGCGGGCACGGGTAGGAGGGTGGGGGGTTACCGGGGCATCCTCCGGCGGAGGGAGGGGTGGAGTAGGCGGAGAAGGAGGAGGGAAACCTGCTTCTCCGGAGGGACGGGGGCAGCCGCGCCGCAGCGGGCCAGCCCAGCGGAGCGGGCCGCGGGCACATGCCGGGCTTGGAGCATCGGAGCCGCGGGTTTCCTCCGGGTATCTCAAGCCAGGTCCGGTCCCTTCCCCTGCAAGAGCGCCGGCTGGGTTCCTGCAGGGAAAACCGCTCACCTACGGCTCTTTCCCAGAGCGCATTAATCCGAGAGCGAGCGAACAGGGTAGTAAGTACTTGTCATCTTTTATGCGTGACTTGCTGTAGTTTTATTGTTCTCCGTTGGCAGGTAGCAAAGGGTTGTTAAGAACAAGCGTTTATAGGTTAGGCTGTAGCGATTGTCTCTTGGGTTCTCCTTTAGACTCCTGAGCCTTTCAAATCTAAGGCTGTGTGTGGAGGCACACGGAGCAATGCTGCTTTGCTGCACATCTACATCTTTTATTTTCAGACAAAGTGTATGTGTTGTTTTTTTTTCTTTCAACTTCTGCAGTTCTCACAGTAATTTGTACCGTGTTGCACAACGCAGCGTCTCAGTGAAGGGTAAATCCTGGTGGTTCCACTGAAACGTACCACATAAAGATGAGGGAAGGAGATGAATGCTTAAAATCATTACCGTGGTGGGGAGGAGGAGGTGAAATGAGTTCTCTGTGTGCCGCCTTCACACTGTGGAGCAACAGGCTTTTTGGGATTCTTTGCCATTTAATCCTCTTTCCTGTCTGTGCACATCTGGACTCTGGCCTGGCACCACTCCCCGCGCTCAGCCTGGAAGGGAGCGGGATGGCAGGCGAGCAGGGGCTGGAGACCAGGGACAAAAAGACAGAGAATCCTTCCCTTCCCTTGGAGTTTAAAGATCTGTTTTAGCCACAACTCTGTCTTCTGCAGAGTCAGTCCATAGGAGTACTTGTACCAGAGCCAGGGAGCAGAACCAAAAGTGTTTTGAAGCCTAATATGTTGTCTTCAGAGGGGATGGCTGAGAGGATAAATGCAAATACCTGGTTCCAGACACCCTGCTTCTGAGGGTTCCCAAGCATTGGACCCTATGGAGGGTGAGCGTGGAGTTACATGATATGCAGAAAGTGTGTTCCCCACTAAGACCCTCCAAAATGATGCCACCTCTTAGTGGAAGGCTGGAAATGCCATTTCTGTCAGTGAAGCTTAAGGTGAAGGAGTAGTTCCTCTCACATTTTAAATCCCAAACCGAACATCTATTGCCCTCCCCCGACTTCCTGCACACGTCTTTATTTTTTTTTTTTCCCTAATGACTTGCATTATTATTGGCCAAATATGGTATGTATCTTCCTGTGCAACTTTATATTTGGAACTAGGCTCTAAGAGTGCATTTTAAGAGCCTTCTGTTTTTAAACTGGAATTATATTTGCTAATAACTGTCAGATGGCACAGATAGTTAATTTTCATCTGGCACATATCCACAGTTTTTTTTTTTTTTTCTGTTTCCTCAAATGATACTATTCCTCTATAGCTGGTCCCTATGCGCACTGTAGTTCATAACATAGTGCGCACTATAAACATTTTCATAGTACACCTGTGTTACACTCATCCTTAACATTTTCCATCCTAACCCTATAGGAGGAGTGTTTTAACTCCAGCAGCAACTGGAGTGACTTTGTTGATCATAGTAGGAGAATGTTTGCCAGCGAGGACCAACCAGTAGAAGGAGAGGCAGCAGGTTCTGTGCTGGTGTGCAATACATCAGTGGTATTTAACCTTTTTAGAGAGACATGAGCAGAAAGAAAATGCCTGGTTTAACACGCACCACAGTTAGGGTTTTATATAAATGTGGGAGGCTCACACCAGTTAATATCACTCACCCGTTTTTTATTGGCCTTCTAGGGAAATCTTAAAAGGTCTACTGCAAAGAAAGTTAGAAATTTGATACTTTGCTATTGCAAGCATCCCTCCGTAGCTGTAGTTGCCTTGCTACAATGGTACAAAGGAAGATGAAGGAATAAATCAGTGAAGTTCTGTTGTTTTGCTTTTATAATGCTGAAAGGGAATTTATAAAGTCTGAAATAAGAAGTGATTACGTATTGTCGTTGGCTTAAGTTAAATGAAGAGATGCGTGATGGTTTACCACTTTTTGGTCTGTTTTGTGTTCTCCCTGACTCCTCCTTTAAGATCATTAGGACTTCCTCTGGGCGATGATCTTATTTTTACAGTCAATCAAAATCCATACCAATATCCTTACGCAGACCAAATACACTGTATTAGAAATGCTATAAACCAACAGCTACAAATTACTTTCAGAGCCCTCCTAAAACAAAATGCAGATGCAAGTAGAGTTCAGAGCTGCTCCAAATGCTGTGGATGGCTAAATCCGGAAACTGTGCTCAGAAGCTCTGTTTGAGGGCCATGTAGGGAGATGGCTGAAGCTCTTGGTTAGACTCTGGAGAATTGGGAGCCACAGTCTGTGGTTGTTGGACTCTTCTAGGTAGTTTGGGTTCAGGTCTGAGCATGGGCTGGAAGGGTTCCTGGAATATTTCATCCTGTTTTTACAGAAAGATTGATCTCTTCTCCTTCATAAACTTGTCAAGTTCACACTAAAATATGCCACAGTTGTTTCCTTTTGCTGTGTTTAGAGCGGTTCTCAATAGCTTTTCCAAGCTTTACTTCACAGATGCGAGTTAGGAGGTAACAAAGGTACTTTTTTTTTTTTTTTCCCTTGGCTGATTAATACTACTTTCTCTCTTTGATGTTAAATTATTCATTTTTAAGTTCCCTTCAGAAGGTAGGATGTTCTTTTTCTCATTGCTCTAGAAACACTTTACTGCACCTGTTGCAGTAGATTTTTAAAAAAAAAAACGATGAACGATGGCAGGACCTTAGTATGCCTTGCACAGCTGCCTTCAGCCCCTTCACTGGTGGAAATGCTTCCATGATGTACATTAGGATTACATATGCTGTTTGGATTTCAACACTGCATGCAAAGAAGATACAATTGATTTATAGTGCTGAATAGGATTTATTAATGAAGCCAACTGGATCCAGGTAGGATGGACTCTGGGCTCTTTTTTTTTTTTTTTTTTTAATTTATCACAGCTTCAGATGTCACCTATGTTGTCTGTGATTACAATATGGGCTTTGCTAAAATCTGTGTCTTTCTTGAGAAATTGTAAAGGCTCTGTTGAATGTGCTACAGCAAGGTCTGTCTCTAATGTCTTCATTAAGCCTCACTACAAACAGAAGAGTATACTAATTGCCAGACTAACATGTCATTTGGCTCTATGAACAGGCTACTGAATGCTACCTTATGAATGGAAATTTAAAAGGATCATTTGCAAGCTGCTACATGAAAGAAATACCAACATGAAATGAAAGTATATTTGGACATTTGCTGTTGTTGCTATTAAAGCTGGTATAGGATTCCAGTTTAAATTTCCTGGGAATCTTGACTATTTCATAAACTTTTTTTGCCTCTGTAGTTTCAGCAGCTGCTCCTTATATAAAAGCTAGAAATAACTGGTTCTCCTTCAGTGAGAATGAAAGGAGAATTGAGCTCTATAGAAATGAGGAGATTAGAGCTCCATGAGGCATATACCCATTTAATGCTGCTTGAAACCAAACCTGCTCGAATAATCTTAACTCTCACTTCTGGTGAGCAGAATTTCTAGGGAGGGAAAAAAATTCCCTTAGTGACTTATTAACAAAGGCTTTTCAGGTTTACTGGGATTTATCATGTGAGCCTAATCTACCTTTTGTTCATCCAGTTGGCAGGCTTTAAGATTTAAAAGGGTCTGCAGAAACCATTCCCCCAAACTCCTTATTTAATTAAAGAGGCTTGGTGCATTATTTACCTTTGAGTCTTCCATCTATGTGGGAACAATGACTTGGGGTTAACAGATTGTAAAATATTTGTGAACGCTGCATCGCAAGCAGAGACGGGGAAAAGAAACAAACTCTGGCTATACCTTCAAAACTACCTATCTGGATTCACTCAGCATGTCAGGAAGAGAGGCCACTCCTACATAAATACTAAAGTATAAATAAAGGTGTTTAACAACAAATTTCCCTGCCTCTGTAGGTGTTAAAAGAGTCTGGATGCAGGACAGTCTTCCTTTGCTTCTATGGAAGCTCTCCAGAGTCATTGGATTTGCAGATCAGGCCTTGTGCATACCCATATTTTATATATTTCATTTTGGTAGTTCAGCAAAGACAGCCTGGCAGCTGTAGTTTTTTCACTGGGTTCCCCAGTTTCTTCTCCTCCCCCACTCCATTCATTGCTGTAGCTGTGAGCATCAAGTTGCAGATAAAACAACTTCTGAGAGAGCAACGGGATGCAGCTCTTGCCAAAGGCAATTAAGTACTTAGGATTACAGTGTGCTTTACAAAGTGTGTTCTTACTGAAACCCTTTCCTCTTCTGCTTGCTGGTACAAAGCAGTTTCTTGGCACTTACCTTTGTTATAACAAGTCTTGAGCCTTGCTAAACTTTGCTACAGTGTGTCAACTGTCTAAATAAATCCAGCAAGCTGCAGTGTCTTGTCTTGTGAGGACAGTCTTGCTGTTGGCTCTTCAGTAAAAGTCAGTTTGACCTCATCACCTTTGCTATAATTGGATTAAATTAACTCATTTGCCAAAAACATAGCCCTCTGATGGCCTATTAACTATTTGGATTTATTATTCAGAAGTGCTGTTTTATGTGCACAGAATTTTTGGTGCCAAAGGTGTTTTTAGGGTTTGTGGTGCAGGAGGTCCTCAATTGTCACTGAGGAATGTTTTCAGTTCTTTTCTTCATGAAGAAAGTATTAAAACATACCATACATTCTGTTTGTAAGTAGAAGATATAACCTGTGGGAGAAGGAAGTGATGCTCTGGTTGCTAGTCATGTGCATTGCTTGCTCCTTTTTCTTGTGAAATGTGATAAATTGCTGAGAGTCCACAGGTGGTCTAAAGCTGAGGACCTCCTGGCTGAGGAAAGTGAGTGATAGTGTGTGCTGTTTTACACACCTACTGCAGTTTATTTCTAATTGTTGCACAGCAGGTTAAGTCCGTTGCTCTGACTTGCCTTTTTTACTTCTGCTTCTTCTATTCTTCAGCTCTCTTGTGATCTGGGGTATTTGCAGAGTGACAGGATGATATCTAGAAGAAAGATGTTCCCAAAAACGATATCAGAACCATGTAGTGAAAGATTATCTGACTCACTAAGCCTGTAGTTTCGTATCAAAACCTTTTATATACTGTCTAAAGCAGCATAATCCAGCTTTCAGCAAGAGAAACTGCTAAGCAGCAAAAATCACTATCCTGACTGTTAACCCCAGCAAAATATTAAGGGATGAGTGGGTAATGGGGAGACCAAGGGCTGCGTTGAAAATGCTCTTACAAAAGAGGGTTGGGATTTGACTGTCTGGGGAGAGACACAGTGGTACTTGGGCTGGCATAGGACATTCTGAGATGTTCTAAATAATGAAAGGATCCCTGTTTTGTGAGTTAGCTGTTCTTATCTGCCTGCAAGTATTGCAAGTTTCCTGTTTGCTTCTAAGGCCTATTGGAGTTGTTTTGCAGGCAGGATGAGTCAAAGGAACTACAGCTACCAGCTCGTAGTTCAGGACATTGTTGCATTTGATTTCAAGATGATGCTGTTTTCTGAAGTGCTATAAACTGCTGGATACTCATGGTGTAAAACAATTCCCAATAGATAAAGAAGGTGAGGCAGGGTTGTGAGATTTTCTATATCTACTAAGTGACACAATTCTATTATTACAATTCATTACAAATAATAGGAAGGATGGCTGCTTTAATACCCTATTATAAAATGCACGTAGCCGTGTACGAATATTTTCTGCAGTGTTAAGTCTTAGGAAGTTCCTTCTCTATTAACAGAACAAATATATCATTCCATTAATTCCTTATAATGATGCAAACAGCTTGTTAAATTTTGAAGCTAAACCTTTTTTCATTCATATCTTTAATGTCATGTATTTGGAATCAGTTTAATTAAAAAAAAAAATAAAAATCACTCTTAATCTCTCCTAAACAATGATTAGCAGTTTGACTGGGTGCAGAAAAAGTGTAAGAGCATGTTCTGTAAGAAGCACTCACAAAGTCTGCATCAGGGAATCGCTGTGTGTACGGTCTTACACTGCTGAATATATCAAAAGGAAGGTTACAAACCAGAAGCAATAACCAGACTGTTTAAAAAACACAGGAAAGATAAATTTGTCAGAAATGGACTGCTTTACTCAGGTTATTTACCTTAAATCTTTCATGGTCATAAGCTTCCTTTTCCTTTGGTGGAAGAAGAGGAAGGTATTACGTCAATGCTTCGTGTCTGAAAGTATTACTAGCTCTCCACACCACTATTTCAAATCCAGCCTAGTTTTGGAGGCGAGAAACTTTTTTTTGTTTCGGCCAGCGTATGCTTACTCCAGTGCTGTTGTGGGTTAGAGTGGGGGGATCTGCCTGTGCACATGCTGCTGCTGACATTTTGGCGGTGGTGGCCTCAGGGGGTGTACATCAGGCAGAGCCTTCGAGACCGTCGCAGAGGGAGCCCTGGCTTTGAAATGTAACAGCTGGTGTATGGGTGTCTCACCCCCAGCATCAGAGCAGTGCAATTCCTCTGACCTCAACAGAGATGCAGCATTCACGGTTTTCAGCGATGTGGGAGCGAAACTGGGCCTATATTCTTTTAACTGGTCTATTTAGCAGCTCTTTTCCATATGCAGTCTCCATGCCAGTGACAGGAGCTTCCTGGAACTGACAGGAGACACAAAAGACCCTCTTCTCTAAATCACTGGACCTTAAGAATACTGAAAGGATGTTACAACAAGCTTCATAATACACCATTGTCAGGCTCTCTCTGAAGATGCCTGCAGTGGTATCATACCTCTAAGCTTTCCAGAGGGGGTGTGATGACCCCACATGGAAGAAAATAGAAGAGTAATGGTTTGGGTGGCTGTGAGGAATTTCATGGTACTACTTCCCCTGGCTGTAATTTGAAACGAGCTGGAGCTGTTTACCGCTGACTGAACTCATATCAGCAAGATGCAAATAAATATCTGAGCGTGTATCATGCAGTTTTTCAGAAAGAGATCCTGGCACAAGCCTGTGTGTGTGCGCGCACCTTTCTCACAGACAGGGGAGTGGTGAAAGAAGGTTTGTTCCATTTTCCTGTGCATTTCTCTTTCTTCTTCCTACTTGTTTTCCTGTTCCCCCACAGTACCAGGGAATATCTCCAGGGAAGGGGCCTCAACCCCTGTGGGTTTTCATGTTGCTGTGAAAATGTCTGTGCTCGGGAGTGGAGTGAAGACATTTGAATGGAAGAAGCTGCTGGTTTTTGATGTCTGAAGTTCAGTGTTGCTGGGGGGAGTTGCAGAATTTACATTCTGTGCTTCCTTCAGCCCTCATCAGGGATGTTCCTTAACAGCGTGTAGTGCACCTGCAGGAGAGCTTCTGGCAACCTACCTCTGTGCTGCTGGCAGAGCAGCCTGGGGTCAGGTGATTTAATTGGTTTTTATTATTTTCTTGGCAATCAATGCAAACTTCTGGTCAGTGATTCAGATGCTAAGGAATAAGACCACCACAGTCGGGAAGTCACTTACATGGACGGTTGTCTAGTCCTTACCCTCGTAGTCTCTGCCTGTCGCACACTCGCTGCGGGCTACAGGGCCCGGAGGGTGTCCCTGCCCCCTTGGCTGTGGGGGAGCCCACAGAGCGTCTCCAGCCTCAGCAGCCACCACTTTCTGTCCCCGACACCTTGTATCCAGGTGCTTCTCTGGCTGAGAGATATTTTGGGGCAACGGCTGGGCTCTGGTGTGTGGTGGTTTTACCCCCCTGGGGTCTCCTCAGCCTCCTGACGGCTCTGCAGCCTGTCACTTGTGCCAGCTACAGTGCCCTCCTGCGAGAGCTGTGGGGGAAGGTGCGGCTGTGGGATGGCGATGAGTATCCGAGAGGGCATCCCTGTCACGCTGAGGGGCCCACGAGGAGGCAGGAGTCGCGCCATGTCCTGCAGACATGGCCGGCCTGATCTCCAGCCCGGCAGGCTCAAAGGCGCGCGCTCCATTTTGCCTCAGCTCTGACCTGTGAGACCAAAGCTTCCTCACCACTGATGGGGAATTTTGCTCAAGTTACACGCTGAGGTCAACCTGAATGTAGGTACTGGGCTACCTACTATCAGTTAAGCACATCTCATGCTCAGTAAAAGTCAGTGTGGCTGTTAAGAGGCTGATTTTATGTGGATTTTCCTCAAATGCATCTAAACTTAGCAGAAATATCACTCCTTCATTTTACCTGAAATCATGCCATTATATAGTTCATCTCAGGTGACTAATGAACTACGTAGTTCTCATTCAACATATTTAGCTCTTATCTGATATGAAACTCGAAGTTACGTTCCTTGTCCAAGGTATTTCTAAGCTATAGCTGTGGCCATTTTGATATGGAGACCAAATCTGTAGTCCTGGTTGGCCTGAACAGACTTGAGGGCTCGGTTCCTGCCAGGACCACCACGACACCCAGAAAATGAGGTCGCAAAAATTAGTGGCTTGCACAGCATCCCCACTGCAAGGACAAAGTCAGAGACACTCAACTCATTTTCCAGGTAAAATAGTGGTTGACCTTACTCCTTTCTCCACATGCACAGTTGTGACCTTAGAGTTAATGTAGTATCCTCTAACTGCAAACTTTTTACCACTTTATCCTTTTTGCTTTGTTGGAGATGGTAAAAGTGAACATGAATGTGTAATTATGTTTCAGTACTTGGTGTTATATTGTTTAGGCTTTTTTGTTCTATTGTACTTGACAACTAAGGTAACCTGCTTTGAACTTGCTGTAATTGTTCATTAAATGCAAGAGCACTGTGCAAGACCCTATATGTGTGACCGGTACCTGTATATTATAGTAGCAGTGCAGGGCTATTGATATTGGTGTAGGCAACTCTAGTAACATAGCCTACTTCTCATCAAATTAAGGAGGAGAAAAACACCTGTTGTTTCATGTCTGTTCATGCCTGTTATGTATTCTGTGATGAACAGAATTCACTATATAACTTTCCAGTGCTAGTGCCTTTCCAGGTGGTTTTATTGCAAGCATAAGGTTTTGAGACAGATTTGGGAGCAAGTGTAAGAATTTACTTTCTCAAACTTTGTTAATATTTGATCAAGGTAGCATAGAAGTTTTTTCCCCAAGAGCCAAATGAAAATATTTTCATTTGAAAATTGTAAGAGTTACAAGATAATGAACTAAATTGAACTTCAAAACAAGGGATTTATTGTATTGAAGACAAACTTGCTCTAATTGCACTTCTTGTGAGGTACTTTTTTTTTTCTTCTGTCTAAGCTTGTATTTCAGTTACAAGACAGGAAATACAGCCTTGCTGATTAATTTTTTTTGATATATAAATAACTTACTGTCTTCAAAGACAGTGTTCATTTAACAAATGCTTCTAAAATGAAACTTTGTATTGAATTAAAAATTAAATTAAAATCTTGGTTTACCTGCGTTGGTAAAATAATTGCTTATGGATGTCTGTACTGTGTGTACAGATATAAAAGGTGTTTTCAGGGTGAAGGGTATTTAAAAGAAAAGGCCTGGCACTTGTAACTGGTCTAAATTGTTTTATTTCTTATTCTTTGCTGTTTGTATCTGTCCCTGTCCCACTTCTGCCCCTGCCATGAGAGGTAATGAACATGTTTGCTTCTATCAGCTTGCTCCTTTGCTGGGGTTAGAGTACAGATAAAATAGTATTAAGCCACAAACTGCACAAGAGGAAGAATAGCAGCCACGTGTATATTTTATTACATTGCTTATGGATAATTATCATTAGATACTAAGAGACAGTGATCGGCATGTTGGCAGAAAGCAGATCTCTAAAACAATATTCCTGTTCTAGACTGGTTGTCACAGCAGCAGGAGCCCTGATGAAACTTATCTTCCGGAGCTGGTGTGACATGTGGCAATGCTTAGTCTACTTAAAATATTAATAGCATTAAAACTACTTCCAGTTAACCCAGCATTGTGTCCAATGCATAAAGAGAAGATTCTTCAGCAGCTGTTTTCTGAGAACTTTTTCTCTCTTTTAAGCTGTTTTTCAACCCATGGACATCCTTTGCTTTCATAGTGTCGTGCAAAAGAGGCTGGTAACCTGCTGGATAAACAAGTCTTTTCTATGTAAATGGGTCTATTGCTGTTTTCAGTGAATACTGAATTGTTCTAGTGTTGTAGAATTTGGCAAATAAGTTTTGTGTTCAGCAGCTTGTAGGTTTTTTGTTACACCTGGTCATATCCACCGTCAGATGCCTATTCTCCAAGCTGAGGAGTCCCAGCCTTTTTAGTATCTCTGTGTAAAGCATCTGCTCCGTTTCCATTTGGTTGTGCCATTGCTGCACCCTTTAATGATGATCTTCTTGGTATGGGGTATACTCAAGTTGTGGGAGCAATCGGGCTGTGTGAAGTGGCAGAAATGCCCTGTTTTGCTCTCCCTCTGATGCCCTGTATTTTGCTGGCTTTTTTGTGAATGCTGAGCCAGGGACTTCAGAGAACTGTCAAGGTTGGCTTCAGCTTCTAAATAGGAACAGTGAGAGTTGGTATTGCCTAGGTGAATTACTTGAAATTGAACTGCACTGAAGTCTACCTGCTAACTTTTTCCCCGATCGGTTAGTTTTGTCATTAATGAACATGCTGAGTAATACCAGTGCCAGCGCTGATCTCAGTGACTACACTATTGATTCCTCTCCATCTTAAAAAGCGTCTGTTAAGCTCTGTGCTTTGCTTTCTTATCCTTTCTAATGTGCTTACTCTTACTGTGAATGAAGTTGGACTTGTCAGTGTGGCTCCCGGTTACCCTGCATAGCCTTTTCTGTAGCTGGGAGTTATGCAGGCAGAACCTGTGGGCCCTCCAGTACAGAGGCTCTCTATAATGCTAGCTTATACACCTTGGCTAGTGGTTCTTTGAATTCATATTTTATATTTTTCCCAAACTTTTGTGAACATTGTTCTGTCCCACTGATTTCTTAACATCAAACTTCTTTGTTTGGTCTAGTATTTCCTGAATTTATTTCAGATTGATGTGGCTCCTCTGCCAGATTTGCAACAGAGTGCAATGGGTGTAGAAAAACAAAGGAGATTTCAGCAGTAAGGACTGATGTAAAGAACAGCACTGAGTTTCTCTGCTGCAGCTTTATCGTCCACCTCTGCCCCTTTTACACCTTCCTCATCTAGCAGATCACTTTCCTAGCTGGCTTCCTGTTGTTGATGTATTTAAAGAGATGTTTACTAGCACTGTGATCTTTGTTTGCAGGCACTTTTTGGATTCTCTTTTAGCTCCCTTAATTTCCTGCTTACATTTGACCTGCGATGTTTTATGGGCTTCCTTGTTTTTAAGCAATCTGCTTTATAAGAGTTGACCTTATGCCCTGCAGTAGTCCCTAAATTCTCCCTGAGGCTTCTTGCTTTTTGAACTGCTCCTTTTTAGTGTCCTCTTTGTTTCTTACCACAACCTTATAAAGTTACATTTTTTACAACTAATATCTGTACACTGGTTTTGTTTGGTGACCCTTACTATCAGTGCCATTCTTAGTGTTACCCAACAGGTAGGTTTCTCTGGTTTGGATTGTACTGTATACTTAGAAGTTACTTTTCCACTGGAGAACTGTATATGGATATAGAATAATGACTGATACTATATTGTCCCTTTCTTTTCTGTATGGGCAAATACTGAGTATTTCTGAATGTCCTCATGTGTTGATACAAGGCAGCTATTAGTCTTGTAATACTCTGGAAGCTGTCTATTAAAATTGAGAGGCATAAGCTGGGCATGAAGCTATTCTGGGTGCTAATTGAGCTACATAATATTACCTTTTGTATACATGCAGTGATGATTAAAACTTTGCACTTATACATATTCTAGCCCAGGATTTCATAAACTTAAGAACTGCTGCACTTAAAACACACATAAAGAAGATAGCCTTGCTTTTCCAGTTTTGCAGACATGAAAAAAAAAAAACAAAGGAGAATACTCTGTGGTCATATGAGAGGTCTCTGTGGACATGTTTACAAGAGCTGAAGTGTGTTTACATTCATTTCTGTGCAGTTGCTGAAAGATTGTCCTTCTCCCATAAGGCATGTGCATGCATTTGAAGGAGCAGTACAGAAGTTTATTCTCTACAAATGTACTTTGAAGGGCTTTTACAGATGCAATCCAGCATTGAAACAAGATATGCAAACAAGTGATTGTTGATTAATATTGCTTTTCTAGTTGTAGCTAATATTAACCCATAACACCTAGATAGCTAAATAAACCTAGAACTTTGTTCTCTTTATACTATATCATTAAAGTCACATATTCTGCAAACATTTGACACAGGACTGGAGATTTGTTGTTTTGTTGTTTTTTTTTTCTGGGCCACTGCCAGTCCCCTGCTATAGCAGTCACCTTGCGTTCTGTAAACAGAAACACTTAAATTTGCAGAGATTGTCAGTTTGAGCCTTTATTTAACCTGCGAGTACTGGACCAGTCTTGCTTCAAATCTAGCTATATGTCTGTGCTTTGTTGTTTAAGGCTTTGGATTCAAGCCTACTGCCTGGACCAGAAAGCTGTTGGAAACGTACTCACTGTCTCTGTGTGATGACTTTGCTGATGAGTTGCAGGAGTCCCCCATCATATGAGAAGCTAAACAGCAAAGTAGAGTGGTATACTTTAAAAGTTACTGCAAAAAAATGAAAGTGAAATTGTCCAGAGTAGTTTCTTCATCAAAGCTGACTGAAATAACATCTGTGGTGAAAGCATGTATGTCATCACTTCATTGTAATACATGCAAGGGAAATGATCTTAAGTGAAGCAGTTGTGTGTGTAAAGAGGAACTGGACTTCACAATACAGAAGACTTCTTACTGTCCTATATCTGACTAAACGCATTCTCTTGTGTGATTTCTTATCAAATGGAATTTCAGTGGTTGTCACTATCTTTTGTGATCACTGGCTTCTGTGGAGGTGTTTAGCTGTGGAATTGTTCTTTGTGCCAGGTTTCAGGAGGATTTTGGTTATCTAGATATCATTTTCTACCTTAGACTGGTAGGTTTATGTAGCTACTCCAGCTAGATTTCACTTGTCTCATATTACATCTTGATAACTTCAACAGCATATTAATTTATTTTTTTTTTTTTTTTTTTCTAACTGTAAAATGTATTAATGTGATTTATTTGCAGGATTTATACTAGAATGTTTTTCAAATGGTATGGTCAAACTTTACCACTTTTATCACTATGTTTCACTTTACAAAGAAGTATCAGAGGGAAAGGAGTTGGAAAGGGCTTCTCTAAGGCCTGAAAAGAGGTAAGCAAGGTGAATCTTCTGATTCCATGTCTGAATGCAAAGTTGTCTTATACTAACTAAAATCAACTTAGGAGTTCACTGAATAAAACTTGTGAATGTACTGACATCACCTATAACATCAGCTTAGTCTAGATTTAGCTTAATGTATTGGGAAAAAAAAATATAAACACTTATAGATGCAAGTGTAGCCATGAGAATGTGTACGTATTATCAAATATTGAAGTTCTTACCTTTAAAGTGCATGGCTTACATGCAAAATTTCTGGAGCTCATTGGAAAATTATTTTGTAGCGAATGTTTTAGTCCAGTTATCTGGAAGTCTCTACTTACAAGATTTTGCCCTGTACTTGCATTATTATTAGTTTTATTGCCTTAGATGGCAAATAAATTAGCTCAAAAATACGTAATTAAATTAGTGACAAGAAGAAAATATTAATCTCTTCCACAATGAGAGACTCAGTGTAATAACAGGTTTTGGAGGTTAACTCTGACTTCCTATCCATAGCTATCCCACTACATCTGCAGACCAAGATTTTTAGATGCTGATAAACTGGACATGAAGGTATTACTAGATACCTTTGGAATTTTGTAGCCTGAAAAATAAATAAATAGGATTAAAAAACGCCCTTTAAACTTATTACCTGGACTCCCAGTACCTTGCCCTTTCCAGATGACAATGTTATTCAGTCTTTTCCATCTTCAGATGAGAGAACCTGGATGTGCTTTATAGGAAAACTGTTCTGCAAAGTTTCTAGGCTTACAAGGGACAGAAAGACTTCTCAAAACTGAAAGAATGAGCTTACTAGAAAAAAAGCCTTGAACCGTTTGACAAATATCAAATCTCAACTTGTGAAAACAAATTCTGAGTTTAGATTCAGTGTTGTTTTGAAAGGTTCTGCTCAAATTCAGAACATGAGCTGAGTGCTCCCTTTGTCTTATGGAGTTACATAGTACAGGAATTAACTTTGAGCTGTGGTATACCAGCTTCTGTGTAAACACTGAGGAAGACCTTGTCACTACCCCCAAAGAGTTTTGACCAAGATAGTGAACAGCTGCTTACTTCCAATGGAGCGGGTTTTTTATATACATATTATGGAGAGTTGTACTGAACTGATAAAACTGAATAGTTGTGATATGTTTGTTTTTTTAATCTAGGGGGATTTGCCATGCTTCTGCTTTTACTCTCTCTTTCTCTGAAGCATGTGTCTCTTCATTGGTCTTACAACATACCCAACTTGTGTTGTTAAAACAAATCTCCCAGAAACACACCTTTTTTTCATTTTGAGAAAGACAGATAGGAGACCAAAATTGCACACAGCACTCTTTTCTGATTTGTTACTACTTATGCTTTAGAAGAAAGGCACTCTTGACTTTAGGTTTCTGCAGCTTCAGTTTCTTGCCTCTGGGTTTAGTATGTCTTGCTCAGAGATAAGTTTAGCATCTGGTACTACTAGTCTCCCTCTGAAAGTACTTCTGCTCTGTGTGATAAGAAAGCTTGTAACCATCTTAAGCTGAACTCTGTACATTCTTTGGCTAAAATAAATATATGTATATATGTTTATATTTTTCCCTTTCTCCAAATCGTTGTCATGCCCCATAAAATTCTCTCCAGACTTTTTCAATGCCCTTTTAAGGATTTATGCGAATAACTCTACTGTCAAGGCAGAAGTCCGTGACTCTTCCTGGCTCGTGTGTGAGAAGACTTGCATTGCTTCAGTTGAGGCAATAGACGTTTTCCGTTAGGTGTGCATGTGTCAAACTGAGAGGACTCGTTTGTACTTGGAAGTTCTCTGAAACAGTAAATTTAAACCCAAATGCTGGGGAACAATGCTAAAGCTGTATGTTGTTTTGTTGTTGGTTTTTTTTAAGGGAAAAAAAAAAAAAAGAGGAGAGGAAGAACTAACTAGGCCCTGGGGACTGATTTTTGACTGTGCCATATTACCACAGCTTTATTCTTTCCAGTTCTTAAAGATGCTGTCAGTTATTGAACTCTGACCTATTAATGCATTGGAGGGATGCCTATAGATTGTGGTATTCGTATTGTTTCCAGATGGTTTCCTGGCAGGCAGATTGGCAGCACGATGTCATCTTTGTGCTGATGAGGGGGAGTAATGTGGATTTTTTTCTTTTTTCTTTTTTCTTTTTAATGGAGCTTGTCTCAGCAAATAAATACCAGTTATTGGGTCAGTTGCTCTGACAGTAGCCTTGTGGTAAACTGAATTCTGTAGATTTATTGGAAGTCTATAGAGTAGCACAGTAAAAGGATATGATATCTATATTGTTTGCAGAGGCTTAAAAACCCTGTAATACCTGCTCCTCCTTCAGCCAGCAGGGAGCTACCTTTTGAAGCTGTATGTATCTTGTGCATGTGGAATCTATGGGGTAATCCCAGACACTTTTCGTGGGGCAAATACTGGATTTCACAGGGCTTAATTCAGAGACTTGAGTTCAGTCAGTGCAGCAGGCAGCAGCTGTTAGAAATTCTTGAGACACTACTGTTTAGGAATTGTCTTCCTGTGTTTTGTGCTTCACCCAGGTAGCACTGATCAGTCTCAATATAGGTGTGAAAGGGTTACGCTGAATTGCTGACAGTATCCAGTGAGTCAGAACAAATAACTTAACTGTCCCTTCCTCCCTGTCCCTTTGTGACAACAGTTATAGTGTCCTATCCCCTTCTCTGTGCCACCAAGAAATTACTTCTTTTTAGTGATACAGTTATTTGCACGATGGCTACACGTACAGTTGGTTCCATTTAACCCATGAGACTGAAATGGTTTGTGAAGTGGCTTCTTATTTTTATTGTTAAGGCAAAGGTTAACCTTTAATCTCACTTTCCTGACAAGGGGATTTCATCCATATATCAATATATACAGTGAAGACTTGTTGGGCAGAACTGATTAGCCATGAGACTGGGAGTGTCACAGTGCAGTTCCTCCTTTGGATCTGTGTTCTTTTGCTCCTGTCAAAACCCTTCAGTTCTCTGAAGAGAAAGGAGCTGGATTCAGTGAGAAGTCCCTTTCCTTATAAACTGAAAATTAGCTTACTTTCTTGGCAGCATCTGCAAGCTGTGCTGTTTCACCCTCACTAACTCATTTTAAAACCAGATCAACTGTGTCTAGTTGAGCCGTTCTCTGCAAACAGTAGTGTACATATGTTCTGTGTATCATAACGTACAAGGAACGAGACAGAAAATTTCTGTATTTATTTCTTCTAACTTCATTGCATTACTGTTTCACACCACATTCACATAAATGCATGATTGCTAGGGCACGTGGATATTATGTTTTTCCCTCTTTCTTATCTGTTGATCTCTTTTAATGTCAGAAGAGATCAAGATGGAATGAAATGATGTATTTTTCTGACCTCAGGACCCACAAAGTGCTTTATTGGAAGGCGAATGCTGTAGCTTTGAACTACTTTGTATATGGTTTTACATATAACCTAGGGAGACTATTGCATTGTTGGACTCTTAGCACTAGAAGAGAGGGAGATAATACGCTGCTATAGGAATAAAATCCTTGGCCAGAGTTTCAAACTTCAATAACAGTTTTGTTGCAAGGAAGCTCTGAAATTGCAGTAGTTCTGAGCCAGGCCACGCTATAAATCTGAGATGTTAGAGACAACTTGCTAGCAATGTTCTGTGAGATTTCTTACAGAAAATGTGGTTCTTATTGCAATATGCCTCTTCATTCCAAGAGGACTGGCAACTGGTTCTACTACTGCTTGTGCCAACAAGGCTGTAACTCTTTTTCTCTTAATCATCAAATTATTTTTCTTCTAGACCATGAAATACAAGCTTACATTTAGACACAGGTCTAATGGTGAGTTTAAACTTGCTACAGCCTCTAGGTTGGTAACATGCAGAATAGCAGGGAGATGCTCATGGTTTTGGCAAAGCTCCACTTACCTACTTCACTTAAATTTGGTTTGTGACCTGCCCTTCACCAGCTTCTGAGTCCCAAGTCCTACCTGCTTCTGTCTACAGCCAGGCCAGTAAAAATGCCATAGGAATTTGAAATGATACATATAAGACAAAGGGAGAAAGCCAATTCCTTCTGCCATAGTTCTAAACCAACTAAATCCCTTATGTGTGATTTGTCTTGTGTATATCTGGCCAAATGTTCCCGTGCAGTAATTAATGGCAACTATCTGGTGAGCCATCTGTAGTGGAAGGATCACTAAAGCTTTCTGTGAGAGTGCTTTCGAGGAAAATCCAGTGTTCCAAATTCATTTCACCACTTTGGTTGTCTTCTGAGGACCCACAGCAGCCTGAAGAATACAGAAGCAACCAAAGTCTTACTCTAGTTTGGATTAAAAAATTGAATTAATATGGAGAGAAAATACATATCAATGTCATTGGATAGTGTCTTCCTTGAGAGGAGAAATTACTCCAAAATGTGTTCATTGCTATAGACGTTTGAGGGGGGCTGGGAGCATTTTGGCTTAGTCTGTCTAAACCAAGGAAATCTGAAATATAGATTTATGTTCCCAGCTTAATTTTTGAAGTTGTGGGCAGGGAGGGAGAAAAGGATGTGTATTCAGTGGTATGAGGCTAAAGGCAAATTGCCCAGATCTGCCCTCAGAAATGTAACCAGAAGTTTCAGTAATTTCAGAAGGAACTGCACAATATAATGAAAAGATAACATGGTACACAGAAGAATCCAACTCCAGTACTATGCTTGCAGGGAATGAAACCTGTTGGGGGCCTGTCCAGCCTTATTTACAATAGTTGTGCCATACAACTTCTTTCATACTCTGATTTTACAAGTGGAATTGGGCTTTTTTCTTTAGTTAGTGGGAAGCTGCTCCTTTGCCATACTGGATACATTCTTCTGATTTCTAACCTAAATATATTCACCAGTCATTTAACATGCATAACTTTTATGTCTCTTGTGCACCAGATTTGGTGCACCCATAATTGCCCTCTTTTATTTACATAATATAACCTTGAAGCTTCCCAGCTACCCCTGTGTTCCCCAAAAGTATTCTAATACTTGGAATTTGTAAACACGGGGTTTGGGATTCCATATGCATCTGGAACTGATAAACCGTTGGTATCGGAGAGATGTAACCCTTTATACCTCTAACCTAGGAGTTCTCTAGAGAGAACTTACAGGCACATCTGATGTAGATGCAGGCAGATTCCTAGCTGCTAAAACCAAAATGAAAAAGTTGCTGTTGAATGAGTGGAATTTTCATTGAAAACTATCTCACTTGCTCTGTGTGTGTGTGTGTGTTTGTGTAAAACCTATAGAATCTGTTTGGCAATAAATGCAGCCATAATATTTTTGAGCTAGGAAGTGAAGTGATGAGTCAAACAAAACTTGTCAGATGGCATTAGCAGGGGAGGGGACCTTTTGGAAGAGAGATGGTAGTGAAAGGGAAAAAACCAAACCAAACTAAAACCTCACCCCAACAGAATCTTAGATTAGTTGAGGTTCAGTGAATAGCTTTGTTGAAAACGCAAGAAAAGAATTTAAATAGAGAAGGCCTGGTAAGGTGCAGGGCATCATAGATCTGTTTCCATAGTGACATTGTTCAAATAGAGGCTTAAAGGAACATGAATACCATCACAGCTGAACTCTATAGAAGATACCAGTCTTCCAATGGGGATACTGGCTGCTGGTTGTTTGATGTTTTTCCCTATAAGTTGGATTTGGGAAAAAGTTGGTGAAGGGAAAACAGGGGCTTAGACAAATAATTGGCTTGAGAGACTACTGCTTCCTTCCAGCTCCTGCTTTCTGCAATTTATATGCCCACTCCACTCATTTTTACTTTGACTTTTGTGATTGTTAAAAACTGTGTTCAAATGGTTTAGAAGACGAAATAGACCCCCTACTTGTCTATACTGAAGAAAACACAACTTTATATGACTGTAGGATTTGAATATAGGTGTTCCTTCATGTCTGTGTTTATTCTGCTTTGATAAAAAGGTACAACTGAAGCATTTATACACACATTGTATACTTTACACTTTTAAGTATCACGTAGTATACTTAGTATTTTGTTGTCCACTGTCCTAATCATCCTATATCCATTGGGAAGTTCACCAAGCATCACTTTTAGAACTGCTGCTTTTCCTTTTGAAAAGCAGGGTCAAGCTCTGGTTAGAGAAAAGCTGTTTCATGTTACAAATACTGTGGTGGTGTAGCTCTTCCTTCCATTTTTCTTCTCAAAATTGCCGTAGTGAAGACTTTTCTTAGCTAAGTATACTCTGAAAATAAGCACAAAACTCTTAAATTATAGCTATATAGAACATATTTTAAGATTAAAGCGTACCAGTCACATCTGCCTAAATGATGATATATTTTCTTAAAAAAAAAAAATCTTATTTAAATAAAACTGTAGCAGTTTTTGGACTTCAACTTTTTAGTACTGGCTGAATAAGCAATCTAGTAAGATAAATTTATGTAGAAAGAGGATACAAAATCTCCGAGATTCTTTAGTATCTTGACTTCAGTGCTTACGATACTGGGACAGTATGGAAATGCTAGGTTTTATGAGAACAGCCAGGCTTAGACAACTCTTGCTCAGACATCAGTAGCTTCGTATTTTGGATGCTTTGACTGGCACTTATTGTTACCAGGGCTATTCTTCTCAAGGTGTTTGAGACTATATGGAATCATTGGACTTGCACCCAATCTGGATTTGATCATAAGCCTGTTTTTGTCTAAGAATGCAGGTAGTTTGAATTGGAAATGTTAGTATTCATTGAATTCATTGAGTTTTAATGTTAAGGAGAATTACAGAGGAAGGGGTTTGGCTTCAGTGAGGTAAACAGACTAATTTTTTCCCAAAAATTGACCAGTCAGCCCAAAATTTTACCTTTAAAGTAACTTGAATGCATATTACAAAATACTAACTTTGTGTGTTGATTGATTCAATAGCTGCTTTATGAAGACATATCCCAAAAGTGCTCAGGAGCAGAGGAAAGAAAAGCAAATAAATAACTTGGAAAGTACATGAACATGCTAACTTTCAACATACTATTCTAGTTAGACTGTGTGTTTGCTTTGGTTAAGGAAACAGGCTAGTATAAATGTACTGTAAAAGCATAAATTTGAGTATCTAACTTAGAGTGTGATGATGGCAATAAACTTGAAAGAGTTTAAAATGGACGCTTCTGCAGAAATTATTTGTATTTTGCAAATGAAATAAGTTTTTACGTTCTGTAGAGCTTTTTTTCCCTCTCAATAATAGCCCTCCAGAGTGTGAATACAGCAGATAATACTTACAAAATTCTTCCCTTTTCCACTTCTACCTAAAGGGGGGAAAAACTTCTGTTGCAATTTCCTATCTCTGTGGAGGCATAGAGATCTGGGATATGCAGATACCATGGCAAAAGATATTTCTCTTTAAATAATGTAGAAGAAAAATGTAACTTTTAACGAAATATGCTGGTTTATATTATACTACTGTTTTTAATATAAAGTTCTGTAAACTGGTGGGAAACTGAAAATAGGACTCTTCAGTCCCACTCTTTCTCTTCCAGAAAAATTTCCTTGTTAAGTGTCTCCTGCTCTAGTGGGAGATTTTCAAATATTTCACGTATAGTCTTGCTACTGAGCTGTCAGTCACATAGCAACCTACAATTACTTGAAGGGCAGTTACAAAGATGAAACAGCCAAGCTTTTTACAGTAGTGGCGGATGGAAAACTGAGGGGCAGTTTTCCATCAAACACAAGTTGCAGTTAGTGGTTCACATTGCCGCTTAGAAGGGTAGTACAGCACTGGAATTAGTTACCCAGAAATGTTGTGACACCTCTGCTTGTGGAGATATTCAAACTTTGCCTACACAAACTGTAGCTTATCTGATTGGCTGCTGATGGTAGTGCTGCTTCAAGTGGGATGTTGGGTTAGGGATGCACAGTGATCAATTCAGCCTAATGTTTCTGGGCTTCTGCCATCATGTTAACAGTTTATTAATCTTCCTTCTTTCATCCTCATCCCTGGGTAAGATTAAGACCTCTTTCAGCATCTCCCAAAACTGGTGGACTCTGCCTGTCTGGGGCCCTGGTTCACAATTTATAAATTTGGACAAGTCCATTCAAATTAAAGTTTATGAAGCTGTCTTTATCATCCCTATTCTCGACTTTCCTGGATCTTGGCAAAAAATGGTACGTTTTAATTGTATTATTTCAGTTGTGGCATTTTTCTGATGTGACAATCTCTGTTTGTTGATCTTGCACTGAAATCATAATGTCCTACATCTCTTAATCTACTGCTCTATTCTGTGAGTCTTAAAGATGCATGTTCTTAAAACTTCACATGGTAGCTGTAGAATATCTGCCTAGTTGTTTGGAGTATAAAAGACTCCTGTGATTGTGAATTCACATATATTTTTAAAATAATCTCATTCAGTGCTGTGTTCCCCACCACAGCATATCTTTTTCCTGGAAGTCCTTTTGTAGAAAGAATATAGTTGCATTTAACTTTCTGCCTGCCTTGTATAGCTTCTGTGGCAATTTGCTTCTATAATAACTGGGCAATTTCTCTTTGAGCATAAGGGGACCATTATATTTTTGACTACAGCCAAAAGAAGTATATCTTGGGTTCTCTCACTGAAACTTCCATTAGTGCTTTGTTAATGTCAGCTTGGCTCTCTGCAGGCAAACACTTGTCTGTGAAGGAAATATATGTTGAATGATATAAATATACCTGTAAATTATTATTATAGTCTGTTACTAAATGGGTGATGCTAGAAACAACTCATATGATGGTTTAGATTATTTTCCCATACAGCTAGAATCACAGAATTTCCTGGTCTATCTAAGCAGATTTATTGTCACAAGCTCTATAGCTGGGGTTTGTTGCAGTTCACACCAGGAAGTCTCCCCAGTGTGACCCTTGTTGATAGTTTACTTATGTATGTGTGAACATCTCTACTGTCATCAAAAGTCACTGAAGGGTCCCTCCTGTATCATTCTGGGTATTGGAGAAATGTACTGGAAAGCTGAGCATGACAAACACATTGTGATATACTTGTTTTAAGGCTGATCCCTTCCATAAGAATGGGATGCCTTTTACTTTTAAATGATCCTTAGTACTTTTGAACTGTTACACTGAATACAAAGACTTATTTTTAAAGTTCAAAATAATTTGGAATTATTTTGGTAAATAAATCCAAATTATTTGGTACTACTGTTAAAAAGATTTTTATAATGACATGGGTGACAAAGCTGAGACCGTCATACCGGCCAGATCAAATATCTAACAAATAGGAAGTGAATGGTATCCTATGATTCTGACAGTGTAGTTGTCTCAATGTATATTCATGCAAAAGAAATTCTGTTTGTTGGAGTTTGTGAGCTTTATCTCTGTCTTGTCTGGGACCTCTCTGAGGATGGCACGTCACCTGACAGCCCAGTAGGAGGTAAATTTGCCTCTTCTCACTGGTACATGGGCAGTTTTTTCTTCTTTGGATGTACTGTTTTCACTTTGACAGGCCAGGTGTAGTCATTTAAATTTTACTGTGCTATTATCAAATTATTAACTCAATTAACTCATTGTGTGGTAGGAAGTTCTATCAATCCTGAGTACTGCAGAAAACATTTCATATTAGTACATCAATTGACTGCTGAAATGTACACAAAGAGAAGCTTGGATTAATGAAACATGCTACCAGTTTTTGCTTGAGATTAGACATGATTTTGGCAAGATGGACTGACATTTGTTCTCTGTCTTCTCCTTAAGAAAGGATTTAAGGAATATTATGTCATAGACTTAAAACAAGTCTATTTCTAAGACCGCTTGTAGGCATAGACCTTTGCAAAGCTGTGTCTTGGAATACAGGAAGATATTCCCAGCTCCAAATTCTGGTCCTTTTGAATATAATGTGATTTTATTTTCAGTCCAGACCAGCTCCCCCTATGCTTGGGTGAATGCTAGAGTTAGTAAGAAGGGAAGGGTAAGAATATGAGAACAGGGGGTGGGAGGACAGGAAGGAAGACGTGAATGTTGTCACTGGTAGCAGTTGATATTCAAGGTGTGAATCCAAGGTCCTTCTAGACTGAGGATCAGAAACCTGCTTGAGTCGCTGCACAGCTCCTGAGTTAAGGACTTCAAACACAAAGGTCCCACCCTTTTACAAGCAAAGAAATGAGAAACTGTCCTGGAAAAATAAAGTACCTTGACAAAGGTCACTGTATTTACCTCTTCTCACACAAACTGATGGTGGCTCAACTCATGGCTTCTAAGTCCAGGGCATTACTATCAAGCCACACTTTTCTTTCCCTAGTGCTTTCTAACTGTCTAGTCAACAAAACAAAGTTGGTTACCAGGGAGCTGGCAGAGACCTTTCCTGTGCTATGGAAGGAGTGTGTGTGTGTATTCTGTTCCTAGGATAAAACTACAGTTCTGCCTTCCCTAGAGCCTTTGGAAATAATTTTCTCTTGCTTGCTATATAGACAAGCAATATTCAACCTGTGGATTTGATATCTTAAAAGAATCCTGGACCAGTTGTTGTTTTGGAACCAAGTGTTGCATGCACAGCACTTTTTAAGGTATATCCTGAATGATTATTTGCTTTTTAAGAATGGATTGATATTGTTCAATTTTCATTGGAGTAAACATGGAAGAGCTAGCAAAGTAGGAGCTTTCTTCTACTTCCAAAACATCTATATTTGTTTTATTTGTTCTGATTGTTCAAAATGAAAAAATGACTGTAAGTCATGTCGGGAGGCGGCGGGGGGGCGGGAATCATTAAAGACAATGAATAATCTTGCAAAGGAAGTGTCCCACTGTGAAAACTGACACCAGTGGGATTGTTGGGTTTGGGTTTTTTCTTTTGTGGCGTGGGGTATGTTTATGTTCTCCCCTCCCATCCTCAGCCACCCTTTTACTTCTAAATGATGTGGAAAATGTTGGTGCCAAAAAATAGCTAGATGAAATATTGATAAATGTGGGAATCACTTACTTAGAACAGAGGCAAATTAGAAAGCAGCTGGTTTTCATCTCTCCTGTTAATGTGGGAGGTGGATTGGGTGTGTGTATGTGTATGTGAAGAATTAAGGCTACTGATTTATGTCCCCATATCATGCTTTTGGAGAAGGGGAAAAAGCAAGAGTGCTGAGAGTGAGAACCAAGCACACAGCATTTCTTCAGGCTTCTATTGATTATAGAATGACTTTTAAGAAATGGAGGAAATGTTTGTTGCAGCTTTTTGTCTCTGCTGTATGTGAAATGTCATGTTCTGGGGATGGTATGAGATTAATTTGTGGTATGCTTTATTTGCAATACAACTTACAAAACTTTTTGGAGTGGAATGAGTGTCCTCTTATATTTACAGCTTGGGGAGATGTTGTGGTGGCGAGCATGGTGTCTGGGTTAATTCTAGTTTAACTAGCAGGACGATATCATAGTAATAAATACAATGGGATTTGAGAATCCACACACAGTATGGTAATGGAGAATGTAATTTAAATTCTCATGTAGAGCAAGTGCTTTTGACATTACTGTGGCTAGTACTTTCAAAATGTCAGTTCCAGGGGTAGCCAGCTAACAAAGTCAGGTATTATAATACAGAATAAACCAGAAGCATTTATTCTGGCATTTGCAAAACTTGTATCTGCAGCTCTGACTAACTCAGGCTCAATAGAACTGAGATTCAGAGATAGGCAGAAATATTGGAGGTACGGAATGACATGCACAGGACCGGAGAGTAAACTAGGACTCTTTAGTATTGGTTGACAGCTGAGGTTACCTTAAAACTAGAAATAATATGAAAAAGGTAAATAAGGAATAATCAGTCATAGCTTCATTTGAATAAAGGGAGAACTCAGTAAAACTCTGGCAACAAGCCTAAAACAAATCTTATTTTCATATTTATGTTTTCTTAATGTGAGGCATGTGCAATTAATTATGGAATTCACTGCAATAAAATGTCAAGAAGGCCAAAATGGGTTCAGGAAGAGGTTAAATTCATAGAGGTTAAACTCTGAGACTATGAAACATGATGGTCTGGCTTCTTAAATCCATAAACTGCTGATTGCCAGAAGCCAGGAGGGTGTATTTGGGAAAGAATTGCTGTAAGCTTACTCTGGTTTTATGTGTTCTTTCCCAAGGCAAGTGCTACTGATGGTCACTGGAGATAGGATATGCATAAGAATGAGACTTTGGGGCATTTTTATGGCTTGCTTTCCAACAGCTCTAGCTGTCTGGGTTCGTTTACAGACATGATATTTTGGTGACAATGATCAAACTACATCCTTCTATCAATTCTGTATTCTCCTCTGCACATCGAGGCATACAGTAGCCCTGTCTGCCAGAGCATCATCCAGGAACTAGAATAGCTACCTATTCAGTGCAACTCCATGAATTTCACAAGTATGATTGCTTTGTGAGGTGCTGATCCCAATTCTGTTTTCCCTCTTTTGCAGCGTCTATACTCACTTCAACTTCATGTACTGTCATTTTAATCATCTGGGAAGCTTTTCCCACTTCTATTTATTGAAGTTACCTATTCTTGTTATCCAGGTAATTTAGATGTTGCCTTCCCAGTTGGGACCACGCTTCTTTCCAGATGCTTATCTTTTCTATTTGTCCACTTTTGGTTTTAGGTATTCCTCTCTTGAAATAATGGGTGGGGGGGGAATTTCCTGCTTTTGTCATGGAAGGAATGGAAGTGTGGTGCTCTGGTTAATGTTTGTGAATTTGAAGGAAACAGTACTGTAAGCTGTTAGTTCTGTACAGCTCCTTTGACAAGTGACAGACAATTATATTTCACATTGGCAAAATGCTTGTGAGGTTTTTGTTGTTCTGTTTTTTTGCTTGTTTCATCCTGTAACGGTCCCGAGTGAATTTCAGGTCAATGCCAGTGTCACATCAGCACTGGTGAGCTGCAGGGGCATGCTGGTTTGCTAACCTCTCTAGTGGTGTGATCAGAAAATGTGTATATTTTTGCTGCTGTCCCATAGACTGGGAGTGGGAACTTGGAAGTTTCCCACTATAATCAATAGGAAACCAGCAAGTACTTAGGAATGAGAATTGCTTTCCTTTCTGGTATCTGGCCTCCTGCCTGTTTTTGTGGTTTATGTAATATTGTAGCTTTCACACTCCTCAAGGGTGCAGGGGTGACTGCTTTCTTCCCTCACCATATGTATTAAAATACAGCTTGCATACAGTGTGAATGTATGCAACTGTAGGCAAGCCATCTTCAGGGAGATGAGGAAATTTTTGTGTCTTCCTAACAAGGATGTCATGTTGAAAAATGTTGGCCTGAGGAAAATGAAGGGACTGTGGCTTAAACAGAGGACTTTTAAACCAACAAGGCCTTAAATGTCCTTAAAAAGGACTAGCTACAGTTTGGGGGCTAGACAGATATAACAATTAAACTCTATTTTCTATGACTAGATGTTTTCAAACTAACTTTCTAGCTTTTGTAGTTGTGAAGAAAGCTTTTAAGGATTGCAGTAGCTGCTGCAGCCCTAGCCACCTGAGTTGGCAGGCAGCCTGAAACAATAAGCCTTGAGGTGTGAATTCCTCTCATTCATTCAATGGATGGCTAATTCAAATGGCATTGATACAATTTTAAAGGTGAACCTTAACTGTTTCATCAAAAGAGCTAGAAAAATGGGAGGTTATGTAATGAATGTGAGTACTATTGTGTTGGGCAGTTTTTTAACAGCACAGGGTGAGCTAAGCACATGGCTTTTGAACATTTGTGCAGCCCAAGCCTGCTCAATTAAATAAACATTAGCTATCGATGAGCAGCAGTAAACAATGGAAAGTATGAAGTGAATGAGAAACGGGGGAAAAATAGACCTTTGTCATAACATTTCAAATGGAGCTAGTCATGTATTTGCCTGCTGGCAGTCTCATGCTTACAGAATTCTTTGACACCTTTGGCATGTAAAAGGTTTACCTACTTGCTGGATCTGGGGTTGTTACCTATCCAGTCTGAAGGAGGAGAGACCAATTATACTTCCTACTTGATGCATAGAAGTTTGAGATAAAGTGCATGCTCTATTTTGTTGCTGACAGAAATAAAGAGTAATTCCAATTTTTCATTTAGCACAAAACTATTAGTATGAGAAGGAGAGTACTGTTGCTATATAGCGTGGCTAAGGAGGAATTGACGTGCCCTCTAAACATGGTTTTGTGGTCATCTGAGTTAGAGAAAATGGAAGGAATTTACTGTGTGAACTTTTAAGACACTTCTAGCTGATAAATAACTATTCTGGGAGGCTGAGATGCATCTAAAAATCTCATTTTCCTTTATCAAACATGAGTTAATTGCTCTAATTGCAGATTTTTATTGATACTTTCAATTTGCTGTTATGTTGAAGGACTGCAGTTATTTTAGTTTGGGGAAAAGACTGCTAGCTTCAAAGTCCTTCAGCCTGGAATGAGGTCAAGTGATATGAAAGTAGAAGAGGGAAGTAGGAAAGCTTTCTGAGACATTCGGTGTAGATACATTATCCAGGAAGAAGAGCTCTTGGATTTGCACAGAACTCAGTTCTGCAGAAGCCAGGAGCAGACAGGCAATGGGAACTGCCAACAACATGGGAATATTAATTGGAATATTTATAATTAGCTATAGCAAAATGCTCTTACACATCACAAGTTTCTTCAAAGCAGATTGTACTTGTCCAAATCCATTAGGACATTAATGGCGTAGCAGGTTATTGCCAAGAGGCCTGGGAGGTGAATTACCAGATCTAGTCCAGAATATATTTGCTGGACAAAATTATCTTAATTCTGTTCAATGAGCCTGAACAGGCCTGCAGTTATTCCGGGAAGTTTGAATCACTTCTGGGTTAGAATTATCCTGGGTGCCTATTGCCAAGCACTGGCCGTCAAAAATTGTGCTGCAGGCTTTTCTGTCCCAACTTGATGGGTTTGTTAATGTATATCCTACCTTTTGTTTGGAAACTCAAAACCACAGTGAAACAGGTAGTGTAGTTTTCATGTGTGTATGTAAAAAGTGTCAGGGCCACCTTTAAAATCCACCTAGTTTCACGTTCAGCCTTGAGTCATTGCTTTCCCTGGTGTATCACATGTACTTTTCCAAAGGAAGGGGCCAAATACTGTGAGACTTATTGGAAAGGTTTAAAATCTTTGACTTGTTCTGTTCCACTTGTTCCTGTTTTTTCTTAGTCTCTCAACAATTGGTAATTCCATTCAGTCTGTCCCATATTCTCCTAATCAACTCACCCCTAGATATTTTTCCATTTGGCTGTTCTAGGAGACTTCTGATCTTGTTGCCACAAACTCCTAAACTGGTTCATTTTCAAGACTTGCGTTATAAAAATTTTTAAGACTGACCAGTGTTTCCCAAACTCTCCATTCATTTTCCAGTGTCTGGATCTGACAGCTGCCCAGTCCTCTAAGCTGATGCAGTGTCTACTACTGCCCTGATTTATCAGGCTGGCTGTGCACAGCTAAAGCTGTGCATCCCAACTCAGAGATGGCTGCGCTCCAGGGCTGGGTGCAACATTTCACATACAGAACTACAATACCTGGAAAGCAGCTTGGGACAAAAAGGGCACATGAATGTGTCGGATCCCAATGCCAGTGTTCCTGGAGGCCTTACTGTCTCCCCAGTTAAACAGATCCAGAGATTGGCTTTGTTTCCCTGTGGCTGAATTCAGCCAAGATCATTCCTGTCCAACCTCTTAAGTGACTTGAAAACACTGAAATGAATTGCTTTAAACCCTAATAAGTAATTTCTATTACTGAGAAGGATGTATTCACTGCCAGCATGGTACTGGTGCTGAAAGTGGATTACATTAGCCTTTTGTTTGAAATCAATTGAGTTTACAACTCCACTTCAAAGTCTTTAGAGCTTTAAAATAGAGCCAGCAGAAACTGTTTAACAAGTCAATGCTGCCCTGGGATTTGCATTGTTCTATCTTTAGTTGTGAGAGGGAAAGACTTCATTTTCCTGTACTCTCACTTCACCCAGAGAGAGTGATGCAGAACAATAAGCAGCTTATTCAGTTTTGCCCTACCAGTAGTGCACTGAGTTTTACCTAGGTGCACATGCCTCCCTACACAATGAATTGCAATTCTGCCACAGTTTCAGAGTGCTCTCACTTTAAAGCTTGATTCACTGTTAGATTGCACTGTTGTTTTGGATTATTCCATTTTTCAAAACTTTAGTTATGATGAAGAATTCCTTAAAATGAACTTACGGAACAGTGGAGCCTTTTAGACTTCACACATTAACTTCTTATTCCTGTTGCACAAAGGGCAGCACAGTCTTTCAGTGGCCCAGGGAAAACAAGAGTGCTGGTTTAAAGCATGGGTGATACCCTGCCACTTCTAATTCATAGATTTCTCAGTCACTGTATGTGTTATAGTGAAATTAACAAATGAGGAAGCCTTAGTTTAAACATCAACTGCTGTTTCTGAGGTGGGCGAAGCATCTTCCATAAAACAAGGGCTTCTCTTTAACCACCACACAATGAAAAGACTTCTGTCAAGATAAGGAGGCAGAAGGGGAAGCAGAGAGCGAGTGGGTGAGTATCATTGTGTAACCAAAGGTTTGTCTTTGCTCTCTCATTTGTGGCTCAAGCAGTGAGGAAGCTGAAGCAAGCAATGAGGTGTGCTTTACCTCAGTGAAAAGCTGCATCAGTCTCAGCTTGCTCTTTGAACATTGTTTGATCTGTATTGTTCCAACTCAGGAGTAAAACTTGTGTATTTTTCAAAGGCTGCTGACTTGGAAAAAGATGAAGTAAAACATCGAGTCTGTGGAAATAACAATTATAGCTGTTTCCTTTTTAGGACTGAGGTAGTTTGATCTCTAGTTTGAGGAGAAACTGTAGGAACTAGGTTACTCATGGGGTCTGTCAAAAATGCAGCAGATAATGAAGACAATATGCACTCAAATCAAGTCTGACTCCTGGTGTGTTGAGCATGCAGATTTTTCTGTGCCTCTGCCACAGAAGGAACCACAGACAGCTCTGGGATTCCCCCACCTCTTTTTCCCTCCAGGCTGGGAGAAAGGTGAGACAGAGATTCATTATACTTTTAGTAGTAAAAAACCTTTTAAACTCATTGAGACGCTTCCCATGCACTTCATATGCATTAAGTCATGTGGAAGACAGGTTTGTAGGTGGTGTGGGACTTAGCCAGAGTCTGAGGCAGAGCATCTCACAGTCTCTGAATACCTGTGGACTCCTGGGTTCTGACTCTTTTGGGGTAAGTTAAGGCTGGTTTTGCTATTCTTTCCTTGACTAGAAATTATTCCCTCCAGACTAGCCTATATCTTTCCATGAAATGCTTTAGCCTATGACAAAGGTACTGTTTTCTTTAAATGGTTTGGCTAGAAAAATCCTTATCCTACCCCATGCCATTAACATCCTGTCTTTCTCAGAGGAACATAAAGAGACCTCAGTTGTCCTGTTCTTACACGAGGTATCTCTGACGTGTGAGACTTGTAACACAAAGCTCTGCCTTGTTGCAGGTAGAAATGAAGTTAGAGTAGTCTGGCAGTATGAAGCACTAAAGTTTGGACTTCCATGGTCCTCGGAGCTTTCTGTTCAAAACACTAACAATGGAACCAAGAAGATACTGGGGGGGGTGGGGGGGGGGGGGGGGATAATGTGTGTAAGTGATGGCTAATGGATAAAGCAGTATGCCTCCCTTGGTAATTGTTGCTTCTGTAAAGCACGTATGCCCGTTGGTTTCTTCAGTATTTCACAGTACTAGCAAAGATGAAGAGGTTTAACTATCAAGTGAGAAAAGCTTGAATTGGATTTTATATTCTGAACCTTTTTCTTATGATTTTTAATGTCTCTGTGTTCTAGGGTGCGTAGGATTGATAAGGCTGGAGGTTGTGAGCAAAGTATACTTCTGTTTTTTCCTGAAGACTTGTGCAAGGGAAAGGCTCTGTGTGTGTTTGTGCGTATAAAAACCCCAGGCCTTGTGCTTAGCTCTTGGAAAAACATGCCAGTACCACAAAATGGCTTTGAATGAACAATAGCTAATATTTACAAACAGTTTCTTCTGTTGGAGTGCAATTTGCATCCTAATACAAGCTCGTCATTATAGACACTGTTTTCCCTGTGCTGGTACAGAAGACACATCGGTGCCTCATGCTGCCAAGCACTGCGGTTTTTCAGAAGGAAGAAAAAGGCTTAATGCTATTTGTTCAACCCAGCCAGAGATCTACTGTTTATAATCTGAAATATCATAAAATGTGTTTTCAATTACCTCGTGCATATTTTTAAAGAATTAAATTTCCATCAAAGGATTTCGTGAGCTGTTTGATCTCTCTGTGTCTAAAGAGCCCAATCTGATGGGAGATAGTTTTGTCTGAACACATACAGCACAATTCTAATAAATGTGCCCTTTGAGTGTGTGTGATTTTAAGAGAAATCAGTCAATTTATTAGTGAGAGAAGTGGGGGGCGGGAGGGGAGCTAATTTCCAGAGCTAGCTGTGAAATGAGTAGCTAAAGACTAGACGTGTGAAGGGACTGTGGTTCTTTGTGCTATGTGGCTGACTTAAGCTTTTGTTTTCTTCTGTGTTAATCTGGATATAATATTCCATTTTCCAGACATGTTTAAGTATGAGACAGAGCTCTACTCTACTGTTAGAACCTGGAAACAAAAGATGTAGGTTTTTTTGTTATACTGAAAAAAGGCTGCTTGTGATGCCATTGTGCTTGGCTCTATACGAGTACACAGGTTCTTTGCAGTGAATTTCAATTCATAAACCAATGATAAAAAGAAGAAAAAGAGAAAGAACGCTCAAACGTTTTTATCCAGAAATAATGTCAGATGATCGAACTCCTACTAGTTGGTTGGTCTGCCTTTTATCTTTCCAGTGTCAGGCTCTAAGGAGTGCAATGGTGGAATTCAGATTTCTGCTGCTTTTGTATGGAAACTGCATTTCCTAAACTAGAGAAGCGAGGCAAAATACTGAGAGAGCACAGTTCTGCTTTTTGTGCTGATATGTCTTACGCAAAGAAACACCTGGAAAAATGAGCTTAGGTCTCAAGAGTGATAATTAGGCCAGTGGATTAGCATGCTCATGTTGCTATTTTAGCCTTGGAACTGGCCTGGATACGTCTATAGAATACTGTACTGCCCTGATCAGGCTTACATGAGATGCAAGAACACCTTTCTTGTTTCATTTAAACTAGCTGTTATGTCTCCTTTATCCATTCATCTATTTAGAAATAATTTTCTTGTTGCAGTCTCGCTTATATCATGGCTTTTGAGCTCTTTTCCTGTCATCCTTTATTTCTGGGGAATCCTGACATGAACACAGAATTTTTCTTTACACATCTTGCTTCTTTCCAGCATTTACTCCTCACCTTAAATCCAGGTCTTGTTTTGATTTGACTGTAGACTGGGAAACTGTTGATATTGCTCTTTCTATGTACTAATTAGTCCTCCTTTAGAAAACTAAATTTATCTGCATTTAACTAATTAATGAAAATACATACTACGCTAGGTTAAACTGAAATTAAGTCTGGAGCACTTAATGACGTGCATTTGTGTGGTGGCATTTGACCTCTTTGCTGGCATTGTAATTGTTATTCAGAAATGCCTATGATATTACAAATAAATGTCAGGTAGAAAACAAGCAGCGATAGGTGAGGCCTTAAAAAGACAAAAAGCTTTTCTATGTAGATGTCATCTCTACTAAGGAGAAAGAAAGAGAAAGCCAGACACTCTGTACAGCAACAGCACAGTTGTATCTAAACAGAAAGGGGCCTGTTTTTCTAAAGTTTCTAGCTAGTGATAGTAGAGGCAGTAATGAGATACAGAACTGCTTTCCATCTTACTCTGCCAATTCAGCTCCAACAAAGATGCCAAATAAGTTTCCATTTATGAGCTTTTCGGCAGAAAACAGCTTAAGCAAAATCCCTGCTCTTTTTTTCCTGCTGAAATTGTTTTCCCCAGTTTGTGATATTTGCTACCTGTTTGACTGTCATTAGCATGAAGCAATGGAAGATTTGTATAAACGATATGTATGGAAAAATCCCTAAATCATTCACTAGCTATTTCTTAGTACTTCTGGAAGGGAAAGTAGCAACATCTCTAGGGATGTTTTTTCTATCAGCTGGACCTTCACTAATGTGATTAGCAGGATAAATGCTCCAAATAAATCCGTCGCTGGCATGGACTGCATAAGAGGTGAATTTTGTTAATTTACTATTACATCAGTAAAACCTAGGTATTCATTTCCAAAAGTCAGTGGAAATGGATTAAATTCAATACTTATTTTTATCTGCACCGTGATGGTTAATGTCTCCTGACCTTTGCTTTGCTGAAATCTTATGGGAAAGTCCCTCCTGTCAGAAGCACCGTGAGTGCAGTACACCATGTTCTGATTGCGGGTGAGTGGTTAATTCTAAGGACTTATTGACACCATGTGACCCTCGGTGGTGAAGAGTGGTTTTTTCCACCTTCTTTTTTGTTTTTATATTTGTTTATTCACAAATAATGTAAGGAGCATGTATAATACTGTGTGCTAATCTGGATCTCGTTGCCAGGTAGACTCATGTTTGTTAACAATCACTTGCAAGATCCATGTATATGGGAGCAGAATATGGGTCACAGAAAATAGAATGTTACACCTGAAAAAGCTTTGGAAATGTGTTGGGGCTAGTACAAAGGAACAAGTAATCAGGGAAATAAGGACTATCATTGTGATGCTGTAGGTGAGAGATCTGATTAAGCCCTTACTGAGAGGTAAAGAAGGGAAAGAAACATTGAGGAGAAGAGAGGCAGGGATGTTAACGTTTTTCTAACACCATGGAGACCATTATACACTTACCATATCCAATTCTGGTGGCCACAATTCACAAACGACTCTGAAACTGGAAAATATTCAGGAAAGATATAAAAGAATGATTCACTGTCTGGAAAAATGCCTTGAAGACAGAGACTTCAGTACACTTAATTTTTCAAAAGGATAAAAATGTGACTCTAGCTGATTATAACTACGTATCTGGAGAGGTTAATGATGGTAGAATTAGGCCCAGGAGTTGGAATCTGAAGGAGAGTTTAACTTTCACTAGAACTAAGATGCCAAAATGTTTAAAGATCTTAAAAAAAAAACCCCAACTGTAGAGACATCTCAGAGTGACTGGATGCCTTCTCTAAAGGATCTTAAATGAGTGGAAGAATTCTTGCATGATTTCTTTGGGCTGTGTCCCATCAATGATTGGAATAATCTAACTTTGAACTCAATAAAAGTTCCCAGTTGCCAGTTTGAATTCACTTCAAACTTTCCATTTGCGGTCCAGTTTATAGTCTGTCTGAAGACTTATTAAGAATCTAATTAGTGTTGTCTTATTTCTGGAGGACAGATATCTGTTATAAAGCATCCTTATAAGTGGTGCCAAGGGAAAGCCTCATTAGAGCCTGTGTGACTTTGACTTTGACAGTTAATTTCTCTATTTCTGCAATACTCCTTTAACTCCTGAGTCACAGCACCCTGCATTCCTGTAAACCGCGTTGAAAGACTCACAGGCCAAATAAAGGTTGAATATCTGTTTGTCCTGTAGCACAGGTAACCTAAGGAAAAGCTGGAGTGTACAGCCAGCCTTAGAGAACAGGACAGGGACAAACTTTAATCCCACTTCTGTGGTTTTCAAGAACTCGCTTTGGTCAAAAATTTTATGAGTGAGCGAGCACAGGTGCGTGTCTGTCTGCCCAGGTTATACTCAAGTGTGAGATTTTTGTGGAAGAAGCAAGGGAAACTTGTCTTTTTTTTTTTTTTCTGTTGGAATGGGAATTTAGGGAAAACTCAAGCTTAATGAGAGTGATTTGGGTTGTTTTGTCTGCTATAGTTGTGATCTTTAAAAACAATAACAGTAACTTGACTGAAGAGAGCTAGGAAGAGCAGCTGGGTAGCATTACTGTTCGGTGTGTCAACCACAGCAAGGCCTGCTGTTTTTCTGTCAGGGCTATCGGAAAACTGGCAGTCTTTTAAAATGCTTCACTTCTCAGCTTATACTGAAATTGAAACACAAAAGAAAAATAAATTCTGTTTATCCTCAGTCTGCCTGAGGGATCAGCTACTGATAATGAAAATATATGGCATTGGACATGGAGAATGACTTATTTTACAAGTAACCTGCAATCTTTTAAAGAGATTTGCCAATGTATTGGTTATAGGTAAGCCTATGTAACATCTAAGTAAGAAATTATTGATTTGAATTTGAGAGAAAAAGCTGAAAAGCAATCAGGTTTTATTAAGAAACATTTTCAAGAGTAACAGCGTGGTATTTCTACCACTGAGTGAAAATTGGCCCGTGCTAGTGATTTTCATGCTGATTTTTTTTTTTTTTTTTCCTTCAAGTAACCTTATTTCATGAGACTGTGTTTGTTCCAAAATACACAAATCATCCTGGGTGAAAGCTATAAACTTTATCTTCTTTGTTTTGGCTGGAAATGGCTATAGTCTCTCTGATTAGTAGAAACTGAATAGCCTGGTGACTGGCACAGTGGAGAAGAATTTAGGTTTACGGACTGCAGTTACCAATAGACAAGGAAGAAGGGTGAATCTGTTTTCTTGGGCATTCTAGGGAATGATCATCCTCAGAGAAGTGGAAAACTCTTTTCAATGTGTGCTGTCAATCTCTACATCTCATTCTTCTTGCAGTCTTTCTGTATGTTTCTTGGAAATATCCAGAGAGAAGGGGTCATACAACATGTTTTTAAACAGAGGGTTTTGCTTCATCCGTGTTCACAGAGCTCAAGCATGCAAGCTGTAACCTTGAAAATTTTGCTGAATCCTGATTTTGGAAATGGATGCCCATAGCTGATGTTCTGCACTGGATAAATCTTAAGCTGAATTTTGTTCCCTATGATAGGGTATCATAAATCTAAGATCGCCAGACATTGCTGAAAAGAACAGTGATTATTCTGTGTGTGTTTTTAACATATGAATTTGCTATATAATGGTCGTACATTCTCTATTTGTAGATTTTTTTCAGTTATATAGACTGTTTGTGCCCAAGGCATTTGCTTTCTTACCAGGCAGGTTGTCTTGTTTGTGTTATTTTCCTAATTTCTTTTTTTTTTCTGCAGAGTTCTAAGTGTAGCAGCCACTTTAACCTGATTTAGCTATGACAAAGGAAAAGAGGAAGCTGGATTGTATTTCTTTCATCTGTATCCCTTAGCTCTGAATGGGGCATGATGCTGCACTAGACTAATGTCAGGTCTTGGCTTATTAACAAAGCACCAAAACCAGTCTAGTTTGAGCTAGAGGCAAAAAGAGTGGCTGAAACACTGAGATTCACCAATGGCATGTTATCTGTGGCAATGCACTGCCTACATTGGATGGAGAGGTTCTCCTCTGGGCAGATTTGCTCTTAGAAGCGGGAAGCATTTTTCCTTGCACAGTTCTTCAGGCAAGAAACAAAATATTTCTTTGGGGAACTCAGTGTACAAGGGAATATCTTTCTAGTTACTGAAAATCTCATGATTATTGGGATGGTTCCGGTTTGCTTCTTTACAGGGAGTGGCATATATTTTTGCCAGACATAGCCCAGCTCTGATTAAATACTGATTAAAGTTTTCACAATTTAATGTGATTGAACTTTCCTTCCCTGCCCCCTCCCTGATCCAAAGATCCCTACACTGCAATAAAAAGAATACAGGCTCCATTTAAGAGGCCGTATTAAAGGATCTATGCCTCTTCAAAAAAACCAATGCAAGTCACTGTAATCCTTTCAGTCCCCTCTTGTGGATGTCTGCTTCTCAAGTGGATTCAGAAATCCCCAAAGAATTCTGGATAAATAAGATTATATTATGTAGTAAATAAAAGGAGAAGCAATAAACTATTTTGGACACTAAACATGAAAATTCTATACTAAAACGTTTTTGAAAAATATATTTGTATTAGTTTTTAAACTACTGAAAGGTCTGAGGTTCTTGCTTTTTCTTCCTTTTAAGATTACAAATTGAATCTGGTATAGCCTTCTTCTGGTTAAATAGATATCAATGATTGTTTTTCAATTACTGTATTTTCCACTATTCATGTTTATCTGGACCTCTATATAACATCTGTATAAAACTCTTGAAGGCAGTAACCCCATTCCTGTAAATTCATTAATTCAGTACAGTTTGGATCATAAGCCCTTTAATGGGCCATGATTTAAGCTTGCAATATATTTCCATTTTCCCTGCTATTGGGTGATGTCATTGCAGGCATAAAGAAAGAATATGAACATAGATGGAACAGCCAAAATTCACAAGAGCAGAAGATGTTAATTTTTTTGTTTGGATTAAAGTTCGTTCCAGAAAAGCAAGTATATTTTTCTAGCATTTAAAGCCATTAGGCTTTTATTTAGCATTGTTTTTTCCAAATTTTGGCAGTAATGAGAGGTCAGGAGCTGACAAAAACTTGTCATAAGCAGGTATTGTTTAATCTATTTTCTGTGCGTGCTGATGCTCCAGTACTTCAACTACATAGCCAATGTCTTGATGATCCCCATAGGATCAAATACAAATATTTTGGTCCTCCAACAGCTGTAAAATTCTGTTTTATTGATGGTTTCATACCTCCAGTTTGTGTTACAGTGATAACTATGCTTTTTCAGCAAGAAACAAAATAGCAATTGTACTGAGTGACGGCAAGTCACAATAGCTCTTGGTATTCTGCAAAAACTCAGTAGTTTGAGTTATGTATCTCCTTTTCTGTCTCTACCTAGTAGAAATTTATAATGTGCCAAAAACAGTCAATAGCTTCTTGTGCTTTTAAAGGAGGAGGTGCTTTGGTGCAGGGCTGTTAAGTGGCTTACCTGGGTTTTTGGTGGTTTGGTTTTTGGTTGGGTTTGTTTTTTTTTTTTGGTTGGTTGTTTGGGTTTTGTTTTGTTTTGTTTTTGTTCCTCTCATTCTTTCATATTTGTTCCTGTGACTAGGATCACTAGCAGCTGCGACTAGGATGTCGAGGGAAATCAGTCCAGTTCAGAAAGTTGGGTTGAGTCTGGAAATTAAGCTATTTGTAAGATGGAAAATTAATGCTCTGAAGCTGATCTTGATTGTTCTCCTTTAAAACAGTAGAAGACATTCACATCAGCTGCTTCTCCTTCTTGGTTTATGCTAGTAACCTCTGTGAAATTAATGATAACAATTAAATTAAAGCCTGGCTTTTAATACTCAAGAATTGAATGCACTGGACTTGGCTCAGCTCAAGAGAAGCCACTATGCCATGGCTAATTCTCTTAATGAGATCAGAATGACAAATCTCACTACAAAAAGCAGACGATTGCAGAAAATGAAGTAACAGGAAACTTCCTTGTTCTGGGATGAGTTTGCAGCTGTAAATATAGCTTATATTTTAAACTTCTGATTCAGATTTATTTTAAGAAAGCCTTGGTCTTTCAAGCACATTAGTCTTGAATGCTACATATGTAGTAGTATAAACAAGTTGTATGTTTTATTTATAGTCTCCAAAGTATTTTGAAAACACTAGAATCTTTTTCTGGTTAAATAATTTTTGGTTATTGGGTGTCTGGTGTTTATGGTTAGCATATGGCCAAAATGATTATGTTCTTTGTTGCTAGAAAACATGTTTCCTTGCAAAACATTAATAAACTAAACCATGAGAGCAGAAGATGAAACAGGAAGAGAGAGAAAAGGTAAACCTAAACAATATGCAAGCACAGGTCTCTGTAAACTCTTTGGTTGGAGAGTTCAAGTTAACAGATGTCTTTTTGCAAGAGGGTGGGGTTTTTTTCCTAATGCTTTAACTGACAATATATTTGCCTGATTATTTATTATATTTATTTGTAAATTATGCAAACTGGTTTCAACCTGTGGATGAACCGAGTAGCTTGGAGCAGATGTCTCACTTAACTGTGTTTATATGTTTAGATTGCATTGGATGCCTTTTTCTGAGCCTTAAACCTGCCAGCAGGGCCCCCAGCCTGTGTTACAGTGATGCTTTTCATGCCCTGTAAGTTCTGCATCAATCATTGCCATTAAAGCATTTGCTTTCCTCAATGTTTTCTTAAGTCTAATGCAAAAATATTGCAAAGGATTCAGTTCTGTCAGATCCCAATGACATGGTCCTGTGAAGTCTTCAGATGCAATGTTTCTCCTGACCGAAAGCTATACTAGGGTTTTATGTCCTTACTCCATGTTCATTGCTTCATTTTTATTTCTGTCTAGGTGTGCATACTTAATATTACTTATCTAAATAGACTCACCAAATCCATAAGGAGCTTTATAAATGCACAAGCTTGTGCAGCAAGGAGCGGTGCCTGCAACAAAGTCCTTAAGGAAGGAGACTGGCATTAAATAGGATTAGCAGTTAGAGAAAAACGGCTGGTATTTTCATACTAGAGGGCACAGTGGTATGCTTTATATGGTTTGCATTTATCTGTTCCACTTATTTGACTAACAATTCAAATCTCCCACTGATTTCCCTCTCCCCACCATGGTTTAAAATGGTTGTCTAAACAAACTACAGTATGTTACACTTAATCAACTCGGTAGTCTTCAAAGAATGGGAAAGTAGTAACTTTTTAACAGCAAAGGCAGCTTGAAGAGGCTAAAGACCTGCAGGTAGCCACTTACTTATTTTTCATCATTCATCTTTTTTACTGAAGCTACATTTCTTTTTGAGGAACTTGCTGTAGTTTATTTTGGACACTGACAAACCTTATCTTGTTGAAACAGTAAGGGAACATCTTAACACTTATGTAAATGACATGTAATTTTTTATCACTAACAGACCATTTTGGGCTGTGGTGACTTGAATCTTTCATGCAGAAGACATAGTAGCTCTGCACAATAGGGGTTAAAACATAGGCAGCACTTCAGTCTAAAGGAAGTAGTAGTTAAAACACACATAGCATAGGGAAATCTGGCAAAAAGAAAGCCCACAAAAATCCCCTTCTACTCTCTGGGAGATTTATAAGGTACCAAAGGACCTTCCCAAAGTAAATTTAAGATATTTTAAAAATTCAGTAAGACATCAGGAAAGTTACCAGTAGTACTTTCTTAAAATTAAAGGCAGAAAGACAAAGAACTCAAATATTTAAGAACAGCAAAATCCAAATCGCCATGTCCTCTGAGCAATTGCTACCTTAAAAATAAAACAAACACTTGGGAAGGAGTGTTTCATCAAGTACTCTTCCAACAATATCCAGTTACTACAAGAATACTTTCCACTTCTTTGGATGGATGTCTTTCACACAAGTCTCTGAAAAAATGTAACTGATGAAGTTTGCCAAAAGGCATGATGAAAAGTCTGTTAAATTGGGGAAACCTTCCCATTCAGTTCAACACAGCTTGAATGTGAGGTATTAACCCAATCTTAAGTTTCAGCAGGTTCAGTACTAAAGTTAAATTGGAAGTTACTCATTATGTGACCAGTTTGGACTACTTGGTTTAAACTCCCAGCCCTTGGCAATACTAGGTCTGTTCCTTGACAGAATTAAGGCCTAGCATATAATTAAAATACTTAATAGACCAGCCTTCAGCTGATCTGTTTTTCTACAAGAACATAGAGAACAGTGTAGGCCCTAATACTGTGAAAACTTATTTTCATGGTTTGTTTGATTGAGAAGTGCAATCATATTGAACTTGGTTAAAACATTCTGTTTGAGCTTCAGTGTTGTTTACTGTTATGCACAAAGGCTTAGGGGAAAATCTCCAACAAACCTTAGTAAGCTGAGCAAGTGATGATCAGGACTGCCGGAGAAGGTGGCCTGTAAATGAGGTTTGACTTTGACTCCTTAAAGCTACAGAGTGATTTCCTATTCAAACATAAACATATTTGCCTCTTGGAACTGGCAAGTTCCAGGCTTTAGAACTTGCCTAGCTTTGCACTGTCAGAGAGCTGGGCAACCCTTTGGAAGAGAGGATCAGAGGTCTGGAGTCTTCACATAAGCTTTGTTTCCTGTGGTCTGTCATGAAGCCGTAGAATGTAGTTGGGCATGAAACCATCAGTACTTGGGTCACTGCAGCAAGCAGAGAACACTGAAGTGTAGCAAGATGGGCTACTGTCAAAAATTCATACCTTATACAACTATATAGAAAACCTGTCTTCTCTAACATCTCTCCTTGAAGAGCAAGCATCAAAAGATTGTCTGTCAGTGACTCCATATGTGAAATTTTGTCAGTGGCAAACCAAGCAAATAATAAAATCTATGGCATAACCACTTGGTAATCCTCAATCATTCAGCAGTATGCCACTTTGAGGCTAGCAGGCTCAGCTCCTACTTTGTATTTAGATAAATAAAGCGGGCCCTAAATCTGCATAGTCTTCCAACTGGATAGTCTCTACTTTTGTCTTAATTTAATATTGTGGATAGCTCCTGCATAACTATGTTCTTAGCTAGAATGTTTTCCTGTGGCAAGTGCTTTTGCTCAAATAAACACCCGCTTATTCAGCTGAGCTGTGTCTGGTCTCTTCAAAGACTAAACTGCTAATTTTCAGTCACTACAATGGTGTTACGGTGCTCCTCTCATGTCTTCAGTCATGATAAGAAGAACTAGCCATTACTAGTGGTGCTTTATACAGAGAGTTTTGAAGCTTACAAAGCAGAAGGGTAGAAGTGCAATGGGCACCTTTTCGTAACAGTGTCTTGAAGATTTGGGGTTGGTGCATGAAAATCCAGTGTGACTGTAGTTCCTATCTCCATTCAATGTGAGAGGAGGTAGCTCTGTTTCTCTCCTGACATCTGTTACTGTCCTGTGCTGCCCTGAGGCAACAGAGTATTGCTGAGTGTTGATATTTCCATTATTCCTTTCTTGCTTCTAAATCCCTTTGATCATTGGATCCACATGGTTGAATACAAGTGGAATTAATATCACTTTAAGCCTCCAGGCTTGTTCAATTTAGCATGTCTCTTCCTTCATATGTATTCAATATTAGAGCCTCCTGTTGAACTGAAAACAAATACAGTACATTTGTCTGCTTAATTCATTTTACAAGCTTCTAAAATTCTATGCTGCTGTGTCCCAGCTAACAAATGCTAAAAAAAAAAAAAAAAACCCTAGGAGAAGGCTACCTTCATTTTTCTGTGACTTTGTGGCACAGGAGCAAAGCAGTCACTTGCTGAACTGGACCACTAGTTTTTCAGCTATTGTGAAAATACACAAACAAAAACAACTATTGTGACTAGAGCAGCAAGAATCTCTGTAGCTTTACCCATACAGGATCAGCATGGATCTGTTTTATCCCATTTTTGCTTGATGTGGGTTTGCATTAAGCTTGGGTTTCAAATTCAGAGAAAAGCCACAACTGGAAGGAAAAACTTGTGATTAGGAGTGGCAACAATAACTGAAATGTTTGCCAACATCAGGAAATTGCTGTAAATTTTAGACTTACAAGAAACCATTTCAAATTGGGCAATTTTCTTCTTTATTCAGGTTGTAACCTAATGATTTCCAATCGTGATATCAAAAACCTATAAAAATTATTTACTTAATATTTTCTTGGACATTTCTTCATACAGAGCACCAATAAATCTAGATAGTGTCTGTCTCTTCCACCAGAAGAGAAGCAGCTATCTCTTTTGTAGGAAATCATTAATAATTTTCATGTTTCCAGCCCTGGGAATCATGGAATTGTCAGAGTTGGAAGGGACCTCTAGTGATCACCTAGTCCAACTCCCCTGCTGAAGCAGGATTGCCCAGAGCACATTACTCAGGACTGCATCCAGATTGGTCTTGAAGGTCTCCAGAGAAGGGGAGTCCACAACCTCCCTGAGCAGCCTGTTCTAGTGTTCTGTCCCCCTCACTGTAAAGAAGTTTTTTCTCATATTTGAATGAAACTTCTTATGTTCCAGCTTGTGCCCTTTGCCCCTCATCCTGTCACTGGGAACCACCGAAAAGAGCCTGACTCCGTCCTCCTTCAACCCACCCTTTAGACACTTGTAAGCATGAACAAGGTCTCCCCTCAGCCTTCTCCTCTCCAGGCTAAAGAGTCCCAGCTCTCAGCCTTTCCTCATAAGGGAGATGCTCCAATCCCTTTATCATCTTTGTTTCCCTAAAAGTAACTCCTGTCGCACTGTTGAAAAGCTGTTCCTGTCTGTTGAACCATTGTACGAATTCTTATTTGGAATTCCATTGCATCCTGTTATTTGCTCTTGCTGTTATTACTTTGTTATTACTTTGCTGAACATACTGTGTGATGTTATCTTCTTGGATCCTAGAAAAGCTGTTTTCTTTGTCACTTGTTGGGTGACACATTCAGATGTGTGCTGTAGAATTGCACATAAGCAAATTTGCTACGTCCGATTACTTGGACTGAAATGTCCTCAAAACAAAACTGCATCTGGCCACACACTTTAAAACTTCAGAGTGGATCGTGGTGTTTGCTTTAATGACAAAGCATAAAGCTGCAACAGGCACCTCATGACAACTTGCATAATTCCTGTTGTCCATTTTATAGTCAGTCTGTACTTCTGAATGCCTCAAGAGCTGCTTGCTAAGGGCTTCTTGTGTAGAAGTTATTTGGCTGTCATTCCTGGCCATACAAAGTTGACACGAATGACTGTTAATATGCAAATAGATTGCTAATAGATGATTAAAAACCAGAGACTTGAGCCCTACTGATGTCTTGCAGTAGATCTAGAGTTGTTGAACATGATTTTTAAAAAAACCCAACTCTCATAGCCAAGCCTAAGGTGAACAGCATCTTGTACCACTAGGAAATGCATTGAGAGAATGGAGGCAGGAAAAGATCACAGACCGAGGGGGAATCAAGATCAGAAACAGAATCTGGAACTTTGGGCTTCATGTGCTCTCTTCCGATTAGTAGATCTTGTGTGGAATTTGCCTGAATTGCTCTGTTTAAAGGTTATCTGTTAAAGCAATGAAAAAGATGCTTTGAAATATCTCCACTATTTGAAAACAGAACTGTGCTATTATACCTAAAGAAGAAAACTCTCGTCTAGCTACTCTACCTCTGGTTTCAGATAACGTAGTCATTCCAAATATGAGGCTGTTGCCTCAGATACAGAAATCATCCATTGTCCTGTACCTCACAGGGCAGATTCCTGGAGGCTCTTTTCTCCTGCCAGATAAGAAATAAATAATGCAGGGTCATTGTGATTGCAGATCTCACAGAACTGTAGTACTGTAGTTCATGATTAATGGGTTTACATTGAGCTGCCAGAACTTTTACAGAAAGATGTGCTACCAGATCCCTAGCTAGTGTAAACTGGTTCACTTTTGTGACCCTATGAAAATAGACTGAATTATATCAACTTAAAACTTAGTTCCTTACCTTAAGAGATTCCTCTCCCTTATAGAAAATAGTAAAGATACAAACTTTTTTTATTATTATTATTTTTTATTACCAGTGCTTGTCTGGCCTCTGTGCTTTATCTTTTATTTTAATAGATCTGGTGCATCATAAGCCATGTATTCTTTTCAGTTGTCAGTAATAGTACTTGTAGAATATGACTGAACTCCCATACAGCTAAGATGCATCCAACAGTGGTATTGTTGGAACATTGTGTTATTGCTGTGGGAGGATAGAGGAGGCATTACATCAATAATGATGTGAGGAATCAAGAAGATTTTGAGAAAAAAGAAACACACAGACACACTCCTCCCCCCTCCCCCTCCCAAAAAAAAACAACAAAAAACCTCCAACCTAACAACCTCCAAGCTGAAAAGAAACATTCATACCCTCAAAAAAAGAGCCACAAATAAACCAAAAGAAAACCTCTGGAAGCAGGAGAATAAAACTTCCAACTGAGTCAAAGAGATTGAATAATGCCATGAAAAAATGCAGGGAAAGAAGATGGCAAACATGGGAACCTGGAATCTCTCAAATCACTTTGCATTCTGCTGTTTAAGAACTGAGAAGAGACAGTGTTCCACAGGGCCCAAGGACAGCAATAGAACCGAGTCCTGCTGCTTCTATCAACTTGCTGTATATCTTCACTAAAGTCATACAGAGCTTAGGGTTGAAAGTGATGTGGTAAAGATGGATGGGAGAGATCTAGCTGATGGAAAAAAAAAGAAAAACAACCCACAACTAAAACCTAACAAACTAAAACACCAATCCAAACCCCAAATTCTTAAAGCTAACACAACTATGGTTTTGTTGTAGTGGCCAGCGGTGTGATACTGTGGAAAATTGACTAAGCAGCAGCACAGAGGACTGTGCAATGTGTTTAACAAGTAAATATTTTGCAGCCCTTCTCTTAGCTGGTGATTGCAGAGCCGTGTTGGCAATGAAAGGGATCCCTGGCCATTGGAAAAAAAAAGCTATGTGAGCGGTTCCAGGAAAAGTAGGAATGGTATTTGAGGGATAGGGGAAGTCTTCCTGTACTGTAACCTGTAACGTGTGACATCCTTATGCTGTTTGTCAGAGCCTATGTGGCAATGCGCTGCTGTGGCTGGGTGTGATATGAACTCTGATGCTGTGGCATAGCAGGAATCCCACTAGAGCCCTCTAACTTGCTCTGCAAAAAGGTCTTTGTGCTTTTATCGCTGTCTTGGCTTCCTACGTTATGGATCCTAGAGGTGGTTACTGTGGGTTTAGGATTTGCTAATACTTGTTTAAAAATTGCTACATTGACTTGAATTGTTTAATGATGCATGCATCTAATCTATGTATTCATAAAGTCTTATTTTTATTAATTACTTCATCTCTCCATCTTCACAGCTAAGATTCCTCAGCAACTATACCTGATGTTAAATGAAAATCCTCATTCTAAGACATTTAGATGTAATTTATCTAGTGGGTTTTGTTTGTTTTTTTTTCCTTGAAATAGTTGGGTACTTAGGTGCTTGGTTTCTTTTCATGAGTGTTTGCTCTCACAGCATCTTTTTAACAATCAATTATTTTGAATGGGATTTTGGAGGCATCTTTTAAGTGAGGCCTATGCATTCCATGATCAGCAGACTTGGATATGTATCACATGAGGTGCAAATATTCCAGGAATTTCCTTAGCAAGGCCCATCAATGAACTTTCTGTTTGTCTACCTTTGTAGTTCTCAGTGCAAGGATTTCTACTCCTTGTTTACTGCGTCTAGATATAGATTATCCTTATAATTGTGTGTGGGTTTTTGGGTTGGGATTTTTTTTTTTTGGGGGGGGAAAAACACTGTTTCAATAATGTCTGTGAGAAAATGCAATCTTGTGCAACTGGGCAAACAGCCCTTTGCTAGAACTGTGTCTATGCTGCTGGATCTGTAGCTCCACTGGGAAAAGCAGTTTTCTATGCTTTGCTCTTACCACCTCAGTGCTGGTTTTGAGATTTGTGGCACAGAGATCTTTTTGTCTAAAAGGAGACTTCTGTGGTTTGCAGAACTCTCATTCCAATTTGACGCTTTCCACGGCAATTTCACAGGGTAACTTTCTGGTTGTTCCTGGTATAGGAAAAGAGATTGTGCTTAAGGGATGTATGGATTTTATTGATATTTTCTCACAACCAAGCTTTACAAAATTCTTTGAACTTTTTATTGTCATTGGTACTAATCAAAGATCAGGTTTCCAATTTCTTTTATTTCCAAGTTAATTACAAACCTCGTGTTCATGGACACCTCCTAGAACTGAGGCGTAGTTACCTTTTTAATTGATAAATGGTATAGCAAGGCACATCTGGTTTCGAGCTTCTCTGGAAACCAGTTTAGAATTGGGTGTACTTCGAAACTCTGCAGAGCTCTGTATTGAGTGCACAGAAGTCTCCTGGCAAGTCCTTGTAAATGAAGAGCTTGCCTTGGACCTGGTTCCCTGTTCAGTCTCATTAAAGGCACTGGCAGTCTTTCTACTGATTCCAGCAAATTTGAAGTGACTCAACGTTATTTTGGCTGTTGCTCACCTCAGATAGGCTATTCGTGGAATAGAATTTGTGACCGGGAACAAAACACAGAAACTGGGGGGTTCTGCCCTCTGTCCTCCATGGCTGAAATTTGTTGTTGGAATAAATTTGACAAAGATCAAATTTTAATCTCTATTAAGGCTTTAATATGCTAGTCTGTTAAGAAGTTTGAGTATCTCAGTGTGGTGGTGAGCTAATTTAAGGGGAGGAGAGGGATGCTTCTCTATCATTAAAGAAGAAATCTCTGGCAAGAGCTACATGCAAAAGGAACTGAAAAGAATAGAGAAAACATGAATAATTTTTGTATATGCAAGAGATATACAAAAGGTAATGGGATATGAAGTGTCAGCAACATTTTAATAACTAGCTTCTTTCCTATGCCTTTTCAAAAATATCTCCTCTAATGCTTTATCTTAAAACGAAGAATGCGTTTCTGTTTCTAATATCAGCGTTGCACATTTTTATTCACATCTGTGTAAACACTTGGATAATCGGTGTCTTTCTGACCCGCTTACTTTCAATACTGACATCCAGTGCAGTTGTTGGGATCTCACATAAAGGAAAATTGCCCCAGACGAGCAACTCGACAGTGAGACACTTGAGTAGGGAGAACTACAAAACACTTTGCCAACAGCAAAGCTTAATAAATGGGGAGAGGCGTAGGGAAGGGAATGACAATTAACTTAGTAGGTGACAGTCAGTCAAAAGTGGTTTTTATGAACTGTAGTCATTCTTGGATTATTTCTGTTCTTATATAAGGTGGGAAAAAAACATCAGAGAAAATGCCCCAAAGTTCATTCAATCAAAGCTGTAGAATTCAACAATGAAGGTACTGTAATTCTCAACCATGCTGCCAGTATAGCTGGCTATAGTATATTTGTTGGCCTTAGACAGTCTTCATATGTATTTGTTTTATATTTTCTCTGCTCTGTGACTGTACTCTTCCCTGCTCCTCGGTGCCCTTCTACATCCTCAACCTCCTGTTGATTTCCATTTCCTTCTTATTCTCTTTTTTTTTTCTTTTAATCTCAGTTTGTCCTCACCCACCCTGTTCTCTCATCAATCATTTCTACCTAAGCATGATATGGTATTTTCCTCCTGCCTTTCGCTGCCTATGAGGATTGGAGGCCAGTTACTCCGTGTGTGATAGACAAGTTGATGTAACTGACAGGATCAATCCTCTATAAAGGCTCAATTTTGGCCTTTTAAAATGGGATGGAAAATCTTTTCCTACCGCTTTTTTTCCTTGCTGATAGAGTAAATGTTGGTATTTTGATTGAACAGATATACTGTGCAAAGAGGGGCTGAGTATTGGATGGGACCCAAATTTCCTGAGAAGAGCTATTCTAATGAATTTCCATGAAACAGAAGGAGAAAGGGCCCTTCTTGTGTTTGTCTCCCAGCTGGAAGTAGGGCTGTCAGGACAGGCTTGGATCTCAGTCCAAGTCCAACCCTTCTTCTGTTCATACCAGCTCCACTGAAATGTGAAGAGGCTCCGAATTATTGTTTCGTGTTTGAATCTTCTTTTGCATACGCTTTTGAGCTGATAGCTTGGAGAACACATACTGTGTATTTCTGTAGAACACAAAACAAATGTGGTATAATTGAAGTAACTTACTGCAGCTGTCTAACATACAAACCTAGCAAAAAGTACATAAAAACTTTTTTATGCAGTAAGGTATTTGAATGTAACAGGGCAGTTTCCCCATGTTTGAAAATGGAAATGGCTTTACAGGCCCTGATTTCTTTGCCTACATGTTGCATTCTGCAGCCTCAAATAAAAGCTGTGTTCACTTGTTATCAGAAAGGGACATTTGGCTGAGATTTGCAAATTGGTGCTTAAGTAAGATTGAACCAGATTCTGTCTCCCTCTTCACTAAGCTCTGCAATCTTAATGATTTATATATTGATATTGTTGTCATTTTCATAGGCTGATTTTTTTTTTTCACCTTAGATCACTTGTTTCTGTTCAGATTTATAACGTTCTCTACAGAATAATAGCTATCTTGCTGGCTCGTATCCAGCATGTGAAAATCTTATATTACAGTCCAAATTTAACATCAGTTGTCAGATGAATCATAGAGTCATGGAATTGTAAGGGACTTCAGGGGGCCATGTAGTCTTTCCCATGTCCAAGGCTAAATCAGCTGTATATGTCATTCCTGACAGACAGTTGTATGGTTTCCAGCACTGAAGACGCCACAGACTTCTTTAGCACTGTCTTCCAAGACTGCTTCAATTCTTATTTATTAATTTTTTTTACCTAATGTCTAAATTGCCTCTCACACAAAGCTCATGACTTCACATCTTGTTTCCCATGTACATTGAGAATAAATTTGTATTTGTGTGCAGCAAGCGGTTAAGTTTTTGACTATAACTGCCACTTTAATTTTCTACCTAGTGAGCCCCATTTAGGGAGTTAATCCAATTAAGAAAACGGGCTACCTCTTTTCTTTTGTTTGTTCCCCAAGTCACCAGTTCAGGCTTAAAATGCAGCATGCAGCACTGGATGTGGAACCTTACTAGCTGTGAGAAACGTGGATGGTTGGTTTCAGTGTTAGGAGTTGGTCTTTTTTGGTTACATCACTGAGAAAACCTGGATGTTAGTGGTAAAATAGAAGTGTTCAGCTCAGAGGATGCGTGTAAGAGTTCATGTTTCATTATCTGAAGACTGCTTTAACTTCTGATGACCTCTGGTACAGCTTTCCTGAATGGCGCTCTTCAAGCTTTCATTTTTCTTTCTACGAGTAGAGACAGAAAGTAGGTCACAGGAAGCTGTCCTGTGTCAGATAAGTAATTTGGGGGTGAAGGTGTTGTGGACCCAACCATAAGTTCATTCTCTGTAGTAGACATTGCTTTATCCTGGAGTTTTGAGAGCTGCTACTCCTGTAGAAAAAACTCCTGCAATCTAATTCTAGGTGTTCTTGTCAGTTCTCTGTCTGATTGTCTTGGAGCATCTTGCAGCAGTAAATTTTGCATGCTAATCAGTGCTTTTACAACTCTTTGTCAATTAAGAAAAAAAAGGCAAAAGAAGACACTGTCATTGTATAGCTCCATCTCAAATCTAGGATGTAACTTTTTCAGCAAGGTGGTGTGTGTTTGCTTTGCAGTGCCAAGCATTTTGTTAAGGATTGATGTATAACTAACCAATGGTTGCTGGAGTGTGCTGGCTCACATGCGTGAATAAAGCTGCTAATCCCAGAAAAAATAAACTTGCAGGAGAAATTATGGGCTAGGTTTTCTGCTGACAGTTAATGGGCCTTCCTAGAATGGAAGGCAGCACAGAATTTGGCCTTGTACAGTGTATCTCAGCACGGAGAACCAGTGGCTCTTTCAAACTAAGAACCTAATTCCTTCAGCATTAAGTATTTGCAGTATAATTTGAAATTTAGTGATGTTTATTCATGGTCCAGTCTACCTCTGGCTGAAGTCAACAGGTTTCTTTCCAACATTACCCCAGGGTTCACACACCTCAGCCAGTACAGTGCATGCATTTATTTTCCCAAAAGGCATAGAACTTGATGGAATTGGGTTTCTCTTTGTTTTTAGAGTTCTGGCTATATTTGAAATTAAAACACATAACAAAATTTAGAGGCTAAAAATTCTGTGTTTTATGAACGACAAATCTTCCGTGACTCAACTTTTGTCCAATTTTATGACCCTACTGGCTTGGAAACAGGCAATAACAATTGGCCACCTGCAGCATCAGCATCAAGGAAAATTAATGTAGTTACACTCTGAAATGTGGAACCTAAAACAAAAAAATATATATAAAAACCCCACCAACAGACAACTTCACTGTAAACTGCTGATTTAGCATAACATTCTACCACCATTAAGACACTGCAAAAAACATAACATTTTCTATTAAAACATTTTATTTGAGTCAAGTGATAGGCAGACCTTTCAAAAGTTGTCCCATGCTAATGTGCTCCAGAATTAAACTTTTTAGCTCTGCTAGAACCCTTGTTGAAACCTGAAAAAAAAGGTCCTGTACTTGGGACTGTACAATTCCCATTGCTACAGGCTTGAGGAAGTGTGGCCGGAAAGCTTCCTGCTAGAAAAGGACCTGGGGGTTCTAATTGACAAGCAGCTGAATATGAGCTAGCAGTGTGCCCAGGTGGCCAAGAAAACCAATGGCATCCTAGCTTGTATTAGAAATAGTGAGACCAGCAGAAGTAGGGAGGTGATTGTCCCCCTGTACTCAGCACTAGTGAGTACACACCTTGAGTATTGTGTCCGGTTCTGGGCGCCTCAACACAAGAGAGATATCGAGGTGCTGGAGCGAGTGCAGAGGAGGGCAACAAAGCTGGTGAAGGGCCTGGAGAATAAATCTTATGAAGAGCAATTGAAGGAGCTGGGACTGCTTAGTTTGAGGAAGAGGAGGCTGAGGGGAGA
>VZRU01010380.1:570857-583928 GCA_013398155.1 Pedionomus torquatus
CTAAATAAATATTTATATTTATATTATATAATTGAAGCACTGAATCATTCTTCTTCTTCAGTACTGGGAGAGTTAATACACATAAATAACTTTTAAGGGGCTTGGATAGAAGGTATTGTTTAAGCGGTAAGTGCTGCTGTTTGCAAAGGAGTATTATTGGGCTTGTGTATGTTGAGTATTAAGGTCTGAAGCCAGAGATGTAGCTGCAAATTTGTGCTTGCGTACTTGAAACTTCATGATATTATCACCTTATACTGACATACTTCACCTCCACATGGTTGCCACTGGCACTGAAAGTTATTCTAGAATTTCAAGTTACATTTCAAGAAGGTTTCAAAAGTCTCTGTTCCAAATGTTTCACCAAAGTCCTCTGCAGTCAGCTCAATCTCAGATACTGAGTTGTTCTATCACTACTGTCACATGAATGTGAGTGGGAGAGAGGAAACATGTTGGAAATTCTCATCTGCATTGTGAAGATGACCAGAAACAGATCTCTTCCTACACCTTTCTCTGCTACTCCTGTCAGTGTATGTCCTGAAAAGGCAGCACAGTTCTGGAAAAATTGTTTTGTTTCCTCAAAAATGGGTTAGTCCAGATCTTGCTGTTCAGTGATCAGGTCATAGCCACACCCAGTAATTTCCCTGCATTTTGGATGATCACAGAACATGTGTATTTCTGTCATAAACACCAACTTCTACTAGTTATTTTCCAGTACTTGTAAAGCATAAGATTTAAGGTACAGATTAAGTACAAGGGTTTACTGGTAAAATGAGAACTGGAGCAATCTCTTTTTCTTCAGATATTTTAAATATTTGCTTTGCATATCCTGAAAATCCTTCTTTAAGGAATGTAAAAGGTATTATTAGAAGTTTGTTCCTTTATGAGGCCAGCTGTCAGTGATGAAATTCCAGGTTGAGATTTATAGTCCAAACCTTCCCAAGACTAAGGTGTTTTAATTTTTGTCTGTATTGTGTACTAGAATTGATCCTTCAAAGAAAAAAGAGTAGATTTTTATTGCCAGTGACCTGCTGCTTAGTACACTAAAATCCTTCCTGTAAGGCTTACTTTTTTAATTCTTTTTTTTTTTTTTTTTTTAAATGTTGCTTTCTAAACTAAAATTGTAGCAGGTTTTGAAGTCAGATTGAATTTCTCTCCCCAACATGCTTCTATAGGAAGCCACTTTGGAATCGGCAAGAACAAGCCCAGCTTGCATCTCATTTGCCATCTGGATTTCCCTCTGGCTTCAATTTGCTGCTATAAAATAATTCGTAGGTATGGATGCTGTACTGAACCTGCCCAATGTGTGTCACATTTAGTTACTCATATTTCTTCTAAGATAACAGCTGCAAAGAAGCTGTGTTTCTTGTGGTCTCTCCTGATTTACTGCTGCTTAATCTGGTGTTTCAAATTAAACATGTAAGGTTTTGAGTCTTAAAATGTCATTGCATTCTTCTAAGACACATGTTCAGCTGCTTTGTAATGGGCATGTTTTTTCTTAAAGTTTAATGCTCAGTTGTTATGGAATAATTGAATAATGTAGCATGTCTGTTTATAATCAAAATGAGTACATTTTATCAAAGGTAGACATACTTTTCTCTTTTATATGTATTTCCGCATCCTACCTTGTACCTGAAATACCCTTTGCAGCTACTTTAATATATCAATAAAGCTCTAGGGTGCAATTGTACAAGGGCATGTAACAGGTCTTATGTTAGATGTGATCTGTGGGAGCAACCTGACTACTGACAGTAGGTGAAGTTGGATACCTGTACAGATCCAGGGGGCCTGGTATCTTTTAATACACTAAACAGCACTGCTAATTTGAGAAAAATTAGAGGATGTTCACAGCTGTGTGTATCTGTAACCAAGTGATATCCTTGCTAGTGATTTTTTTGTGGGGCAGCACAGAAGGCTAGGGGAGGACATGATTTTCCTTCATAAGAACATACAGGAAATTTGGGATTCTTTCTTATCTGATTTATGTAAGTAAAGGTTTATGACTGCTATCCTTCTTGTGCTCTAATGACCCTACCTTTAAATAAATTTAGGCCAGTCTCATTATCTTGAGACCTTATTAATGCTTACAAGTATCTAGAAGGTGGGTTGAAGGAGGATGGAGCCAGACTGTTCCCAGTGACAGGATGAGGGGCAAAGGGCACAAGTTGGAACATAGGAAGTTTCATTCAAACACAAGGAAAAACTTCTTTATAGTGAGGGTGACGGAGCACTGGAAAAGGATGCCCAGGGTGGGTGTGGACTCCCCTTCTCTGGAGACCTTCTAGACTCACCTGGATGTGAGTCCTGAGTAATGTGCTCTGGGCAATCCTGCTTCATCAGGGGAGTTGGACTAGATGATCTCTAGAGGTCCCTTCCAACTCTGACAATTCCATGATTCCTTTATGTAGGATCAGGATGAAATTCCACACTCAGCTGTGCATCTCTACCAAGGAAATCACTTCAGGGTACAGCCTGTACTGCATTAGTAATGCAGATATAATAAAGGCACCAAATGTATTGATCAGACAGATAGATTTTTCTTACCCCTCTCTCTGATCTGCTATAAATAATTGTTCTGTGTCACACAAGCTGTATGACAATATTTCTTTCAGAGATTTGTCATTTGAATATTAATTATGAAGTTTGTTCTAACTCACACCATGTCAGCCGCTTTTACTTATGGACACTTCTACAGTAGCTAGTGTTGTGATTTGCATATTCAATAAAAACTGCCCAATGCATGTCATATTTAGTTACTCTACTAAATCTGATACCGAGTATTCCACTAACCCTGAAACGCTACGGCAGAAGTCATCTTTTTTCTTGCAATAATACCCAAGACTTACAGTAGTCTAAGGGAAATTTGCCACAAGAAGTTTTTGTTCTCTTATCTCAATGTAGCCTGAAGACTGCACAGTGCTACATAAGAAAAGGACCTAGCTCCATTTCAGAAAGCTCTTATTATACTTCGTAGCTCAAACTTGATATTGCAATCTCACAGGTGTACATCTCCTTTGGAGCTTGATAATATTTCAGTCCTTAAAGGCAGCCTGAAGAACTTTATTGTATGAGAATAAAACATAGGGGCTGCAATAGTATTTTGTTAAAATGAACCCCTTGAACAATTTGAAACTCCTCTTTCCTGTTTCTGTGTACAAGCAAAATTGTTGTTAATGCAAAACCTCATGCCTGACTTGGGGAGTGTGCAGTCCAAGGCACTTAAATGACGGGATTTGAAGAACTTGCTTAGTTCTGAGAAAATCTTTGACATGATGGGTCCAAGTGAAGTTGTAATTTAGTTTGGATTTCTTTTTGCTGTCACTTTAGTGAGCCTAAGCTTTAGCACAAGTTGCAAGTTGATCTGTAATTCCCATTCTGCCCCACCCCTGGAAGTGTTCAAGGCCAGGCTGGATGGGGCTTTGAGCAAGCTGGTCCAAGTGGGAGGTGTCCCTGCCCAGGGCAGGGATTTGGAACTTGATGATCTTTAAGGTCCCTTCCAACTCTAACCATTCTATGATTTGTGTGGGATAGTTATGCAAATGCATATTGTGGGAACATACCCCGGGATTTTACACGCAGGGTGTTGCCAAAACTTAAGCTTGCAAAATTTTTGGATTGTAGAGTTGTGTGTGAAGATTTGGCATCTGATCCTGTTCCTACTGTCATGTCTAATAGTCACTATCAACTTTTACCGGGAAAAGGGTAGGACATTTAGGGGTCTGGGTTGAAAATGCCTTGAAAGTTTTCATGATGGAATGACTTTGCTAGAGCTAAGTATGCAGAGACCAAGCGAGGAGATGATGATCATTTATCGATGAGACAGTAAAGGAAGAAACCCCAACTGAGTCAAAACTGTTACAAAATCTCACTTGCTCCTGTAGCATCAGGACATATTCTGAAACTTTGCCTGACCACAACACTTAGCAAGAATTACAAATTGCAGAGCACGGGCACAACAAGATGTCAACATCACAAAAGTGTGAATTCTGGACAGCATCCTATTGTTCCCTTAGAAAAATAAAATTCTATTTCTCTTGTATGAATAGTGTGGTCAGTTCAAATTAGGCCTACCTGCATCTTGGTCCTATTCCTCTATCAGAGGCCAATACCTGTTATAATCTCTGGGTCTGAAGGAGAAGCTGCTCAGAATGAGTGGCTGTGATTGGTGGGGTGGGTTACAAGTCCCTTGCTTTCTGTTCCAGTTTCCATCTTCTTCCCATCTGTTACATCTACACATGACTTTATCCCCTTTGCTGATCCTCTGTGGTTTATTGTTCTCCCTGCATGCTGTTTCTTGGGTACCAGTAGCTGACAGGAGGCAGGATACTTCCTTGTGTGGTCTTGTAGGGCAAGACTGAAAAGATAGTCACAGGTTATATGGCTGCAAAAGTTCATTTCTGTAGTTCTGTGCAGAATACAGATTCATACAGAAGTATGGTAACCACATGTTAGTCTTTGTGGTAAAGAAAAAAGCTGTAGGAAAGGGAATAAGGTGTGTAAGGGGGAAGCTGTCAAGCAGGTTTAGAAATGAAAGAAACTGCTTTAAATATTGAAGGGTTTGAAGCATAATGGATAACATTTAGTCCCTAGAAAAACTCTGTTGAATTTGGTGATCTTGTAAGGAAATAAATTTAACCTTGTGTTTTAAAATCTATAGTTTTTGAAAACACCCCTAATCAATTTCAGGGGGGGAAAAATAAAATAAAATAAAATAAAATAAAAAAAATATATATAATGAGATCCAGCTTCCTGTAAGTTTATGGTCAGTTTATGTCTTTTGCTAGTTATGCTATTTATGTGGTCCTATTACTGTAGCCTGACTCCCACGCTCTAATATAGTTATCCTTAGAACACTTCTTTGTGGTAAGGAAGTACAATAATCCCCACTTTAGAAATGGGGAACCGTGGCAAAAGAGAAGCTTAGTCACTTGCCTGAGGTCATGCAGGCAGGCCATTATGGAGCAGGGAGTTCAACCAGGACTCCCAAACAGCAGACAGATGCTCAAACCCCTGGGCTGTCTTTCCTTTTGCTTCTATTTTCAAGGAGCTTGAGTTTCGGTCCAGAATCGAGAGATGGTCCAGAGGTATTGCAGGCAGCCTGGCTACAATAGTAGAATAGCTGGACCAAGGGAAAATGTGCTGCTTAGGTGTAAAGTTGCGATATGAGTAAGTCAAATACAGGTTTTTCAGGTGGCAGCTCTGGTTTCCTCTCATTTGCACAAGCTTGTTCTCTCACATGCAGACACAAGCCCTCTCTGCAACTCATTTTCCTTCTGTCTTGGTAAAAGGAAATTAGTATAATTTAATGGTTATGTAGGAAGCTGATGGTAAGTATTTACTTATATAAAATAAGCGGAGGAGAAAAAACTACGAGAGAGATTTCTTAAGTGTTTGCTTTTTGGGGTTTATTTTTGTGAGGAGAGTATTGAGTGACAATGATTTGCTCCCAGTAGAAAATACTTGAAACACATTAGTCTACTTTGGTATTAGAAAGATTAGAGGGCACACTGTGAGAATTTGTAAGGATTTATGTGCTTTTTAAAAAGGATTAAGAATAAAAAAAAATCCAGATTAGAAATGCTGTTTTACCACATCACTACCCTACCAGCCAACATTTGCATGGTGGTTTTCTTTTATGTTTAATACCACAATGTTTGTGTTGCAACTTCAGTTACAGTTGGTTTTGTTTAAAGACCTTAGTGTAGGTGCGCACAGCCTGAGAAACGAAATGTTATGAATTTATGTATCACCCTTGAAATCTGATTCAGCAGCCAGCTTGCAATACTTAAAATGAAGTTTTTAGGAACAGGCTCATTCTGGGAAGTTGCTTAAATAAAAGAAAAAAAAAATCTGAAACATTCCATAGCTTTTAAGTGTCTGTTTTCTTCCTGCCTGTCAGATGTTAAGCTTGAACATGATTTGTTCTCTGGAACATTACTTCTTTAAAATATTTGGACACGGTAGTTCCACAGTAACACCAGACAGTGCAAAAAATTATTTATTTGTTTATAAATGTAACTTAAACATCCTCTACTCTGGAAAAAAAACCCAACTTCCTAATTATTTACTAGAAGCATCTTCAGCATACATGGCTAATTAAAGTCAGACTGCTAAATGTGGATGATTAGAAGCTTCTGTTGCTAGAAAATTGCTTGTGCTGATTTGAGCTAATATTAATTTATAAATTCAATCCCATTTAGACACTATTTAGAAAAATATAAACCCATCCAGGATGTGTTTACGGAAAAGACTAGCTATTACTTTATGCGTTACAGTCTCACTGTATTAGGCATCAATTTGTTGACAGTTTTTGGCATCTTACCAACATACAATAGGAAAGTAAACTGTCCAGTGAGAGTAGCTTAGTTGTTCAGGAGATATTTTTTTCCTTCTTTCTTTCTCTGTCTCCACCCCACACACTGTTTGGGTTTTTTGGGTTTGTTTTCGTTTTTTTTTTCCATTTAATTTTGTGTAAAGCTTGATTAAATGGCTAGAGAAATAAGTGGAAAGCTGGTGTTAGTGTTTAGCTTAGTCTTTTCATCAGAGGGTCTTTCCTAGCCATAGGACTTTTCATCCAATGCAGTCTAGACATACCCGAGCCCAGGGATACTTTGAGGATAAGTTTATGTTGTATATGGTCTATTTTCCAGGCATGTGCTGGTGGTTCTTTCAGGTACTTGGTGAATTTGGCTTCGTAGCACATCTAGTGTGGAGGTTTCTGTGTCTAAGCGGGTGTCATGTCTAACAACTTCATTAAAGTCACCCCATGTAAGCAGTATGTTGTTCCTAAGGAGAGATACTTCATCATTCTGTCCCTGCAGGATAGTCCTGTGAGCATCTGTAGCACACAGAGTTTTCTCTCTTGCTCGTTTCAGCCGTTATAATGGCGTTGACCAAAACGGAGTTCCATTTGCATGGGTGAATATTGAGTTTGAATTGGATTCTGGATGTTGGTTGTTTTTCTTTTGTTCTCAATTTTAATACTCTAGTAATGTGATTTTAAAACCAAAATTTAAGAGGTATATACTTTTTTTTGATGATGTTCTGGTTTTGTAAATTCTCTGCTATATTGATACAGATATGCGTGGAAGGATTGATTTTTTTACTGGCTTCTTATAGAGTCAAATGTATTACAGTGTCTTCAAACTGGAGAACATTTTCATATTATCTGTATTATACCTGGCATGTTGTTGTCACTGCTGGTGGTCTGAAAATTTTATTGCTGGCTTGTATTGGCAGACTGATTTGTAAGTTAAGAGTTTCACAGCTAGAGAAACCTTGCAGATTTTAGCATTTATAGGCTATAGAAAGATGCAGTTTAGCAGAGGAGAAGGACATGTGGGAAGAAAAACCGAAGATTGATTAGTTAGTTGAGCGTGTTGAAAAGTGAAGATAATCTGCAGAAACAAGAAAGTCAAGGAAGTGCTTTGAGAAAGAGGACAGAAAAAAGTATAATTAGAAGTAAACCTTAAAATAGGATTTAGACCCATTCAAAACAGGTAAGAAGATAGAAAATTATCAACATCATATGCATAAGATCACAGTTGATATTTATGGTGATTTGATATTTGAAAAATGTTAGTAATCTGTAAAGAAAAACAAATTTTAAAAACATGCTGGCAAACATGTAGTCTGTGACAAATATGACTGTGACTCAGTATGTATCAGTTTACAGCTGTGTAAATGATTGAAAGTCTAATGGGATAAAATGTGGTTTATTGCAGTGACTGTTCTGAGACAGAACTGAGTTTGGAGTCCTCTTGAAAGAACAATTAATTGTAAAAATAACCATCTTGCCTTTTTTTTCTTGCCTTTTCAGGCAAATGGTTGTTCATTGCAGAGACTATAGCTGGGAGAGACTGTCAGTCTTTGTTAGCATGCAAAAGTACATTTCATAGAAAAGAAGCAAGTCTTTGATTTCATCTCTTGTCTCTGGAATACAATTTCTTCCTTAATTTAAATTATATTATGAATTTATATGGTTCTTTTGTAAGTTAAGGTACAAAGATAATTTGGGGTTTCTTTTTCTGTTTCTGTTTTAAAGAGCTGCTTATATTGGATAGGGAAACGTTCTGTGCCTTCAAGTGACTGGGTGCCAATAGAGATTCACTGCAAGATTAATTCTCATGTATACAAAAGTAGAATCTCTCAGTTTAAAGTTTTGCATTATGGTTAAGGAAATAATCTTTATTTCATTTATGTGTTGGTCTCAGCAATTAGAAACAGTAGACGATTTTCTGGGTTTTGTATAATGAGATACAGAAATGCCTACAGAACACCATTCCAGAAGAAACCCAGTGTCCACGTCATCTGGATTCTTATGAATGAGAAAAGAGATTTTCACTATTTATTTGAAAATCTGTGCATAAACAATTTAACTGTTATCTTGGAAGGATTTGTCTTCTAACCCATAGCTCCCAACAAGTGCATACCGTGAAGCAGAAAGCTTGTGGCTTACAACAAAACACCCTTTGGAGGTGCCTTTACATCTCTGTTGACTGTAAGGAGTCAAAACTTCTAGTTCAGATGAAACACCTAACTAAGAATAATGTGGCACTAGTATAATTGATTTTTCTCTTGTTCAAATTAAAGTTTCCCTGTTTACTCAAATGTTATTTGTTATAACTTTAATCAGAATCAGATGAATAAATACATAGTCTGTCATGGATTGGTGTGTATGGCAGAGGATTATGACTGGAAGCTCAGTGTTTGTCATTGGTTCAGTATGACCTACTGTTGGGTCAACCTATTTCTCCAGGTATTTTTCTTTTTAAACTTGTCTATTAAATGGGCATTTTACAGTGGAGCTTCTAATTTACATAGGCAATTCAAGGAATTAGTAATAGGGTCAGCTACTATTTTTTCTGAAGAACCTGAACTTTTACTTTACTTTAAAAATACAATAATTCTTGCTTTCTGATGGGGAGTATGGAAAGTGTAGCAGAAGAATCTGCTCTGAAGCAGGTATCTGTAATGAAGTCTCTAAAATTCCATTTCTGTAGCATTATGAAACTTGGTCTCCATGCTATTTTACTAGTCTATGTGCTGTAGAAGGATTTGCAGTAAAGTACAGACTGGCAATTTCTGCAAAAGTATTTGTTATGCACTAACCATAATTTGGAGGGAGATGTCCAGATATTTTTTAAGATCTTGAAAGCATGGTATGAAAAATCAGATTTTCCACATTCACGCTTGAAACTTAAATCCAGTGCAAATAGAGGTCTTTTTATTTCATAAGCACTTGTTTAATGCTGGCTCTGCTTCTGAGAATTATTGATTTTGGTGTATTCTGGGCCAGGAAAATCAAAGTCATGTTGTGAAAATATCTTCCTGAAGTGTTACTACCTTTTAATACAGTTGTAAAGGATGACTTTGTGGTTAAGGTTCTGGCCTGGGACTTCAGAGTTCAAACTGAGTTCAGTTCAAGGCTGTGACCCTGAGCGCAACTGTAGGCACACCAGCAATCTTCCTAGGTCTCAGTTCCCCACCTAGGAAAAGGGCACACATCACCTTAGTCTGAAGACTCTTACTGTGCATACGAACATAGCACACAGGGAACAGTCTGTTCCTGATCTGATTCTTAGCTGTTACTGTAATGTAAGTAATCACCACAACTTCAGTAGCCCTATTTGTTTCTCTTTTACAGCCTACATCATGGGTGATGTGAAACTGGTGACATCTACTCGAGTCTCCAAGACCTCCCTTACACTCAGCCCCCCTGTACCTGCTGAAGCACCAGCATTTACTCTTCCTCCTCGGAATATCCGAGTGCAGCTGGGAGCCACAGCAAGATTTGAGGGAAAGGTAAGAAACAGAGATGATGGTCAACTTTTACATTTGGTTATTCCTGAAGCTGTCTAGGAGGCTGTAAAGATAGTAAGGTTACATCTACAATATGGAACCTTTACTCAAGAAAAGGACACCAGTATTTACCCTCCTGGGGAGACGGGGAATTGCAGGTCTGTTTCTGAGCAGAGGAAAGTGTTGCAAAACCTGAGTATGTGCTAGGTACAATGTAGCTAAAGAAGCCAGGCAGTGAGCGCAGCACCAGTGGAAAACTGCTTCAAGAGCCGCTTCTAATCAGAGGGTATATGTTTTCCTATTGCATATTCATCTTCTGCATCCCAAATCTGTCTGTTCATTAAACTTCACCTGTAACTCAAACTCAACACTGCTACAGCATGTTCTTCCTAGCAGTCAAGCTAGGAATCTTTATAAAGAGAGTTGAGACACTTGTATCTGTACCACCTGCCCTACATGGTGTTAATCTGCAACAAAAAGAGCATTTTCAGAGGAAAGACTGTTTTGTTCAAGGAGACTTATCCTTTTAGATCCCTTCAGTTAATGTGTAGTGGGGTGTGGATCCCAGGTTCTCCCCTTCCCCTCGTGCTTGGGACGTTAAAGTGTGCTTACTGATATCCATTATTTCATGCTTCAATCCTGGTACAATCTTTTCCTTGTTCTAGCTAGCTTTCTTTTTTCCTCGCTTAACTCTTTTTTTATTTTTATATTTTATTTTTTTCCCCCTCTGGAGCTGCTAGTTTTCTCTCTCAGCCCTTTCAGATTCTTTCTGTCCATGTCACGCTCTGATTGCATGCTGACAGCTATATCATCAAACTGACCACACTTTTAATTTTTGAAGTGGTGGGACTTGTCTGACAGAGACAGGAAACTGCAGCTTTACTGTAACAAAAACAAGGGCTAGAAGAAATTTAGGAAATTAATAACTTCTGAAACTCTAGTTTGAACGGAGGGCCAGTAGAGGGCATCTGATAATTCTCTTATTTGTTTATGCAAGAGCAGGCTAGAAACTAGGATTTTTCAACAGGACCTGAGCAGAAAAAACCTTTTAGAGTATATAAATTTTTTAAGTGTAAACCCAAAACTCAGAAGTTGTTCTTGGATTTGTCACTTTGAAGAAAATTTTACAATTTTGGTAGAAAGCTGATAATTTCAGTGAAAGTGTTTAAACCAAAGTTTTTTATCAAGCCTTTAGAAAGACTTTTTTAAAAATTAGTTTATTTTTATTGTGATTTAAAGTCACCAGTCAGAAACCCCCAGTGTATGACATTGGCTACTCCTAGAGAGCATTCCCTTTTTTACAGTTTTTACCTCCTCCTCCCTCCTTTGTTACAGACAGTGGAAAAATGACATGCTGCTACTTTATGCATGTGACACCTCTGCACAATGTTAGTCTAACTCTGACTGGTTCTTCCAGACAACATTGCAATTAGCAATAACAATTCAGTGAAATCAAAATGATGTTGCTAAGATTTGGGTTTACGTTTCTCATATTTCCTTATTAAAAGCTCAGGTGGGATACTTCCACTCTGAAGACTTTCTATTATTAGTCAAATGGAAGCAACTATAAAATACAATGACCTGCAAAGTAGAGTGTCATCATTGCTTTGCATTTTTTTCAGATCTGATTTTAAAGTGTTAATTTACAAAAGGGATAGGTGTCCCTGAAAAAGTCACTTTGAAGGCTGGAAGGGTAGGGTCTGAGGTTTGGGGTTTTTTAATAGCTTGGAGAAAATACACAAATTCAATACTAATTAAAATGCCAGGCTTAAGTTCCTTGAAGGAACAAAGCTTTGATTGAAATCCTGGATTGAACCTACTTGATGAAAATCTAAATTTCAGTTCTGTAATTTAGTATATAAGCATTCAATTTTCCATTCTTAAAATGGGGATGATAATAAAAAAGGGGCATGCATGTTGAATAACTGAAATACACCTTTAATGCTCAAAGTGCTTTTGTGAGCACCAGACATTAAGAGCGCAGCTTTGCTGAAACACACGAGATCTGCAATTACTTTGGGTCAAGTAGCCTGCCTTAATGGTTTGGTAAACCAAGGTGGTGCGACTACAGCCACTGTCTTTGGCCCTTCAGCCTCTTGCTGTGTGTGCATGGAGGATTGCCTTGGATTTTGTTCAGTCTAGTTTGCTGTCCTGGATGACATTTATTTTACCTCTGTCAGCTAACTCAGCTGAGAAGAAATGTGTTAACACAGCTGAAAATATAAACCAGCCCGTCTTTATCATTGTCAATTTGTTCCAAATTCCCTGGAATCCACCTTAGCTGGAGGCTCAGATTTGAATTTTTAAATTTTTAAAAAATTTTTTGCAGGAGGGTGGAGGAGGAACGAGCTATGTTATATTAATTATAAGTAAGTAATGCAGCATAACGTGTTCTCCTTATTATCTTATGCAAGAAAAATTAGGGTTTTAATTACAATCCTGACTATTAAAACGGAGTTTGTGTGATCTGTTTGTAATGTAACACGGTTGGGGAGATTGGTTCTGTTGTTTGCAATGGGTGGTTTCAAATTTCATTTATGCTTTTAGTCTGTGGGTACAAACTTGGGCAGGGTGAGGGGGAACGCAACAGTTTGAAAGGATACAAGCTCTGCAGGCTGTTGCAGCTACTGAGTGACACTTTCATCTGTGTCCATCTTCAGCTATTTCACGCAATGTGGCTTCTTCTGTTACTATAATGTTCTAGAGGTTCAGAAGGACATTGGAACTGTTCAGAAGGACATTGGAACTGTTCAGAAGGACAATCTTAATAAAAACAATTTATTAAGATTTAGTAATAGAAGTAGCTACTGAAGATACTTAGGTTTTTCTGTCCTGGAAAATAGGCTACAGATGTTATGATGGATTGCTGCTGATGCTCTGCTTCATCACACATATCAAACTAGACTCAGGCTATAGAAAAATAAAAAGTTTTAAAATTGGCTAGACAGGAGATTTTCTTCAAAGAGTTCCTCTGTGGTGGAATTTATCTTATCAGAAAGAACAAACATTTTGAGAATCCAAGACAGGATATAAATCTGATATTGTGATGATCTTGTAGTCTCATTAAGTGAATGAGAAAGAGAGGGCCCTGGCATCAAACTTGTTGCTTTTCTTTCCAGCAGCAAGTAAGATAAGTTGTGTGAGATGGCAATTCAAAACCAAGGAGAGTGCAGAAATTGCGAAATAGCCCAGAAATGTAGGAAATTGGAGGTAGAAAGGAACTATAGGTGCTATTAACAGGAATTTAACAGGAATACTTCCCCCTGCCCCCCC
>VZRU01010380.1:584130-742536 GCA_013398155.1 Pedionomus torquatus
CCCCCCCCGCCCTGTTTCTTCTGCTACCACCCTGGTTTTATTACTAAAATCTCAGCAGGTTTGTCTATATCTGGCTGCAGATGTCAGTTTTCCAATGTGACCTCAGTGTAAAATGTTAGCTCATCTTCTTTCAAGTATATGAGCACGATTTTTGGCCTGGAGCACTGACTGGGGTGTGGAACCACTTAGTAAGGCAAAGGCAAGGTTACCTTCCCTGGATGTTCCCCATACATCTGCTACATGGACATCTCAGTTGTTCATCAATCAATTCCTGAGGTGATTTTTAAGAAAACCATCCCAGATTATTATGAAATTGTGTTATGGGTTCCCAGATTGTTAGGAATTGATCGATGTGCTGCTCTTCATTTGCACATCATGTGTGAGGTGAACAGCTCAGGGTAGTAACCTCCTGCCATGCATTGAGGCATTGTGGCTTGTCAGCCAGACCCTTTAAGATACTCTTGGAAAAAAGCAGCAGGCCAAAATGTTACCAGGCTTTGTTTTAAGGTGTTTCTTCCTCTGTTTTATTCATCACTACAATATTAATCAGTGCTTTGAAACATTAAATCATGATTTTATAGCTTTATCTTTCTAATTCATCTCAACATCAATGCATTTTATAATACTCAACGGCTTACTAACGAAGGAGATTCCTTTCTTTATCGCAAGTATCATGGCAGTTCCTGTAGAAAGTGTCACACAACAGTAGAGGGCAACCCTTTTCAGCCACAGCACCTGAATAAGCATCTCTAAATCATCAGGCTCAGTGGTATTTTGATGCTGCAGATAACATAACATTTGATCAATTAATAATCCAAGAACAGCATCCTATCAAATTCTTTCAGACTGGGTTTTTCTTAAACTTCACTTTCTGAAACTGTGCAGGATACTTTATTTATGACATGGAGCACGTTACTATGCTGATCTACAAGTAGAAGGTCATTAGCCATATATCTAGTTTAAAATTTAATTTGTTTCAGTCTCTCACTCTCTGAACTTATCCGCACTATTCTATAGCAAAAGTTTTTTTCATACAGGTTTTTTTCCATACAATAAAAGGTAATTTTCCACACAGTGAAACAGAATAAAATTTGTAAATATTTCCATGAATTTCTATAGCTTTTCTAAATCTAATGAGGATTGTAAGCATATGTTAATATGAGTGTTGGGCAGAGCACCTAGAATGATTTTTCACTGAAATTTACAAATCTGTACAAGTTTCCATTTCTTGTGCTGAGCAGAGGATGGCCACACACTTCCACAACTTTGCATGTTTTTGTGCCTACCTGATTTCATAGTATCCTGCTTACTGGCCTTTCAGAGACTACAAGCTTAGTGAATTAAGACTGAAGCCGGTCTTATGTCCTAAACTCCATACTTTTTAGAAGACCTCCTTCTTCATACTTCGGAATTTGACTTCTGAAGGTGGTAGACAGCTTTATCCAGCTGTAATTTACTGCTGTAACTGTTTAGAGGGGAAGATATGTCTCCACTGTAGAACCTAGCAGTTATTTAAATGTTGCCCTGACTCCACCTCCACATCACAGCTTAAGTGTTGCTCTCAGCCTGAATTGGCCCACCGTAGTTCTAAAGCTCAGGTTCAGCCTTTGCTTGGGTTTGTGAGCCTTGCCCTCTGTGTGTTAAGTTGGCAAGCTAATTCTCCAGTTCCCTTTCTGTGTTTAGAAGCACTGAAAAGTTCTTTCATATCTATCTGGGCAAGTCTTAGAAAGCAGGTTGTCTTTCTGTGGCAGGAAAAAAAATAATACTGGGACTCTGAAGTCATGGTGATGTGTGTAGGTGAATGGAGCAGCAGGGTGGACTGACCCCAGCAGAGATCTGGACTGTGACTGCCCACATAAGGAGACAGTGAATGGCAGTGCTCTTGTCTGTGTTTCCCTCGTCCATGTTAACTACTGTGCAGAAATAAACTTCAAGGCACAGAGGGACTTAGGTAGGTTTCTGCAGCAAACTGATGGAGATGTTCAGAACTAAAAGTCAGAATCTACTATTCTCTAACCGCTGAACCACGTTCTCCTGATCTTTCCCTCCCTATTTTAAGCTTTGGGTTCTGAGACCAATTGTCTTCAGCAGTGTTGTTGCATTAAAAATAAAATTAAGGTGGTTGCCCAAAACAAGCATTTTTAGCTGATAACTGTGTGATTAGCTGCCCAGACATAATTTTGCTGAATTTAAATAGCAGTAGATGCACTACATGAAAAAAATACATATCATGAACACTTCTGGTTCCTTACTGTAATGTCACTGAATGTCAAGCAGTAAAAAATGACATGTCAAAGAACCGACAGTTTCCAACAAACACTTCTCTGTCCAGAGTGATATTAACCTCCACTTTTGAATGTGGTAGGCAGTTAACCTGCTTTGGCTGCACGCGTGTATAATTTTTGAGGGTAATATTGACGGTCATTAATTTTATGAGCCTAAAGAATACATGTGCTACAACTCTGCTTGAGAGTAACAGCCAAATGTCATGCTACAGACCACAGACTGATTGTCTAGAGGTCAGGGAAGGATTTTTCTCCTTGGATAAAGCGTTGCTCAGTTGGCAGCAGTGCAGCACGACTTGTTTTTCTGCTTCGTGTGAACCATCATATATGGTCCATTGCCAGAACCAAGATATCAAACGACTAAATCGAGTCTGGTATTCTGATCTCAGAGAGCTAGATTTCATGTATTGACACATAGTTCATACCCTGAGTTGACGTTTGGGTAGTTAATTTAGTTTGCTGACCACTGAGTGGTTACTTTTCTGCTCTTTCCTTTCCATCTCCCTCCAGGTAAGGGAGCTGGATGATAAATTTTAAAGCAAACCAGGTCGATGCCAAATCCTGTCCCTTTTAAACATGTTTTCAATTTCACGGAATCATGGAATTATCAGAGTTGGAAGGGACCTCTAGAGATCCAACTCCCTTGCCAAAGCAGGATTGCCCAGAGCACATTACTCAGGACTCACATCCAGGTGGGTCTTGAAGGTCTCCAGAGAAGGGGACTCCACAACCTCCCTGGGCAGCCTGTTCCAGTGCTCTGCCACCCTCACCACACAGAAGTTGTTCTTCATATTTGAAAGGAACTTCCTTTGTACCAGTTTGTGCCCTTTGCCCCTTGTTCTGTCACTGGGGACCACTGGAAAGAGTCTGGCTTCATCTTCCTTCAATACTTGTAAACATTCAGAAACTTCAGATACTTGTAAACATTAAGGTCTCCCTGCAGCCTTCTCTTCTCCAGGCTAATAAATCCCAGCTCTCTCAAAGATCTGTCCTGCTACCCTGCTGTTGCAAGATTCTCTCCGTATCTGTTCAAATCAGTGAACGCCAGTGATGTATAGTAAATTGCCAACTTTTGAGCTGCTTTTGCGACTGCTGGTTGCATAGGTACTCTTCAAAGCATCATACCTGAGAAAATAAACTGGTATCAAGCGATGAGAAACAGGAGGCAGTGGGAAGATTGACAGTGATTCTGCCATCAGTTGTGAGAGAGAGGGGAGATCCATTTTTGTGGTGTGTTCAGAGATAAAAGAGTTAGGAAGCGTTAAAAGAAACATTGAAGGGAAACATTCCCACAGCACTTGTAAATCCTTCCAACTACCTACAAATGGAAAAACAGTTCTAACCAGTTTGTTTTGCTGTGACTGCTGCACCAGCAAAGGCATGGCAAAGCCTTTGTAATATTCTCTCTGCAATGCATGCTCCATTTCCAAGCCTCAGTCAGCAGGCACTCCAGAAGTAGGCCTTAAATTACACTGTATGACTAGATTTGAGATGGTGGGATCTGAAATGAGAGAAGCCCATATAATGTCAGAGGATGATGACATGGCGCAAAATCCTCTGCTGTCGGCATGAGATGTTTGCTCTTACAAAATGTACTGGGCAGCTAGTTGTATGAAGCTGCCAGTGGTTTTGGATCTAAACTTTCTGGAAGGGTGCCTGTTTTGAGCCATATGAGGAAGAAACTCAGGAAAGAGTTTTCATGGGAGACCATTGTCTGATGAAAGCGAATGCTGTGAGAGGACTAGAGCTGATCTGTAAAACTAACATGCACTTGGATACTCCCAGAAACCCCGATACAAAACACTGAGGTGTGTATTTTGGAGCAAACAATTGAAAAAGTTATCGATTTGACTGGAGATTTTATTTGATCTTTCCACATATCAGTGAACATGTTTGAGAAAAAGGTGGTGCGATACTGAAACATGTTGTATCAGAGGGGCATTAGTGTATGGGCAACTGAAATGAAAAATGAAAACAAACACACGTTAGCTGGCTTTGAGCACCTTATTGCACATCTTTTTTCTGTTTGGCTCTTCTACTACTTCTTCTTCTTTGGTGTAGTTGACCTCCCATTATATTCACTTATCACAGTGCTGTATTTTAATCACCCACATATTCTCATGAGTAATCCGTGCATTATTTATTTGAGTTTATTTTATTGTATCTAACTCTATTTTGGCACATACAAACAGTGGTTCCGTGGTTTCGGTTTAGACAAGGGCAAAGTGGGCATGGCTGCTCTTCTGGGAAGTTGTTATGGAGGGATTCAGTCAAAATTTCTTCGCTTCAGTCACCTACTCCCAGAATTATTCAAACATTTTTCTTCATCAGCTGACACAAGCACCCACGTGTTGACACTCATTTTCCCCGCATTACATATGAGATGTCCTTTAGAAAAAAAAAAAAAATGCAGCAGTGCAAGATGCTGCTCAAGAACTGTCTAGGTTTAAACAAGAGTGGTGGTCTGTGAGCTCAAATTCTGTCTCTCAGTCTCTTTAACTCATAAATTCACTTCATACCTCTCACCTATGGCTGTCATCAAAACTTTCCTGGTAGAAGTATTTAAGCATTTGTTGTGTAGCCTGTGTGCAAAGGGTGTGATGATTTTCAAATGTGCTGGACTTGGTGCACTTTCCCATGCAACTGACTTGTGCATGTGCTGAGGCAACAGCATAGATTGCTGGGTGTTCAGCAGGAAACTTTGGTGAGACCTTTTGCAGAGCTGCTCTAATCTGCCAGACCTTCAGAAATCCCCAAATTTCACCCTGACAAAATTTCTAAGTAGGAAAAAGGCCATTACTGGCAAAGACTGGACATACAATATCCCTATTCTGAGTTGCCATCTCTCAAGGTTGAGTTTTTCATATAACTGATCTTGTTTTCAGTAACCTACCCACCCCCAGGCTGTGGAAGAAATGTAGTTTTTTACATTTATTACTTAGTTTGCTTTCTGTCTCCTTTTCCACCTTAACCAGTTGGGGGCAGGAGTTCTCTGCTGCTCTGTGCAATGGCAGAAGGGCCCGTTCCCTATTCTTGGTTGTTTTGGGCTAACTTCTGTAATTAAAGGAATGTGGAACCCTTTTTAAATAATAGTAATAGTGGTGATAAGAATAATAATATAAGTTTCTAGAACACTTCAACCAGCGCTAAAGACAATCTTTTATTATTTTGTGTAGTATATACCCAAACCAGCATTGTTTTAGCTGAAGCCAGACCATGTATCCGTGCCACTCTTGGTCACTGCTTTTTCTGTTTCTTTACTTTGTCTCTAACGTGTTTCCAGTTATTTTGGATTTGGAAATAGAAGCAATTAAAAGCACACGAGGAACCTAACAATAAAATTCTGTGTGATTTAATTGCATCTACCTGCTCCCAGTTCAAATTGGGGGAATCAGCAAAGTGTTGACTCTGAAATGTTTATTGTAGACATCTGTTTTGTGATCACCACTACTGTGACGTATCTGTGCAAAGCATGGCTTGGTGTCAGCTAAAGTAGGCAAGTGTGTGTGTTTAAGGATTTATCTAGAGAGATAGCCCTAGGGTTGATGCTGAAGAAAATTTACTTCATTAGTAGGCATTTATGGACTTGTTATTTTTCTACAGTCCCTGAATAGAAATCAGAGAAAAAAAAAGTTCTTAAATTATGTATCAACAAATTTGTAGAGGAAAAGTACATATAAAATATTCATGTTGTGGTGTAACAGAGGTTGTCTTTTACAAAAGTAATGATGAAATAAATACCACAACTAATCATAAACTCCACTGTTCACGGATTATAGGATAAAAATATATGAAGAAGGACTAGAAGGCAATCTAAGTGGTTTTCAAGAGAGAAACAGCTAAATAGCTGAACAAAAATATATTCAGAGAGAGAGCTGGTGTAAGGCAGGGTAGAAGCAGTCAGCATAATTATTCTTATTTTTCTTGTCCCACAATGGTTAATCATGAATCTCTCAAATTTCAAGAAAGGCTTATTAGATTCTTAAATTCTGCTTTTAATTTGAAAAATATCATCTTTTCCAGTCTAGTCTCCCTTGGTCCTCTGGGCCAGTGCCTAAGTCTTTGTTGAGGTCAATTTCACTGGCAATAAAACTCATCATGTAGCATTGTGTTTTCTTATTTCTATAAATGTTCTTAGTAGTACATGAAACATGACTGCAGCTTATCGTTATGATGTTTTAAATTTCCTTTTTTGGGCAATTGTGCATTTGAGTCCTTTCACAGTCATCATAGGTTTAAATGTTAAAGGAGACCTGGTAACCGGAACAGTGTGAGCGGTTACTTACTTTTCCTTATGCTGCAATAGCTTATAGTAGCAAGAGAGGGATGAAATAGAGAAAAGATTTTTGGTTTGGGTTTGTTTTTTTTTTTTTTCCTTCTAGAAATATGACCATAGCCAGAAAAAAAAAATTATATTTCCTTTTTTTTAGCTGATCTAAAATGTAGGGTGGAATACTTAACCATCAGAGGTGTATTTGGTGAGCTAGTAATATGTTTGCCTTCTTCCATGATAAGCAAGGCTTGAACATTACTCCAGCACCTTGCCTTCATCTGCCTGATGAAACCATGAAGGTCAGGCAGGGGTTCAGTGCCATATGTAACTATGAGAGCACACAAAATAGTGAAGTATGCATTTGACGATCTATAAATGTGTCCTGAGACTTTGACCTAAACTACGCCAAGTGAGACTAAATCACACATTTTTCTAAAATTCTGGTTTTCCCCTGTAGGAAAAGAAAGTAGTAATTAACAGACAGCAAGCATGATGCATTTAGAATTGTTGCAGAAGGCAACATGTGGAGAAGGTTTATAATCAAAACACACCATTACTCATTGTGGTTTTGCTCAGTCCACACTCACTCTAGCACCTAGACTCCAAAGCAAAAAAAAAAATATCTGCTTTTGACATGTTACTTGGCTCTTTTCACTCAGGGACATAATCTGAAATTTGGAAACCTACTGGGCAAAATCAGACAACGTACATTTTTTTTTAATTATTTTTTTTTACATGTAACATCTGGTCTCCCTAGCATCTCAGCACATGCTTACCAGAAAATAACATTGCTGTGAATCGTATACAATTCAGCCCATTTATGAAGGAGAGAAGCCAATCTGTCTGACAGGGAGCAGCAAGGACTGGCTGCTCCCCAAAGGAAAGTGAGCCAGGAGCCAAGGGTGAGCCATGCACGGGCTGTGCCATCATCAGTGGGCTGCAGTCCCACAGGCTCTGGACACAGCAGGCAGTGCCATGTGCTCTGACGAAGTCTACTGATGGTGTCAGACATGGCAAGTAATGAACCAGGTTCAAGATCCAACCAGAGGATACAGTCAGGAGTGAAAGTAGGCAAGGCCAGATTGTCCTTCCAGAGTTGCCCAGTTCAGTTGGTAAAACATTTTTGCAATGTTACTAGATGTTACTGAATCTCTAGCAGGTGCAGCATGTATTTCTGTGCCTAAGCTGTCAGAGTTCATTTTTTAGTATTTGGAGACAAACCTGCCTTCATTCCAATTCATAGTTCAGTGTTGCATTTGAACCCACAACTCATGGTTCCTCTCTTACGTGGAAGAACTAACCTTTGAAAGAGAAGAGATGTTGATATGTTGGGGTAGTGTTGATGAGGGAGGCGCTGCTACTCCTGTTGCTGTCAGAGGTTATGTGTCAAAGCTCTCTGTGCTGGTAGAAGTAGAAAATCAAGCCATTCCACTGACTGGTCATCCCTGAGATGACTAGTCCAGTATAAAAACTTTGAATTGCCTGCCTAAATATACTGAATTTATTCTTCTAGGAAACTTAACAGCCCCGTTACTGGTTGGGAATTAAATCAAATGTTAACTCACAAGTTAGTAACCTGACCTCTGGGCTGGTCTTCCCACATTAAGGATATGTGGCAGTGAGGTTCTAGAGATGATCTAAGTTCTTATGCCTTTCTTCTTCAGGGGAATTTTAGAAATATGTACCGCTGTGCACGACAGAATGAAAACTTGGAATGAATCCATTTAAAAATTAAATGAATAATGTTTTTCTAGGCTTTCTTATGATGAAGATTGCTTTATTATCTGTATGCTAGTCAGCTTTACATGTTTTTATTGCTTATATGGAGACCTTTGTAATTCATGTGCAGAATGAGGTGAAATGGAAAAAATAAATTATTTTATCATTCTTTATGAATTTTCCTTGCTTTTCTGCACCTTTTCAAAATAGTATTGTAAATGTTACTCTATGGAATATGTTATATTATAAATACGACAGCTGATCTTACTAAAATACTAATTTAAAGTTAAGCTGTATGCCAATGCGTAATGTATAAAAGAACTTTTCATTTAAAGGTGACACCAATCTGCATTATGTAGCCCAAAGAAAATGGAGAAGCAAAGACTGACAAATTAAATAACTCTGTTCATGGTTACTTGGCTTCTGGTGACAGATTAGAGTTTATTTCATCTGGCTCTGTGCTCTCTTGATTTACGTTGAATCAGAATGCTAATTTTCCTCTAACTGCACAGTAGAGTCAAATTGTAACTTGTGTGGCTTGCGAAGTTGCCATTCTTTCCATGTGCCCTATAATACACAAGGAAGCCTATAGTTATGTTGCATGTATTATTTAAATTGTTTTTGCAAAGCTTAGACTATTAGTGTAACATAAGCTGTTTTGTAAAAGCACTCTTCCAAATGCAGTAGTATCTGCTATCTTGTATCTGAAATCTAACTCATTTATATCACATTCCTGTACTTAACAGGCAAACAATGAATAAAGAATTTTTCTGTTCTGTGAACACCCTGAAACAAGATTTTAATATACTTAAGCTTCATTCTTTTGTCTGTATAAACTCTCGTGTTCCTTTATAAAAGAATAATTCAGCAGTTCATCTCTACATGGAGGCAAGTATCAATATTTCAAAACAAAATTATGTTTAAAGCCAGGGCACCAGAAGAAAAATTGTGATAAAATCTTGGAAATACATATTAAGGAACTGTGGTAAATTGTATTGATTTTTGCTTATGTCATGGTACCATTTAAGCAGCCTTATTCAGCTGGGGACACAGGCCAGACTAGAGTCAGACCCTTCTCTGATGCCCTTCAGAGGGCAACAGAAGAAATAATCATTGTTACCCCCTTGACATTCATGTAGAGTACTAAGGCACAGAGAGATTTATTGGCTTGTACAAGATCCCAGAGAAATACATGCCTGGATTCAGAACTGAACTGAACCACTGTCTTCTAAAAGTTCGATTCCCAACCGGTACCTTAGACATAAACCTATCCTTATTGGACATAAATACCTTCAGATTTTGGAAGACGAAATAAAGATTTGCAGTACATGCAAGTATCACCAATATCTAGGTGACTGCAGTTGGATTAAGAGGACCACTTAATGAAAATGCAATGCCAGAATTAGATCCTTCATGCCCTGACACAAAAGCTGGTTCGTTTGCCTTTTGGGATATGCTAATGGACAGAAGTATTGACAAAGATTTGTCTGCTCAGGAGACTATTACACACTCAGAGGTTTAATGGAAAACATGATGTTGGATTTGTTCAGATTTTTCAATAGGAATGCCAGCAACTGCATTTAAGTGGAGCTCTATTGAAAGCATATGCAGAGTAAGCACTTTTTCCACAACCTAAATAAATGTAGCTATTTTTGAGTGCACATGTGTATTGCTCTTACCAAGATCACAGCACTTTAGTTTTGAGAGAAAGCATTGGAAAGAAGAAGCAAGCCCACAAAATTTCTCTTGAACTCAGCATGTCTATAAATATTTATTCTGAACTGTTGAACTAGAAATTTATAGCCACATCAATTTATGCTTAGTATTTCAGTTAGTGCTTTGAGGGGTTTTTCTTTAAATGGTTGTTGCTCAGCCCTTGATTTTTATTTTAAACACAGCAGTTTGTATATTGTTGTATCTGAGTTGTCTATGCTAAGATGTCATTTAAAAAGTATGTGTGAACCCTGGAAAACTTGTAGATTTTACAGGTTAGTACAGGATAAAAACATCACTTAGAGTTGCTAATGAGCAATTGATGTTCTGCAATAGGCTTCTGTATGGAAGGCTTGATTATATAATGCATAGCTCTAAGTTGCCCATAGCAGAATGAACAATGCAATGAGAAATGTTAGATGTCTAGGCTAATGTATGCACATCTTTACAATCCAGCAGTGCATTTTATACCTCTTTGTTATCACATCAGTTCTACGATTTAATGAAATTTAAAACAATTGACATTTCATGCCCAGCGTGTTTGCCAGCCCTACCAAGTACCACTAACAATGAAGGAGTACATGTAACTGTAACTGAGGAGAATTTTTATAACCTATCCAGGGCAGTGTCTTTGCCAGCAGCATTCGTCACTATCAGCAGACAGTCTTTAACATACAACTGTGCAGTCAATTCAGCAACAAAATCCAGTTTTAGCATTTTCTGTGGCTGATGCCAGACTCCTAAATTGCAGGAAATAAATCTTGTCTGGCAGGAAATTGATAAAGTATGGGCATGTTCATTCAGAGCAAAGAGGTTTTGTTACCACCTTACATTCCAGATGTGGATTGCTGCCCTTAATTATGAATTTCATAGCTCCAAACATGTTTTCCAGTAGCTGTGTGTTTTGGGCACAGAAAGAAAGCACATATTAAGAGTCGTTTAGATGTGGTGTTGGGGAAAACGGTGTAGGGGAGAACTTTGTAATACAGAGTTGATGGTTGAACTCAATGATCCCAAGGGTCTTTTCAAACCTGAATAATTTTATGATTCTACGATATTTTCTTATTAATTTTTTTGCAGTAGGTCATGCATACTGTGTGCGCTTAGGTAAATTTATAGAGATTCCTTACCTGTTGATAGCATGTATTGATATTGAATTCTTAAGAACAGCAACCCTAAGCTAGGAAAATATGAACCTCTTTTGGTCAGGGGCATACCTCCTACAAGAAGATAGGGCCACTAATATTTGGTGCCATGTAAAATTAATTCACATCCTATTAAGACAGAAACTCTGCACCAGTAAGTTAAAAAAAAGTAATCTTTCAGTCTTCCAGAAATAACATACAAGAGAAAAATTAGTTTTTTGCAAGTGTTATTACAGCGAATGATGATCATTCTCTTGAGAAAAGAAAGAAACAGGGTAGATTGTCATCTTTAGAAAGTGACTGCCAGTTCAGACCCCAAATATTATTGTTATGAAGGAATTGTTGTTCTGAAAATAATTGACGCTGTTTAGTTGTACCTTTTTCATGTGGTATCAGCAGAGTTTTTTGACCTGATGACATCCCAGTCTCAAGTTGTGGCTCAGTGTCTGGTTTCTATGATCAGTTCTGTGAGAGAAAACAGCTAAATGTTTGCGGTTTTCCTTCTAAGTGGGGAGATACCTATAGTTTGCTAATGACAGAGTGAAATGCTGGTCTTAATTTCATCCTGCACTTGTCAGGGAACTTCCTACTGCTTGAGCTTGGTCTAAACAATCTTCATCCACCTTTGTTACTGAGTGAAGGATTCACAACTAAAAGTAAAAAATCTTTGTCAAGTGTTACAAACTAAGCTTTTTTGTGGTAGAAAGGGGGGAGAGAGTTTCCCAACAATTTATTTTTATTGTGTTAAACTGATTTATGCTTCAGCCTTTCTTCTAGTGCTGCCAAATAAAATTTATGAACAAAAGTAGCAGCAAACACAGTAAATCAGGCTGTCCTGTTGAAGTGGAAATGAATGAACTACTCCTGTTCTGACAGCTCTCACACCACAGTGAAACTCTGGTCTGATTCTTCAAAATCTTGTTTTCTGTAGCAAAGATTGCTGCTGCTCTGAAATACACGCTGGTCCTTTTGGGAAACTTCTGGCACGCTCCTCAACACATTGCTACTGACTTAAAGGATATTGTAATATTTGATAGACATCTTTATTCAGAATCACCAAAGATGGCTAAGAGGAGAAGGACAGGGAAAGAGAGCATATTTTAGAGGCTTACTGGGATATGTAGAACAATTAGCAAGAGCCTTATTTCCATTTCGCAGCCACAGTTGTTTCCCTTTGAAGTAATTTACATTCTTACTGCATAATCCTAAATGACCTATAACCACACATACAGATCAGCTATTTCTTTGCATTTTTTGGCATTTTAAGTTATTCAAACTATTCAGCACCTCATAAAATGTAACACTTTTTAAAAGGCCTTAACATCATTTTGTCCATGGGAAGAAAGCTTATTCTTTGCAGTTCGCTTTCTTTTTTTTTTTTTCCTCTAAGGAGAGACTTAGAAGCAGAGAAAATTCTCATTAAAATTGATGAGAGTTTCACCCAGACATGGTTGCAAAGTTTATCTTCCTTGTTTTGTTGAGAGTTTTTGTGCTTGCCCTTTCCTTTTCGGCCCATTCTACAGACACTCCTACTCTGTAGAGCTGCATGACAGCACTGAAGTCATTGAGACTTGAGAGTGCTATATCTTACTATGTTGCTCACATATTCCTATTGTGGCAGGTTAAAATTCTCTTATTTTTAACACTATTTTATGTGCTTCTTATTTTGCTACCAAGACTCTGGACCTCTGGATCTATTTTGTCTGAACCCCCTTTACTATTACTTGATACTGTGCACTTTGATAGTTGTATACAAACACATTCATACAATATTGATGGCTTCAGTCATTTTTCAGGCTAAGAAGCACAGTTGCCCTCCTGTGTTGCAGCTTCTCCTCAGTCTTTGCATTGATTGTTGCAATAACAACTTTGTTGGCAAGGAGGAAATATATGGTGAGATTATTTGATCTAACGTTACTAAACATGGAAAGCTAATTTACTTTTAGTATGAGTTGCGCGAAGTCTCTGAATGTCTCCATGTCTCAGACCTTCAGCCACGAAGTCAGTGACATTTTCCCACATGACAGCCACCTGTTTTGGAACTGATATTGTCTTCAGTTTGTGCATAATTCAGGATGCTGCACACCCCTACTTTAACTGTGTCAGAATTTCACCACTTTGCAGAGACCTTGTCATCTTTGTGTGCAAGTGTAACTCCTAAATATGTGCAACACCTCCAGGCGAGTGGGAGGGAACCGGGACAGCATCTGGGTGGCAATGGGGGAAACAGCCTAAGCTTTCTCCTAGACTTTATCCAAGGTTTATCACGTCTAACTGCTTTTGAATTGCCTACCTAGACAAAGGGGGGAAAATTGCACAATGACTGAATGTAAATAGATGCTTGATCTAATATAGATCTAGATCTGAACATGGACAGAGACTCATTCTATTTATAACCCTATCTTAAGTTCAGAAAACTTGTGTGTATGGCAAAAAAACCCCAAGTGCAGCTGAACTATATGGGTGGTTTGCATAAAACTCTCCTCATATGCTTAATGGCTACAGGTCAGCTGGCTACAATGTGGGGAAAGTAAAAAGGCAGATGTTGCTGCTGGTAGAATGATTTATTAAAGCTCCATCAAAAAACCACTGCCACTCTGAGACCACAACACCTGTGTGAAAATGCCCCCATTACTGCAACAGAGGTTTACAACCTCTCATTCACTTGCTGATTGACATTGCAGCTACACAGAAACGTGTTTCTCTGTACAGTGTGTTCCCCTCACGTCTGCTATACTGGAAAGGGCAGAGTTGAGCTTGACAGTGTTCTGTATTTCATCTGAATGATATTTCAGCTTATTTGGGGACTTTCTGAAAACTACAATAATTGTACTTTAAATGTAATACTTTTAAACTTATTCTTTAAATTAAATGAAGTCTAATTTCAAAAGCATGTGATTAATTCCAAAAGACTTAAGTAGGGCTTAAGCATTTTCTTAAGAGCTGCATTAATTTGGGCTGGTGTTTGAACTTAGAAAATAAATAAACTGAAAGCAGCTTGACACCCAGTGCTGCTCTGAAATTCCACTTGAGTCCTTCAGAAATAATTTAGGACAAATGGACCTGTAGATGTTATGGTAGCTGGGAAAGCAATGCTTTATTCAAACAGCTATACTCTGGTGACTGAGCACAAAGCCAATACTCCAGGTACCTCTGGGAACTCTCTACACTGAATTTTACAAAAAATATGATTAAATGTAGAAGATTGAAGAAGAAATCATCTGCAGCTGCTGTCTGCTTTTCAGTTAGCAGACCATGGCTTCTATGGTTAGGTCATAAATTCTTCCCTGCTGGAAGTACTATAAATGCTGATTTCACTATAGAACTGCGGTAGTGTGTGTAGTGTAGGCCTCTGTATTTAACAAAAAGTTAATTGGTGAGATAACAAAATTTGCAGATAATGCAGAACTACTTTAAAGATTCAAAAGTAAAATTGATGGGGTGCCATCTGCAGAAGGATCTCATTCTGTTTTGTGCCTGGACTATAAGACATCGCATCTGCTTTGGCATTGTTGAGTACAAAGTAGAAAAATTAAAGATACTTAGTTCAATTTTTATTAGCTATTGCTATTCAAAAGAAAGACCTTGCCCTGAACAGTTCTCTAGTCGGCTCAAGGTGGGAAAAATAACAAACAGTGTTAAAAAATTTGGAAGGAAAAAAAAAAAAAAAACAACTGTCTGCTCTGTCAATCTAGGAATCTCTGGGTTCACACATTTTGGATGCTACATGCAATTCTGATCTGTCTTTATCTTGGGCTAGAAAAGAGACAGAAAATTTGACAAGGATTATCTGAGGTTTTTCATGGCTCCTAGTACAAGCACAGCTTAAGAAACAAGGGCTCTTCAGCTTGAACAATACAAGCAGACAAGGATTTGAAACAGGTTTATAAAATCAGAAAGGTCATGTAAGCATATAAAAGACGTATATTTGCTGTTTTCCAAAATATAAGAAGTATAAAGAGGTAAAGTTACAGTAAAAGCTACAGTAAAATGTAAAACAACAAGGTTAAACCAGACAGTACCTTGCACAGTCTGGGAGTGCCCCCAGCCAGTCCTACCCTAATGATGTACTAAGGGTACTGCACTTGATGAGGCTTCTACANAGTAACCTGGTCTAGTGGGAGGTGTCCTGGCCCATGGCAAGGGAGTTGGAACTCGATGATCTTATAGGTCGCTTCCAACTCTAACCATTCTACGATTTGTGTATGCATTTTCTTTATGCATGTTTTTTGTGTGTGTTTCTTTATGCATTTTAAGATGGAAGTTTTGTCCTTGGGTACCTGAATTCCTACTCAGATAATTAGTAATTGTGTAATTAGTAAGTGTGCCAAGAGTTCACTAGACCCAGTTATATATGTTTCTTCTAGATTATCTAAGTAGTATACATGTAATGCCAGCATTGCTTTATGACCTGAACTGAAAGAATGCTTCCAGCCAAATAGAGCATTGCAGAATTAATGGAGCAAAATCTAGTGAGTTTTCATCAGAGTCAAAGAATTTTGTGTAAGATAAACTTTTGTCTTTTTGCTACAGAATTCTAGATTGTCAGTACTCGTGTCAGGGAGGGAATAAGCACAGAAGCATGGCAGAAAGTTGTTCTTCCACATGATCATATCTTTCCACACTTACTAGGATGAATGGACTTTTTGCCAAGCTCAGAAACCCTTGCACGTTGCCAGACAGCAAAGTGAAACTCTATGCAAGGGTCACTGGTGTGAATATTGAGAAAATCTTTTAACTCTTTACTTTCCCCTAACTTCTGTCTCACATGAATTCTTTAATTATATCCTGTGATCTCCAGTACAGATCTGGGATTCATAGTCTGAACTCAGTCCTTCTAGGTTTATGATATTGTGGGGGTCTTAGTAGACTTTTAAAAATAAGCTAAAGTGTACTGTTTTCATATCCNATCTGTCTTTATCTTGGGCTAGAAAAGAGACAGAAAATTTGACAAGGATTATCTGAGGTTTTTCATGGCTCCTAGTACAAGCACAGCTTAAGAAACAAGGGCTCTTCAGCTTGAACAATACAAGCAGACAAGGATTTGAAACAGGTTTATAAAATCAGAAAGGTCATGTAAGCATATAAAAGACGTATATTTGCTGTTTTCCAAAATATAAGAAGTATAAAGAGGTAAAGTTACAGTAAAAGCTACAGTAAAATGTCAAACAACAAGGTTAAACCAGACAGTACCTTGCACAGTCTGGGAGTGCCCCCAGCCAGTCCTACCCTAATGATGTACTAAGGGTACTGCACTTGATGAGGCTTCTACACTCCAGAGTGTATCTTCTGGCTGTTCTCTTAATTCCCACCACATGCATGAAGCAAATCTGATTTTGTGACCATCTTGTAACTTGACATTTTCAGACAGAAAATCCAAACTAGATTTATTTGCATAATTTCCATAAAGCTTCACAGAAATGTAAGATCCAAAGCATTCTCCTTACAAAGAAACTTTCTGGTTTTCATGAATTCTCAGTGCGTTATTATTTTGGGCACCTTTCCTTTCTTGTAACATCTTTTGCCCATGACCACCATAATGACAGGCTGACAGAGCTGGGGCTGTTCAGCTGGAGAAGAGAAGGCTCTGGGGAGACCTTATAGCAGCCTTTCTGTATCTGAAGGGAGCCTACGGGAGAGCTGGAGAGGGACTCTTTGTCAGGGAGTGTAGTGACAGAACAAGGGGTAACAGTTTTAAATTGGAAGAGGGGAGATTTAGAAATTCTTTCCTGTGAGGGTGGTGAGGCACTGGAACAGGTTGCCCAGAGAAGTTGTGGATGCCCCGTTCCTGGAAGTGTTGAAGGCCAGGCTGGATGGGGCTTTGAGTAACCTGCTCTAGTGGGAGGTGTCCTGGCCCATGGCAAGGGAGTTGGAACTCGATGATCTTATAGGTCGCTTCCAACTCTAACCATTCTACGATTTGTGTATGCATTTTCTTTATGCATGTTTTTTGTGTGTGTTTCTTTATGCATTTTAAGATGGAAGTTTTGTCCTTGGGTACCTGAATTCCTACTCAGATAATTAGGAATTGTGAAGTGTGCCAAGAGTTCACTAGACCCAGTTATATATGTTTCTTCTAGATTATCTAAGTAGTATACATGTAATGCCAGCATTGCTTTATGACCTGAACTGAAAGAATGCTTCCAGCCAAATAGAGCATTGCAGAATTAATGGAGCAAAATCTAGTGAGTTTTCATCAGAGTCAAAGAATTTTGTGTAAGATAAACTTTTGTCTTTTTGCTACAGAATTCTAGATTGTCAGTACTCGTGTCAGGGAGGGAATAAGCACAGAAGCATGGCAGAAAGTTGTTCTTCCACATGATCATATCTTTCCACACTTACTAGGATGAATGGACTTTTTGCCAAGCTCAGAAACCCTTGCACGTTGCCAGACAGCAAAGTGAAACTCTATGCAAGGGTCACTGGTGTGAATATTGAGAAAATCTTTTAACTCTTTACTTTCCCCTAACTTCTGTCTCACATGAATTCTTTAATTATATCCTGTGATCTCCAGTACAGATCTGGGATTCATAGTCTGAACTCAGTCCTTCTAGGTTTATGATATTGTGGGGGTCTTAGTAGACTTTTAAAAATAAGCTAAAGTGTACTGTTTTCATATCCCCATAGTTTGGTACAGCAGTCAAAATGAGCCAGAAGTTCTCAGCATTCATTATCACATCTTAAGTCAGTGAAAACTATGTATTACTCAGCATCTTCTGAAACTGGGCCACGGGTTTTTCTATGGAACTAGAAAGGACTTCATATGGCATGCTAACAGTTGCACTGAAATACTAAAAGGAACAACTTTTAATAAATAGGAAGAAAGTGCTAATTCTTTTTTTACCTTCCGGGTCTTCTTATCCTTTGTGTTGAATTCTATGAGTTGCATCTCCAGGTAATTCCTCCATATCTCTTCTCAGGGCAAACGGGACAATGACAAATCTTGCAGCCTTCCTATGTTAGTGCTGTGGCATGTGGTCTTTATACTCAAGACTAAAAGAATATTCAATTTCCTTCGCTCACAATGTTAACATTAGCAATATTAAGGAGTTCAATTCGGCAAGGGTTTTCATTTCATTGCCACAAACAAGAATCAAGCAAAAGGTCTAGGGTTTGAAACTTCTATAGGTGAAACCTTGAGAAGGAGCTCAACATAACTGTGGATGGTCTGATGTTACCTAAGAAAAGAATGCAATAATTGCCAGGGATGGGTGCACAAAGAATGAGTTGCAGCCTTTGATGGTGCTTTACAGAAGTTTGATTCTACTTTCTACTTGTGATTCTTTCTTTTTTATTGTTACTGGGTTGGGATTTGGTGGTGGTTTTTTTCTTGTTTGTTTTGTTTTGCTCTTTTATTATTTTTGTTTGGGGTTTTTTCTTGGCAAGACAACGATCTGTTTGAAGGCCTGTGTTGTCATTCTTCTCTCCCTGTTCCACAGCATTTGAGAGAAGAAACAGATAATTGTACACACCAGTTGTGAAGACTTATGTCTTCAGAGTTGTGTTCCAGTTACTGTTACACCCAAAGAACTAATTTATGAGGACCGTGTGCATATGGAACAAGAAACCTAAACACTAGATGTAGTGTACCAGAGTTCAACACTTGAAAAAAAAAACATATCCAAGGTTTACAGAGAGACCATTTTTGGTTTTTTCTGTGAACAATAGGTAATGCTTTCAAGTGAGCTATGTTTAGCCCTAGGATGTATTTCAGTTTTGCTTTAAATGAGGCAGTTGTAGATTCTAGACTGCTCTGTAGAAGAGGCAGGTTATTTGCTTTGTTTGTAAGGTCTCCAAATATTTAACATTTTCATGTTTAACCTTGCCAGAGTAGTTCTCTGTTTTGGAAGCAAGCTTTTAAAATGGATAAACTATTCTTGAGATATGGTTTTTGTGTGTTTAAAGTCTCAGAAGGAGTTTAACAATGTATCATGTCCACTTTCCTTTATCAAGAACATCTGCTGTTCATTTGTTAAAGCAAACTGCAGCTTGAGCCTAACCGAAGCTTTGTTATAAGACTTGCAAAAGAGCTGCACTGGCCAGAACCATGTTTCCCACTTCCACTAACCAAATAATCTAAATTAAAATAAAAATATACCACCTATTAGCTGGGGTTGTATTCAAAATATTCCTCTTGTAGTTTCCATAGTTTTGTAGTACTTTTTTTTCCCTAAGACTGACATTAGGAGTTCACATCACTATGAATTATTACACCAAGAAGTGACTATTTTTCTTGTCAGAGAGCACAGCTCTGTCCACAAGGACAGAATGTGTTGCAATATATTGAGTTCTTAGCATCCTCTGCTAAATTTGCTCTCAAGTACTTCATTCCCCTCATGAATCTTGATCAAAGTCCAGATCCAAAAACTCTTGGCTCTTGATTCAAGGAGAATGGATAGAGGACACTGGCTGGAGTCTGGTGACTATGGGAAACACCTCTTTTTTTGTAGGACCTAGGATGAGCCACATCCACAGAACAGCTGTTAACTGCCTGGATTGAATCTCTTGGGGCTGCATGCAAGCCTTCAACTGTATGACCTTCAGATGAGCCCATCTGATACATAATCTGCAATTAAGTGAAATATTCCATTTTTGCTGATGCCTAGACATTGGAGGCACAAGACACAAGAGGAGGTACACTATACACTTTTTATTCCATTTCAAGTGTAAGTGCTCTACATTGTTTTTTTCCTATATATTCACTTCTTTGAGTAGAATTGCACTTACAAAACTTGTTGTGCTATTTAATCCCATTTCTTCTGCTGCTTCCTTGATAACATCTGATGGATCAATACTCAAAGTTTTGAAAAAAGTGCAAGCAGTTTATGCCCTGCTAGTAATGTGTATTTGCTAGGTCAAGTCTCTTCTTTTGTGTCAGGCTTTTGTTTGCAGGTAGCAGAATAAAGGTCAAAGCTCGTGGTGTGACTTCTAATGATCTGCCCGAAGTGTATGCTTTGGAGCTCAATGGTAATATCTTGAAACTATAACTCTTTTTATTCCTTTGCAACTTCTGATCTCTGAGGCATTTTCTGAGATGTAATTCCCAGCAATGACTGGTTTCTGGTTTAAGGTGGGCATGGAACAGAGGATAGGCTACAAACCCTTCTCGAAAAGTTACCTGACTCCCTGACATTCCTTAATGTTAAGATAGGCAGGCAGCAAAAGCAAAACACCTGCTGTTCTTCTAAAGGAGACCACTGCTGCCAGACATTATCTACCAACCTACTGGCCGATTTCTCCTAAATGTCTATTACTTGTCCTATCCACAGTGGATGTGGGAAGCAGTTTCTTCTCTTCTGCTTTGCAGGAACCTTATGCATTAGAAAACATTTCTCATTACTGCCATGCTTCTTGTAAGACTTGTTACCCCAGTGACGAAAACTTTATTTTCATGTTGTTTTAGTACTTCCAGAAACTGCAGTCTAACTATAAATGTGCTACCTACACTACTAACCAGCAGCATTTTCAATAAACTATTTCTCTGGGTCACAATGAATGAGATACAGGCTATGAGCATCACTGCTAATAGCCTCAAGGGCTGCATATCCCTTAAAAGTTCAAGACAAGTGGAAAAGTCAATTTTTGTGTAACCATTTGTAGTGTATATGTTAATTAAACCAACAAAAACTTCCATATATTTCTCTAAGAAATATATCCTGTAATTTTCTGTCTCAAATATAAATGGGCAGTTGTGATACCAAATTCTTCTAAGAAATGTGTCAAAAATCGGTGTCTTTTAGCTGCAGGAGCAGCAAACCTGCTTGGTTTAGGATGTTAAATACTACCTACTGTACTCCATTATTCTTTAACAGCCTACAAAGGGGAAAACCTTCCTCAAAAATCAGCAAGGTATGCAAATTGGTTTGAAAGCTACGTTTTAAATAGTGTATGAAGTATAAAATAGTGCATAGGAACACTTTTGTCTTTCAAAGGTAAATTCAAAATGTTTTTGAGATGGATTGAGCCACCCAAATGCAACTGATTCTTTTTTGCAATGATTGAATACTTTACATACACAGGTCTCAATTCTGGACTTTGTGGAATTAAAGGCAAAGGTAGTCTACAGAAATAGCACTACAATTGAACACTGTGTTCTGACAGAATCTGGATGTTTTAAAATTCTGACTTCATGGGAGAGTGGCTGTCTCTTGAGAGGAATTTTAGTCATTAGTGGAACTCATGTTGCAGCATATGAAATCATCTCTATGAGGGGAGTTATTTTGAATAACAAATTCATAACAGTTGTATCATTGCCAGTCCTAGTACAACTTATGATATGCCTGTCTAGATATGATGTAATTTGGGGGAATTTTGCAAGCCAAGACACCCTTTTGATAGCTGTTTTCTTCCCAATCTCATTGCTTGTATGTTGATGTGACCTTGAGCAGCAACATGTGACATTTATCTAGTCTTTTAACCTCAATCACTGAACACCTCAGCCAGTACAGCATGTATAATGCTAGAGTATGTCATGTAATGTTTGCCAGCATTTCCAATAGTCTTACAGTGTTATTGTCAAAGTGAGCAACGATAGTACACACCCCATCAATGTTTCATAGTTATTTACGCTTTGGTTTATTGTCACTTCTGGCTGCCTCTTTTGGGTGCTGTGGGTTTTTGTGTTCATTGCTAAACTCACTGGAGCCAGCAGCAGTTATTACAAAGCAGAATATGACTTTGAAGTTAAAAGCACGAGACAAAAGAGTGCATCTTACTGCCCTAAAATTCTGTTGTAACTGTGATGCGTGTAAGTAGGAAAACCTATGGTTTTGTGAAATTGGTATATAAAACTTTCTTTTATGTAGTGTAGGTATCGGTCAAGTTTTAGAAAATCTTTCCTGTGCTTTCAAACAAGAAAAAGGATCACTGAATATATCGATATTGGTGGTCACTGAATGTCTTTAGGTTTGTGACAACAGGGACTATTTTGTAGCAGTTCATTTTTTAATAATACTGTCCTTCAGCGTCCATCTTCAATAGATTTGTTGTATTTTTTTCTTCTCATTTCTTTTCTTTGGGAACCTGGTGCCATCCTTCTCCAATAGCATTTCCCCAGGTGTAGATGCAGAACCGAATCTTAACTCTGGAAATTGCACAGGCAACAGGTTCTCTCTCAGGTCTTTCCACTCACTTGCTGAGCTGATGCATAGAGCAGAAGGCCTGTTTTATTTTAGCAGACTTTTCCAAGAAGACTCTAAGCTTCTTGTTGATGGACAAGCTCTTCTTCTAAGTTGATGGATCCAGACGAAAACTCAAAACTCATGTTTGGGCTAATACGATGGTTATTTGCTGCTTGCTGTCAATTTTCCACTTGATAGTGTTGTAGAGCAGGTAAAGAAAAGCTGTAGCCTCACTGGGACTGGCAGTACTCACACAGGCCAAACTGTAAATAAAGGTTATAGCCTTCTGCTGCTGGGCATTAAATAAGCAGATAAATTTCTTTTGCTGCGGATTTATTCAAGGCAGATGTTTTTAGTGAGCTCTGGAAAGGTTAGGGAGGAATATAAAACCTGCTGCAGTTCTGGAATTGATCCATTAGGATCAAAACCTAGTAACCAGTGATTCGTCTAAGGGTCCCTGACACTTTTATGGCAAGACTATGTATTTCAGAGAGGGTTGGCTCAGTTTGAAACACATTCCAAACCCAAACCTGAAATAAATCCTTGCAACAGAGCAATTCTGCAAACTTCTGCTTTCCTATCATATCAATTTTGACAAAAAATGAAAGAAAAAAATCCAGAGTTTGGGAAGGGAATGACTCAACCTTTTAAAAGGCTGATTGCCTGTGTTTGTAATTTTCTCTATGGCATTTCCTCAGTGTAGAGGTGTGGATGAACAAAATAATACAGACATAGCAAACATAAAATAAACATACATGGAAGAAATGGAAAAATACTTAATGTAGGCTCAGCCATGTGACACAGGAAGGGCATGTATAATGGTCTACCAGACCTTGAGGGATCAGGTAAAAATGGCCCTCTGTGGTCCAAGAGGGACTTAAGAAACAAAACAAAAAACAAAATAGAAGAAAGGTGATTCTTGTTGCTTCAACCCCAATGGTTCCCTGGGATAAGTTACGGAAGGTTTATGTTTGGGAACTTTGAAACTGGGCTGAAAAATATCTAGAAGAAAATGCACCTGAAGGAACAACTGAAAACTGGAAAAAGTTGTATTAAGTGACATGTAACTGGTGACTTGTATTCATCGGCCAGAATCTCAGCAGCTGTAAACACATGTGGCTACATTATTGTTAGTAAAGCGGTGGTGATGTAAGGTACTGAAAAGGTGGCTTTTTCTTCATACCAGGTCAAATGCTACTCTGTCATTTTATTGTATTATTTTCTTGAAATAGCAGTTTCAAAACCATTTTGCTTCAAATATTTAGAATTCAATGAAATCTTAATATCCAGTGAAGCAAGAACAAGAGGTAGAATCTCCATTCTAATCTACTTTCTGGTTTTGGGTAAATCATTAATGTCTCTATTGGTTTCTTAACCTAAAATGAAAAGATAGGCAGGAAGGCATTGACAAGGTAATATGAAGTAAAATGTTTTTTGGTACAAGTCAGTTTTTGTACCAGTAAGCACTTTATCAACTAACAAGAGTTACACTACTCTAAAAGTCTCGTGTTCATGCTTCACAACTTCCTTTTTCTGAAAATGAGATGTGCTGAGAAAGATATTGTTGAAAGCCTGCCCTCTGAGTGAGCACTAAGCCAATATGGTGGAGTAGTGTTAGGGGGCATGGTTGAATGGGAGCTGTGGTTTTTCAGAAAGCACAGGAAAGAAAAGGAATGGCCACAAAGAGCTTTAGAAAGATGTGGTGGTATTTTTAAAGAGCAATTGATTCCTTATTGTGCAGGATCCATAATGTATTCTTTATAGAATATGGCTCTTACTTAGGTAAAGATAGGCTCAGAAAGAACTTGAGAAGTTTGTACCAGAGTGGAAAGTTTCTCCAGCTTATTCAGCAAACTCATGCTCTTGCCAAACATTAATGTCCTATTAAGTAAATAGTGCCAGGAAGAAGGGGTTGCCACATCACTGGCAAAATTAATTTGTTTGAACTGATACCCAAGGAATTAAAGGAAAGAGAAAAATTTCTGACAGCTGTAGGTTAAGCTCCAGGAGATGAGAAGCCCAGCTGGAGTGAGGTGGGGCTGGACTGAAAATGAAAGTTCTTGAAAGAAGAGAATCTGGGAATGGGTAAGGTTGGTTGGCTAAAGATTGTAATTTGGAAAGGAAGTGCTGTGCAGTCAGAAGAAAGCAGAGCTGAAATGTGGATTGGAAACTGAGAGGAGAATTGGAACTTGCACAAGCCCCAACCAAGCCTTCTTCAAATAAAGACAGATTATTAATGTTTTGCCCACCTGGAGGTTGAAGGGACTTCCTGTTCAATTGCCAAGATTTGATAATGTAGTTCAAAATGCAACATTGCTCCTTACCCAGTAAGCAAACACAGCCACAGCTATTACTCATCCCAGCTCATCTAGACCCACTCCGTAACTTCATGACATGTAGGCAAAGGATCAAAGCATGGGAAGATGGAGAGCTAACAGATCAGAGTGGGAAATAGGAAAGAAGGGGGAAATACTGTAATTAGGAGTTGTTACGATGGCTGGGGAAGTGTGCCAACAGTTAACACACACTAAAACAACCTTCAAAGAGGACGGCATCTCTCATAAAGCAGAGGAAGAACCTTTGCCTGAGGAATTAATTCTTTGGTGGAAACCGGTTTAAGTCTGCTTTTTGCATTTTGTTATGAAAAACACAGATCCTCAGCAGGTTTCAACAGCTCAGTTGAAATCAATAACTCAACTCTCCGATGATCTGCCTGCAAATCTGAAGGTATCGTTAATGTCACAGCAGGCAAGGGTATATTAATATAGTTGCTATTTAATGAGCACAGGACTGGTTCATTTTGTTGAGAAATGCTCTTTAGGGTACCAGTAGACCACAAAGCCTTTTGAGCAGTCTGCTTGTGTGCGTATCTGTAGGCCTTTATAGTCCCCCTACCACTGTAACATGAGAATGACCCTTAATGACACTTTCTCAATATACACCCTTATCTCCTGCTTTTAAAGATCAAGGCAAAATTTGGTACGTATTTGCATTTCTTGCATGTATATTGTCAGGAGCTACTGTATCTCAGCACATTTGAAAACTAGATGGCTCCAAAAGATTTAAAATATAAGCCTAATCCTTGGCAACCATGCTAGAAATTTTTGGTCTGGCTATCTTACAATCTTGCATATTTAGAGGTATAGTAGCACTACTGCCCTTGAGGCTCTGAACAATGGTGACCTAGGTGTCAAGATTAATCATTGGCACCATCACTGTACTTCTGCAGGTAAACCATTATAGTGGGAAGCTTTTCAGTGTAGGTATCTGTCTGCCTGATTTTAGCAGTTTGACTTATCCAAGAGGTTTTTTTATTTCATTATGTTCTGCCATTTGGCTTGCAAGGAGTATGTGTTTAACAGCTCTTATGTGAAGAACTTTCCACTGCATTGCTAAATGTCCAACATTTCTTCCTAATACCATCACTGTTTGCCTTCATTCTCCACTGTCTCTCACATCTTTCCAGGTCAGAGGCTACCCCGAGCCTCAGATCACATGGTACAGAAATGGGCATCCTGTCCTGGAGGGGGACCATTATGTCGTGGACCGCAGCATTCGAGGGATATTCAGCTTGGTAATCAAAGGTGTACAGGAAAGTGATGGCGGTAAATACACCTGTGAGGCTGCAAATGATGGTGGGGTTCGTCAAGTGACCGTGGAACTGACAGTAGAAGGTAAGAGGATACGTATACTTTCGTGATGAGTCTGGTGTGAGAGTTAATTGCATTTCACAGTTTAAGACATTTTGCTGGGAGCCACAGGTCTGTAGCTAGATAAAGTGTGTGTTCAGTTTCAGATGTGTATGATGATGCCTGGGTAACAAAAGACCTAGCTTTAAAGGTCTTTTACCATACAAGACCTTTGCTATAAACTTTGCCATTTTTAAGGAAGCCACCACTCAGGACAGAAACGAAGGCCTGGAAAGGCAGCGTTTTCACTCAGGCAGATAAAAGGGTGGTGATCTTGGTTACTTCACAGCCTATCAGGCAGACACACTGAAGCATGGGTTTCTGGAGCTCTCCATTTGGTATGCTGAACGCCTGGTTGTAATTGCATGCTTAATGTCACACAGGAAACAGCCGAGATCAAACCCAGGAATTTTTAAGAGAACATCTGCATATTAGATAGTTGCAAACTGCCAAATTTAAAATGTAAAGAGTGACACAAAGCCAGGGAAGGTTGGAAATCAATTGTACTGTTTCTCTCTTTGCAATGTGGTTTTGTCAGAGATCTGTTGAATATCAAAGCTCCTCAGGTCACAACTTTGTGTTGAATTCTTGAAGCAAAACAAAAATCTGCAGCAGTCCTGAAACAATCAGTATTAAGGTTTATTCGGAGTCAAAATCTCTAACAGATATGCTCAGAGTACATACTGAAATATGCATAGGTCTGGCATGATTGTTGCTGCCTTCTGTTGTAAAAATTACGCAAAATCTTTTTTTCCCCCAGTTTTAAGTTGTGCCAACTCACATGGAGGTGGCAGGTTTTTTAAAGCTGTTCTTATATCAGATTTTCTGACCTGGGTTTTGCTGCAGTTGAAAAACAATTTCATGACAGTAGCCAACGACTGAATTCCTCAGAGTTTAAGTATTTGTCTTTAGTCTAAAAATCTTTGCTCTAAAAAAATTCTAATTCTTTATTCTAAAAGTCCCTCTATGCATTGAGATTGCAACGTGCAGATTTTTTTCTGTTCTCAGGCAAGATATCTAAGTGGGGCTGATTGCTACCTGAAAAAAGGGGCGACTGAAACACAATCACACCTTTCTGTGGCTCATAGTCCTTCATGGTTGTCCTATCTGACATTAATGTAGATTGTTATAAGTCTCTAGAACACATTTTTTCTACAGCCACCAGAGCTGTTAGGTTCATGCTGCCACCCTGGATCTACCCATCTACCCCAGATCACTACCTTTTTTTTTTTTTTTTCATAATGTGCCGGATCTCCCAGCAGTGCTGTGTGCAGTAGATGGCGCTGAGCCTACACGACTTTGTACACATCTCCCTCGTGCTCACCCCAGCAGACATCATCAACTGTTGAGTTTCAAAAAGAATCATTTTACAGAAACGGTAGTCTGGGCTAGCACAGAAACTAAAAAAAACCAAACCAAATAAAGTTAAATCCTCTTTCAGAGTCCAAAACCTGTTTTCTGCTATCTTAATTTGAATTACTGCTGCACTGCAGAAATCAGGCAGTGTGTTTCATTCGCTTGTTTAAAAATATTTTTGCATGAATAATCTACAGTTTTGTTACTACTGAGGCTAGGGATTAGGTGGTAACTCTGCTAAAACTTGTTTTTGAAATTGGAGAGCCTAAACTTTCAGTACAGATGACAACCTTAAACTGACGGTGTTGCATTCCTCTTTTATGTCCAAAACCTGGAGAAATGTGTATTTTACATAGTGTTCAGCATCTGAAACTCCCAATGGTCTTGACAAAATCTCTGTTTTCCTTTCTGTTCTGTGCTTACAGGAAACTCCTTGAAGAAATACAGCCTGCCATCCAGCACCAAAACCCCTGGGTAAGGAGTCCACTGGCTTTGATACTGTTGACAGACACCTAAACATACAGGAAAGCAAGTTAAAATGACTCTTGCTAAAGAATAACCAGTTCTCCCCATTTTAAGTGCCTTTTGCATTTTGCCTTTAGCTCTAATTCACTTTAAGAGCTAGTCAAAAAGGGTTGGATTCTTGTCCAGTTCTCCAGTTCCAGTATTTCTTCACTGGAAATGTATTCCCAAGGCTCCTTACCTGTGCAAGAATCAGAGGTAGGGGAGGAAAGCAAAGCCTGGTGGTTAATGACTCAGTTCTCCATTGCATTGGAATAGAGTAACTGCCTGGCACAATTTCTCACAGTTTTGAGCTGGGGATAGCAAAAGTGGCTGGGCTCTCAGAAGCAGGGCAGTGCTAGCTACAGCAGCATCTGAAAACAGTTTGATATTTGTGAATTCAAATGCTCTGAGTCCAAATTTCTATTTTTTCCCAAGCAGAGTATCTACTATGAGAGCTGCTGTGTTAGTAAAATGGCTGAGGCTGTCAAGAAGATGTAAGGAGATGCAGCTACTGCTCCCCACTACAGACAGGAATTAATCTGGCTGAAAACAGAACATTCTGCTGGTATTTGCAGTACTGCACACTCCTCTGCTGCAATATTGCACAGTCTGCTCTCTGATATTCAGAAATCCTTTCCCCCACCTTCCAAGACCTGACAGTCATCTTCTAAAGCCAGAGCTTTAGCCACTGCTTTAAGAGTCATCAGTAAGAAATGAGAGCAACTGATATCAGCATTCCCTCACATATAATTTAAGTATTTCCAAGCAACACAGTAAACTGTGGCCTAGATGAAAGAACTGTTCCAGTTTGGAGAAACCATTAGCAAGAGTGGTTTGGCGTACCTGTTAGCAAGAATATGTTGATGGGCTGATCTAAGCTGGCACATAGAGCAGCGTTCTTGCTGTCATGTACTTTCTGCACGTCAGTAAGCATTTATGATTAAGTGAATGCCACTGTTTTAAAAGCTCTAAGCCTAAATCTTCCAACAGCTGAATTAATTTCTTTATAAGTAGGTTGTATTTATAAGTGGAATTATTTCTGATTTATGTCCTTGGGAATAAGTCGCATTGGATGTAGACAAAAATACACACTTCTGATTATGTTAGTGATCAGAATACAGTTAGTTAGTTTGAATTTTAAGTTAACTGAAATTGCAACAGTGAAAATAGTAATTGGACCTGAGTAATGGGGAAGGATTTTACCTGATAATGTCTGTATTGCAAATGTGCTACAGAAATACACACATGCTAAATAATCAAAGCAAGAAAGGACGGTCAAGATTGCTGCTAGGTTCTGTTATACATTAAGATTTCCCAAAACACTATCCTAGACCATTGTATTGCACAGTTAGAATGGTTGTCCTCATTTTTCATTCTCATGTGTTTTATTCCTAGTCAGCATTAATAATTTTATGGTATGAAAAGTTCATACCTTATATAATCAGACAGGAGATTAAAAAAAATACAACAAAACACATTTCAGTTTGTGTACATTTAGGTAACAGCCATAAAGTTGCAGGCTAGCTGGTTGTTGATTTTCTTGTAATGTGTTAGTATGTGTGTACATATAAATAAATACAGAAACAACTCCTAAAGATGGTCACTTAAAGCTTCTTTACTACACATACTCTGCTTTAGTGGCAACATGAGGAAGATTATATTAAAAGCTATCAGATATTTAATTGTATGATGAAGTGTTTCCCATTTTAGCTTATTACAGTCACCTGTCTCTACCAAGACTTTTTGCTGGTCCTTTTGTCCATGTGAATCCTTTCATTGTGGTATTCCATTGTCTCTTGCTTAGAAACCTCGAGCTGCCTATATGGCAATCATCATGTCTTGGCAGCACCTTGGACTAAAGTGATGTGGTCTCTGTTAGTATCTGACACCTGGTAGAAATGGTGAGGTATTGACACATCTTACTTGCATGTGCTGAAAGACCATCTGGAGAAGGCCTTGAAAATGATTCCATTTGTTTGAAATTAAAGGTTAAAAAAAATAAAGAAAAAAGGAATCGCCATCTGCTAATGTGTGTCTTTGTTGTACCAGGGCTTCAGAGCCAATAGTGTGAGTGTTCCCTTTGACGTTAACAGACCTGGAGTTGCACCTTTCTTTTTTTTTTTATTTTCTTCTTCCTTGCTCTAAAGCTGCTTGTTGTTTTATGTTTTATGGCTATGTAACTGAGGGGTTTGGACTGCAGTCACTGATGTCACTCCAGTTTCATTCCACCTGTCCCTTCCCAGCTGTGCCATCCTTTTAAGTAGAGCTGGGCACTTACACTTAGTAGACATTCGCCCGGGATGGGTGTAGTTTGGTTTTGTGACTTTTCCATGTTTGCTTTGCAAATGTTGTAGTGAATGTGATTCCAAACAGAAGCCTTCCCCAAACCAAAAATCTTAACCAGGACATGTCAGAAATGTTTCAAAAGCAAGTTGCTGATTCATAAATCAGAAATTGCTATGTCATTGCACTCAATGTCAAAGTAAATGATATGATAAAGATCTGTGAACAGTGAATACATATATATAAGTGTGCACAGATAATCTATTAGGAGACAGTTAAGAAACAGAAACTGGGGAAAACTAAATGCATGCAGTGTCTTCTATTATCTGGTTTGCCCAGCTCTGCTCATAAGCAACTGAAATTGTCATCAGGTTCTGTTATGTGGGTCATGTGTCTGCTGGATGAGGGTATGTAGCATCATTCAATTCAGTTGCATAAGGAATCAAGAGCAATCATCACCAGCATTTCCATTTTTTCCATTGGCCAAGAAAAATATTGTGTAACTGCAATCTCGTTTACCACCAATTCTATACCCTTGTTGGCAAACCACTGGTCTAAAATGCTTCCTGAAGCGAGCTCTAACCACAACAGCTTCCAGTTCTTCTTTAAAACCCGTATGTCAATTGCCTTTCCAGGGGAAGACTTACTGTTCCATCTGTGGAGAATAGGCCAAGCATCTGGGGAGAGAGTCCACCCAAGTTCGCTACAAAACCCAACAGAGTTGTTGTGCGTGAAGGCCAAACAGGCAAATTCTCATGTAAAATAACAGGACGACCTCAGCCTCAAGTAACTTGGTTTAAGGTATGATTTCCCAAAAAATTAATTTTTTCTTACTCTTTTGAAATTTGCTGTCGTGAAAGGATGAAATGCACTTGACACTGCAAATTATCATGGTGAGAATTTACATACAAGGAGAGCCATGTTCTCTCTCATTTTTATGCTGAATAAACTCATGAAACATAACAGCTTTCCTTCTCAGTATAAATTTCTCTTTTATTTGTCTCATTGTTGAAAATATTTGTACAAAAATATAATCCAAAAGCACGAAAGAGGATCCAGGTTCCCTTATGAAAATAGCAAGTATGGGACATACTTGGCCAAAGACTTTACTAACTAGATAAGAGAAACAGAAAAAGGATGGGAAATGTGAATAATATCATAATCTCTGTTTTATAGAGAAGGTCTGCAGGGATTTAATGCTTTGACTATGGTTATAGAGAAGTCTCTGGCAGCCGTGAAAATTACAGCTGTATTTCCCGAGACCTCTGTCAGTACCTCAGTCATAAACTGCCTTTTCTGTATCACTCACATTGGCTTTTACCCATACGTTAGAATGAAGGTGGTATTTGTAAAGCAATGAAATGGAATTAAAAAGAAAATCAATTGTTTAGGAATTAACAGATATGATTGGAGTTTGGTATGCACAATTGTTTTTTGCAAACTAAGAAAAAATAAATTAAAATCCAGGACAGATAAACAACTGCTCAACTGTTTCAGTCTGACTTCTGATAAGACAGTGGTAGCAGAAAAACACTCACAGATGAGGTGTTGGTCAATTATTTCATAGAATTTAAAAGCAAAATTTGTCATTCTGATCATCTAATAATCTTAGCAGAATTTTTTCCACTTCCTGAAGTGATATAGCACAAAGGAGCTATTGAGGGGTAGACAACTACTCCCCTACTTGAAAATTTTTGCTTGAAAGTGTCATCTTTGACTTCCTAGAACAAACATGAACAGAAAACTTGTTTGAGCCCACATACAGCGAAAAGAAATTTTTCTAGGAATATGGATATAGTAAATAATGCAAAGCCAAAAACAAACTGAGGTGAGTGGGTGGTGAAATGCAGAGGAAAACAGCCTCCTGTAGATATGAATTACGTAAGTTTTGGACATAGCTTTTTGTTTATACCATCTGAGTTTTATTTTGAATTTGGCTAATAGATAGGAGAAAGGCATTTTGACCTGATGTTTCCCAAACAAATTTCTTGCTCCCCTTCTCTTCTCAATAGATAGCAGTCTCATGGTGTCTTATGATATTTGCAGGGTGATATTCAGTTGCAGCAAAATGAGCGTTTCAACATGTTTGAGAAAACAGGTATCCAGTTCTTGGAAATCCAAAATGCTCAGCTCACTGATTCAGGAATTTACACGTGCACAGTGGTAAACAGTGCTGGGAAGGCATCTGTGTCTGCAGAGCTCACCGTTCAAGGTATGAGAAGAGAGAACAAGTGAACCATAGGCATTCCTTTAAAGTATCTTTAGTTGTGTTCCCAGTATCAGCATTCGCTTTTTGCTATTTTCTTCCTCTCTCTTCATTAAATGATGCATAAATTATAGCCTGGAACATGCTACAGCTGAAAATGTTTTGTTGGTTTAATAAGGAAAAGGCTATCCAAATGCTTTGTAACAACTTGCTTTAAAACCAACTTTTCACTTTTACTGTGATTTTGACCTCCATATGGTTTGAACATAGATTTTAATCTCACCAAATGGAAACCTTGCACTTCTCATTATAATCAGTAATTTATTTTGTATTTGTTGAGTACCAACATCAGATGCACATTTATACCAGTTCCTTTTGGGGAAAAAAAAAATAAAATTTTACCTATATTTGTAGAACCGGGAAAGTAAAGTAAAGGACTATAACTCTAAACTGTAAGACAGAAAAAAAACAGCTTAATGACATTAAAATTCTAGGTTCTCAGCTCCCAACCCTGCCTTATTTCCCTGCTGATAAAGGAAATAAATGTCTTTGTATAAATAATTTAGGATGTTCTGTTCCATATATGCATTAGTATATACAATTCGTTTTGTAGTTTGATGCTTCTTATGGTGCCCTTTACATCAGCCTCAAAATCACACAGCCTTCAGCAACTGCATTAAAGAGGAATTTTGTCAGTCAGTGGACATGCAGTCACTGGACCCAATTAAATAATTAGATCAACAGCTGCTGTCTTCAGCTGCAGTCATAAGATCACTGGGTTACATACATGCCCAGCACTGAAGTTTTGATGCAAGATTTTTAAGTTCACATCAATGCTGTTACTCTGTAAGGTATCAAGAATGTAAATAACAAGAGGATTCTACATTTGGTATCCTCAGAACTATAAGTAGCCTTTCCCATTTAAAGCTGTGCCTTTTACCTCTAAGTTCCAATCTGATGAAGCCATTGTAGAAGGAGCTTCTACAGGTTGCCTATTCAAGTGATTTTTTTATAGAAAGGGTCATTTTGTTCAATAAGCTCTTTTTTAAAACATGAAACTTGAGCCTTATTTGCTCTCCCTGAAGTGGTGAGATTTCTGTTGTCTAATGGGCACATCTACCTCAAGAGATGATGTGGAACAGGGGTCACAAAGTCAGTGTGGTATATGTTTGCTTCAGATGCTGACCACATCTCTGAATAATGCGGGCATTCTTTCTTGGATTAGTACAGGTCAGTAAAAAGGGCACTCTGTTGCAAAGTACTTGACTAATCGGATGATTCCACTTACCTAACCACAATATATAATACCTAATTCTTTCATTATCAATTAAATCGGGTCACAGGAGTTGCTGCAAGATGCTAGCAGACAATCAAGTGGCTCAGAATTACTACATTTTCTTTCAAATTCCTGCAATTTCAGATATAGATAATCTTGTTCCAAGAGCTACATTTTTTCCTCAACTTCCCATAGTAGAAAGTGGAGAGGGAAAGGCAAAATGTTCTTTTAATAAACAGAATTGTGTGGTATTGTCTTGTTTGCAACCAGTACTTTACTCAGCTTTCTCTTCTGCATTTATCCAGTCTCTATTCAGCTTTAATTTTTATGTGAAGAATTTCTGTTACCGTTTATTGACAGGTTTATTGAAGTGAGGTTAACAGGTTAGTTCCCTCTCTCACTGCAACTTTTGTGTGTCTATAAGTAGATTCTTTTGGTCACTTTGAATGGTGCAGCAAGTCCAAGCATTTAGATGTGGGTTTTGCAAAACAGAGTAGAAATCAGGATATCATCCATCACATGGTTTTGTTTTTCCCCTAAGGCAATGAAAGACTCTGAAAGCATTGTTATGGAGTATTTGTTGATGACTTGCAAAAATCATTACCTTACAAATACATTATCACCTGTCTTTCTACTGTAGCTTCTAGTCTCACAGCTAGCAACGACATGGGTGCAACTTTGATCTGATAAGGAGAAACCAAGCTGATTCCTGTACTGTTAACTTGGGAAAAAATGGATTGGTGTGGTTGGTACTTATCTGGAGTAGTATTTCTCTCCTCTCAACTATTTATTATCTCATGTTGTCCCCAAGAGAAACAAATACTGTCAAGGTTGGAAGAATGCATGGAGGATTGCGTATATATGAACCAAGAGACCAACTATGGGCAAATACGTGCTCAGTTACATCAAAGCAGCTGGTGAGGTACCCTGGCCAGTCAATACAGCTCAGCCATGTTCCCAGATTTCCCAGTGGTGCTGAAAAGTGAAGAAATGTGATATATTAGCGTTATTCATGTTAAATATGGTAATAAATGATAATACTTGCTACACAGCAAATGACGTGGTAAAAGTTTACAGTTAGGTCCAGGTTTGGGGATTTTTTACTGCTGTTAATTTGGTTTTGTGTTTTAGCAAGAGGACAGCTGTAGTTTCCCTGTGGGCATACTTTCACCACTTCTACAAGCTCTGTGGAGTTCCTATAAGATCTGATGAGCTGCCTCCCAGTTGTAATTTCTTCCTTACTTCTTTCCCCCAACAAGGAGCAAGCTTTAAAGTAAGAACCTTTAGTTCTCAAGAGATTTGAGAAATTAGTTCACCAAGCAACGTCTCAAAATGGACCAAGACCTCTTTGTGTTTCAGCTGAGCAGCTTGCTGTTGTCCTTACCAAATTTCAGATGTGGTGATAGTCAATCTTGACTTCAATGGATTGAAAGTATCAAGAGTCAAGGTTCTTAAGTATATTCTTTGCTTAAAAAGTTCCAAATTTGTGGAATTGTGTACAGTATTGTATATATAAATTACCTGGGTTCTCTTTTTTTATTTCAGGTCCAGATAAGACTGAGACATACACTCAGCAACCGTGGTATGTTTTTATTGGAGTGCTTTCTCACTATATTTAATTGCAATACACCAATTTCGACATTTATTGCATGAGCCTTCCTCACAAAGTGATAAATCTTCTGGAGTCAGTCTGTATTTGGAAGTTAGAAAATTTCACTTGGAATGAGATTCTCTCTTACTGCCAAATTCAGCTGTCCTAATGGACTGCTGTGAAATAGTAGGTGGAACTGGTGGCAACACTATGAAGTAAAGAGTTCTGGTCTGGTTCAGGAGAGCAAGATTTAGATCGATTCCCGTGTAGCCAAATAATTATATAATTGGAACAAAATCTATATGAGGAGATATTATACTCTGTACCAATTGGTCAAACTTCCTTTTTGGAGTCAAAACCCTGTATGCATCTTGTCAGTGTTGTCCCCAAGCTTTAAAGTACATCGTCAGTACTGAACTGGTTGGTTGTTCTTTGGTGTCATAAGCCAAACATGGTATGGCCATGGTCTTTGCTATTGTCTGAAAACAAATACAAAACTATGGATAAAGTAACCAGGAAACAAATTTCCTATTTTAGGAATTCATCAAGATTTTAAAAGTTCATTTACTATATTTTTTCAAAAATGATTTTGTAAAATGGCTTTGCTTCATTAATAGAAAATGCAGGAATTAAATGTTCTAAACTGATGATGTAAGACACTTTCATGAAGGCCAGTTGCTTTACAGCCTTCAGAGTGTTTAATCTGTGCTCACATGCCCTGGATGGGATGTCAAAATGTCACATTTACATTGTCCTAACTCCATGTACACTGCAAAGTGGATCTGAAAGTGCAGTGCTACCCTGTTTTTCAAGTCTGTGTGACTTTTAGTAATACACCTTAAAATAAGTTCAGTGCAAATGGAACTGTGCAGCTCTACAGCCAAAACTCCTCAGGTACCGGGTTCTCCATAATAGTGTTGCTTCTGCCATCATTTATTCACAGGAAAAGAGATATTTCATAAAATGTGAAGATCACACAGTTGTAACTACAAATCTCATAGTCGTCATTTCTCTAGTACATTTGATTCTGGCTTAAGAAAGTACCACAATAAATATCCTCAGTTTCCCCAAGAGAATAAGTCAGTGGCCCTAAGTATTGCAAAAATAGAGCTAGCTAGCAATTACTTCCCATATTTCAAATATGTTCCAATTCTGACTTGGAATAATACTGTGAAAGTGTGAGACGCACACAGAGTGCTCTTCAGGTTTGAGCTTAGTCGTCTGGGCAGGCAGCTTCAATGAAGGAAACTCAGATTCATGTCCCCAGTTAGTCAGCTAATCTTGTGCCCTCAAAGCACTGAGCACCAGATCCATCATAATTCTGAGAAACTCTTCCTAATAAAACCATAGCTGAAATTGTTATGTCCAGTCATTTGATTATTTTTTTTGACAACACCCTCTCTCACTCTCCTAGACTTTAGTCAAGTTTCCTGATCAGTCCTCTTTTGAAATCACCTAATTTACAAAACACCCTAATTAGACATAGTAAATTCACTGTTCAATTTACGTTTTCTTTTTCCTTTAGGGAACCATTTTATGTGGTGTTTTGAGCTTTAATTATACATAGCTTCAATTTATTAAGACACAGAGTAGCGGTACATCATGGTTGCCCCAGGGTCTCACATAACTGTTCTCTATCTAAAGCAGTGTAAGCAAGGTTACTGTCTGACTCACAAGACATGTTAAAGCCTGAGCAGTGGATTTGTATCCAAAACTCCTCTAGTTCACATAGTGTCAGAGGATTGATCACATTTAATGAAGCTTTTCACTTCACTATTTATGTTCTTAATTTGTGTGAAAGAAACTAAGGGCTAATTAGTTCACCTTCTTGCTAGGGGCTTGTGTATTTATATCACTACCGATAATAACAATTAGTCTTTATACAGTGTCTTGTATCTATAAACTTATCATTTTCTTTCAGCATGCCATCAAAACCAACAACACTTACTGTTAAAGCTGTTGAAAATTCAGAATTCAAACAGGCAACTAGCAATGGGATTGCTAAAGAGCTGAAATCCCACAACACTGAACTCATGGCTGAAACCAAAGACAGGGTGTCAGCAAAGAAAGAGAACTTCTACTTCTCCAGAGAAGCCAAAGACATCAAGCAGGGACAGCACCAAGAATTCGATGCATTGTCTCCTCAAGAACCTAAAGAAGGAAAAAAGGGATCTCAGGTCTTGCAAAAAACTTCAAGCACCATCACACTACAAGCTGTCAGACTGCAACCAGAACCGAAGGCAGAACCCCAGGCCACTTTCATCAGACCAGGTGAAGACAGAAAAAGGGCTGTGCAGCCCCTCGTGTCCACTCAACAAACCCCAACTCTGACAGGGCAAGTCAGTCCAAGAAGTAGAGAAGCAGAAAACAGATCTGGAGCCCGGAAGGCTGTAATGGAGGAAAAGAGGGAGCCTCTGGGAATTCCCCCTCAGTTTGAGAGCCATCCACAAAACCTGGAAGCATCAGAAGGCCAGGAGATTAAATTCAAGAGCAAAGGTAAAGGGATGAAAGTTATCAGAGCTCTGGGGTTAATTTGGATTATCTTCTGTGTGTGGAAGTGGGAAAGCAATTCCTTCTTCATTGCAAGTTGCCCTCCTCCTAAAGCATTTTCAAAACAGATGCAGAATCTCATCTGTTACCACCATACTCTTCTCAATGAAATTTTTAAATCATTCCATATCATAATGTCCATCCCTTCTCTCATTTGAGATTTTCCCAGATGGAATCAATGTTGCTCTTTGTAGGTAGTAGAAAATGGATGATAAACTTTCTAAAACTGTAATTAGTTATATTGCCCTTAAGCCAAAAAAATGATCAGATAAGAAACTGCAGTCAGTCACTGTATTTCCCTTGCAGCATCTACTTTTACCCCTCATATTTGGTCAACCCAATGCTGATCTGAGTGCTTCCTAGCAGCTGGAATGATAAAGTCAGAATTAAAAGGGAGGTTCAGAGTTTGCTTTGCACAATTTGACCGGGCTTTAGCCTCTCAGAAGAGTAATGAGAGCTGCATTTTGCGGAATCCAGGGAGTAGATTTGGAACACTTCTGTATCTTTTTTTATTACAATTTTAGTAGAAAATAAATTTGAAGCATTGTTCTGCTTTTTTTTCTTTTTTTAAATAACATTCACACTTTAAAGTGTTCCCACAAGTCAGAGACAATTCTTTTCTGTGTTTCTGGAGGAAAAAAAAATCACAACAATAGCATGATAATTTATTTCATTTCTTGATAGTTCTTGCCCCATGGGTAAAGAATGCAATTTATATCAGAAGCCCAGAGTGTAAGGAGGGGAGAAAATACTCCAAAGATCCTGTCACCTCTGGAATAGTTTATTTTTCAGGTATATTAGTACTAAGAAAATTGATTGCTTTCCATCAGAGTATCTCAAAAGCTTTGCAAGGTTTAACTATTTCATGAACATGTTTGGTAGGGAAATGTAGTCCCTAGTGTACAAAAACCAAGATAATTCAGTTCTTATTGGAGCCAATGAATACCTGGCTTTGGACCCAAAGCACAGACTCTTATATACAAAGGTAAGGTGTCTATAGGGAAGTTACAGTGGAATGTCCCTAGTGCACTTTAATAAATTATCCAAGAATAATAAATTATCCTGAGAATCCTCTCCGCAAAGGGTGACCTCAGCTGCTGGCACAGGCACCTTTGTTTCCTGGTTGCAATGGACAATGGAATTGCTCTTACACCCCTTAAGGAGGTTTCTACCTGCCAAGCTGTCAGCTCAGCATCCTTCTGGGTCTACATAGTTACTACAAAGCTACTAGGTTCTTTTGACAGTTCAGGGCTTGATTATTATTGTTTCCCCAGCTTTTGGCAGTTCTCCCAACTCCACTGTTCTTTACTAACTGTCTGTGGATTTCAATGTGTTCTTTCTCTGCTGAGCAGGAAAAAGAACTTTTTCTGAATAATAACTTCTTGTTTCTAGTGGAGAAAATTAACAGAAAAAGGACATTTCCTGCTTTCCAATGAGCATTCACTTTTTTGCCCCATATGTGGGTGTAATGGTAATCTGGACCCTTCCAAACTTTTTATTAATTTGCAGCTGGGTTTAGGGACTGATTTTGTTTGGGTTTGGTATTTTTTTTTCCAAAAAGAAGAAATTCCTTGTTTTTCTGTTTCCAGTCACTTGTATCAGATGTGGCCCTGTGTCTAGCTAAGAGTTCCTCTTCTTGCTAAGGCCCTCTGCTGTCCTTCTGTTCTCTCCATTCAAAAGGGTTCCCTGCAGTAGATGTGTTTTTGTTCAAAACAGAACCAACTTTCCTGCCATCTTTTACTGTCTGTACCTTCTTCCAAGGCTGAGCACTTGCTCTAATGAAATGGGGAGAGCTGGGAAGGAACATCAGCACGGTGGAAGCCCCAGAGGGCCTTGTTTGTTGAAATGAATTAAAGGATGGGGTAGGTGACCTTTTCTGGCCTTCTTTCCTAGCTTCTCCTCTTAGCTCATCTTAGCAATTGCTCCACAAAGCCCAGACTTCCCTCAGCACTTCTAGGAGCCAAATCTGGTTTTCCAAAGCTCTAACACAGGCAAAGCAGGCAGGGAAGCCACAGCCATTTTGGTTCTGCTCCCTGAAAGTTTACTGTCGTAGGAAACTGCTTGTTTTGCAAACATCTGGACTGTAGTCTGCAAAAAAATATCCTGATTCATAGAATGTCTGAAGTTGGAAGGGACCTCTGGAGGTCATCTAGTTCAATAGTCCTGCTCATGCAGTGTCACCTAAAGCAGGTTTGCCAGGAACTATGTCAAAATGGCTTTTGAATATCTCCAGGTAGGGAGACACCGCAGCCTTTCTGGGAAACTTGTGGCAGTGCTCAGTAACCCTCACAGTAGAAAAGTGGTCAGGGAGAACTTCTTGTGTTTCAGTTTGTGTTCATTGCCTCTGGTTCTTCCACCAGACACCACTGAAAAGAGCCTGGCTCTGTCTTCTTTACACTTTCCCTTTAGATATTTATATACATTGATGAGATTCCCCTTGAGCCTTCTGTTTGCCAGGCTGAGAAGCCCCAGAATAAACAGTCTCAGTGGCAGGTACCATTGATAGCAAAGTACTGCTAGGTGCTCAGAAAAAAACAATTTTGCAGGGTAGGAAGGAACGGGAAGAAATATCTTTCTCCTTTAATATCTCACCACATCCATTTTGTCTGTGTGTTTTAGAGGAACGATACTCAGATAGAAGTACCTGAGGTTTTTCAAGTTACCAAATATTCGCTATTTTAAAAGATGGACTGACCAAGAGTTTTTGAAGATCAGAAATATCAAACCATCTTTTTTTAAGTGCTTCTGTTTATTAGTTGCTCGTATATATATGAAGGTTAATAAGCAACTAATACACAAAATTATACCAAATTTACACTAAAGCTAAGAAAGAAATTACAGTAGGGAGAATACCGCTTCCTAAAAATTCAAATACATGATTGTTTAGTTTCAGGGAAACCAAAACCGGATGTGGAGTGGTTCAAAGAAGGTGAACCTATTAAAGCTAGAGAAGGCATCCAAATATATGAAGAAGATGGAATTAATTGCCTGTGGTTAAAGGAAGCCTGCTTGGGGGACAGTGGATCTTACAGCTGTGTGGCTTTCAACCCCAAAGGCCAGACTTCCACCAGCTGGTCATTAACTGTCAGAAGTAAGTACATTCTCTGCACTTTGAAAATTGTGGCTGGAGTTTTCTACACTGTCAGTGGGTGGAGACTACAGAATTTCTATTATGACTTCTCAATGCATGTTAATTCTGATTCCCAGCTCTGTGAATAATGTGGTGTGGGGTAACTGGGAATCCACTTTCTGCATCAGTTTCCTTTCTGATCTTCTGGTTTTGTTGTTTGTATAGCTAAAACCATCTCATTGAATGTTTTGTACGTAGGGAGGCCTATTGTCCACTGAGGTTTTCTTTCAGTGCCTGTATTTAATGAAGGTTGCTAAAGATTTTATTGATGTTATTCTACATTTGGTTCTTTTGGAGTTGTTTAGCATTTCTGTAGGACACTGCATATTTGAAATGTTTTGCGAGCACCAACCAACCTTGTGCAGTAAAGCCAATAAGAAGAAAAGTAAAGGAAGGGGAATTGCATTCTGCTAAATTAAAGTATACTTCCCAGGGGCAAATTATTTTGAGCTTGAAGGCACTGTCTTACTTATCTGGTTGAAAGATTTGTGGGCATCTTAGCAAATCCTGTCCTTAATTATAACCTTTTGACCTGATTTTAGGTTTTGTCCTGAGCTGTGATCATGTTTATGCAACATTTCTCCATTTGCTGTGACTGAGATTAAACCAGGATGCCCAAATACTATCTTTGTCCCATGAGAAACCTATAAACTACATCCTTAAGTCACCCTGTTTTACTGCCAGCCTGTGGTTTCACAGTGACCCTGTTTCACTGGGACAGGGACTGGGAGAAGACAGACAAGAGGAGAGAACTATCCTTCCTGTTCTTTGCGCTGAACAAAAAATCACTAAGTGGTAACGCTAATTTTTTTTTCAATATGGGTTAAAGGAACTGTTTTCATTTTGGTTTTCAAGGGCCCAAGGTACAAGAGATTGCTCCGTGCTTTTCCAGTGTCTTGAAAGGATGCACTGTGAGTGAAGGGCAAGACTTTGTGCTGCAGTGCTGTGTAGGAGGCGAACCAGTGCCTCAGATCACATGGCTTCTCAACGGTAAGGAACCCCCCGCGGGCTGCAGTCTATGCACACACCTACATCCACAGCCTCCAAAATGATCAGTACATAGCAAGGCTGTCAGTACTGCACAAAGCACTCTAAATCACCGTAATATATAATCCACTAGAATATCTGGAGAAAAATCAGTTTGTACACACATAATATACAGGAAGGGTGATTTTTCTTAGCAGCAGTTTCCTGTCTTACTGCAGTTTTGCGGTATGTCCAGCAGGGGACTCTGGTGACAAGATTGTACGCAGATGAGTTTTGTTAAACAGCTTTTAACCACGCTGCAACAAATCCTGTGTTGCTACTGTATGCTAAATCCTGTGCTACCCTCACTGCTTTGGCACTAGCCTCTGCTAGGAATAACAAGTTCTAAGCAAAATAAGTGCAGTATATCGCTCTTTACAGTAGGATGGAAACCCGTGCCTGATTCCACTCTTCCATCAACTGGGCAGGTTGTAATTGGTATTACCAGCGATGTCCCCAAGATCTTAAAATCACTGCTTTTCTTCTTGCAACTCTACTAGAAATATTTTCCTTGAGATTCTAACGCTTGCCCAAACCTGACTGAAAAACGGAATAAGTAAAATATTTTTAAATTTTATCAGACTGTGTAATCTCCCATCCTGCCCTGGTTGTACAACTGAACATGCAAGTTTCCTTAACAGTCTTATCAGAGTCAGGCCCAAACATCAGCATTTGCTTAGATTCCAAATGAGTTCAGAGATCCAGGGACTACACACTCTAAGAGCTCTTTCCATTTAGAGCCATATCTGTTAGACACTAGACACATCTATTCTGTTTAACCCTTGATCACCTCTGTTACTCCTGAAGTGCAACTTATCTTTTTCTGACACTCCCAGGCTATCTATCTTTGGTTGTATGTGTGTGTGTACCATTTAAAGACAAAGAACAGCATACTTTGCTGTAAAGAGGTTTCCTTCAGGACTTTTTAAAAAATTAATTATGATCTCTGTTTTTCTTTAGCTATTCAGACTAAATGGGATAACTGAAAAAGGTGATAGGGCAAGTGAACCATGACATTGAGATTGGTATGTTCCCACAGTCTGGTCTGTTCCCCTTACCAATAGTTCCATGTCTAGAATAGAAGTGCCACTGCTTTATTTACAACACAAAACATGTGAGTAAAGACTCTGACACTCTCCCATTGGAAATAATTTGTTTCTCTGTCTGAAAGCTACTCTGCAGTTCCTCCTTTGCAGATATGAGTAGAATCACTGTTTTGCTATGCAGGAATTGTGCCTTCCAGCACAGAAGGACCAATTTCGATCCACAGGGTCAGTCATCTTCGTGTTGCAAGGGTACCCTATGCTCATTAAGCTTTTGCTTAGTCATTGAATGATGTATTTATACCTGTTGTCTCCCACATACAGAGCATCTTCCTCAAATGACTTTCTGTGTTACAGTTCATTGGGCGTAGATACAGCATCTCCATCAATGCAACCATGTTCTGCTTTGCTAAACAGAAAACCATTGTCTCCTGAAAAATACAGCCTACAGATCAATAAGCAACATGTTTCTGTAGGCCTCCAATATGCAGTGTGTCCCCTTGCCTCTTTTCATTATGTTTGTTCTGAATTGACCTTTCTTCTCACTAATCTCAGGTGAATCTGGCCCTGTTCAGGTATAAACATGTTTATTTTGCATCCAAGCTTCTAACAACAATTGGATCAATATCACGAAGAGGCAAAAGTAGGTGGGGTTTTTTTCAGATATTTGAATTTCAAACCATTACGGTTTTGTAAGTGAAAGCCAGTGCATTAACTCTGCTCTTAAATCAGAAGGCAGGGATATGTCTGAGTAACCAAAGCACAAGAAATTTTCATAATAATAAAAATTAGGGACATCGTGTATTTTTTTTAAGGCATAAGCACACCACTTTCATTCCAGACTCTTAAAACATGCAACTATAGTTTAATGTTTTTCTGTCTTGTACCTGATTGTGATGTATGCCTGTTTATATACCATTTTGATACAAACTTGAATGGATTGTAAACAGTAGTTTAATGCTGATAATTCCATGTACACTCCTAGGGTCATTACTGTGGTATCCATTTTAATGCAAACATTTCCCCCCTGTCTACCAGCTAGCTAGATACTACAAAATTCTTGTATTTGTATACATTATCAAATGAAGGAGAAAGTTGTATTTCTGGTCCTGAAATATTACTCCAAGCAGACATAACAAGGTTTTTGGCAAAATGACTTGATGGAGTCTTTTGTCAACTAGCCATATGAAAAGAATAGTATATTCATAGTACATAATTTGAGCAAGAAGAACATTTTGAGTTTGTTTTTTTTTAAAGAAAAGGTGTGTTACAAACTGCTATCCACACTTGGAATATGAAGCTTTTTATGTTCACAACCAATAGTCTGTGGCAGAGAAAAAAGAAATCTTCTGAGAGCAGACTACTTCAAAATATAGCACTTCTGCAGAACTCCTTAGAAATGAAAATCATATGGGACAGGATGTGTAAAGTTCACAAGAAAATATCAAATGCAAATTGTCTTCCAAGCATGACAATGATAGCAAACTAGAATTAATTTTTGAAAGTCATAGTGAGAAAAATATGCATAACTTGGTGAAATAATGAATATAAAGACTAAGTTATCAAATCATAAGAAACAGGAACAGAAGGCTGTTTTGAGAAACAAATAAAAAATAGGAAAAAAGTAGAAAAGTCTCACTCCTAGACTGGCCAACCTCACTTCAGCAGTATCCCTTGATGCTGACCAGCCTGTATGCTGTCCAGTCTGCCTTCCCACAATCTTTGAGGAATCCTCACCACCCAAGAACTAAAAGACATGCAATAATTTCTTGTTATGTTTCTTGCAAATACTGCTATACAAACTGACCATTTTTACTAGCTGTGACTGTATATGAATTTAAAACATTTTCCAAGGCGTTGTATAGTTTGACCTCTCTTTCAGTTCAACCAAGACAAAAAATACATTATGTATGCTCTGTATTGCCTGTAATTGCTTCTTAGTATCTGTGAGGACGAGTAGTTTTTGCATATTCAAAGAGACTACACAAATAAGAGCTACCTGACTGATCTGTGGATTTTATTCAAGCCCTTACTCTTCTCTGCAACTCAGAGAAGATAAACTCTTCAGTTTATCTTATACTTTTTCCTATTTTAATGATTTAAAGCTTTTTTCCAACTTTCTCACTGTGGGTCCCTTCTCTTCTTTTCTCTGCCCTTTATTTTAAGTTTCTTTCTGAATTTTCATTATTTACTGGCAAATTCCCAGAAAAAAACCTCTTATGTTTTAGTTCTGGTCTCAGCAAAGTCTTGTAGATAACTTCTTACACGTGCTTTCTGTGACAGTGCTTCAGTATGTAACTTGAATTTACTTTAGCTTCTTTATACACTTTATTGGTAACATTTTTAAATTGCCAGAATGAGGCCTATGTGATTGTATTTTAAATATCTTCCTTATCATACTTTTTTGCATGTGTCTTGGCGTTTTTTTTCCATGTTGAATTGAGACTCTTTCTGCTGAATTTAAAACCAGTATGACCATGACTTTAGCATAACAATTCTCTGAGTAGTGTTTGGTTTTAGGATAGCTTTCTGATCTGTCCAGAAAGCTTTTAATAAATGGGCCAGGGGAAAATTTCCTGTCTTCTGGCATAACATGCCAGCAGAAAGGTATTTTTTGTTATTGTTTCTGCTGCCAAGCTGTCATGGAGATTTGACTGTTCTACCTCTGGAGAAGGGAACATTTCACTACTGCAAGAGTTGTTTTTATTAGATCAAAATATACATACAATGGACATAACTTAGAATCTTGCCGCAAGTTATTGCTTGGGGCTGATATACTTGTGTTCATTTTTTGGGATCTGAGGAAAAGGATACTTCCTAAGTGAATTTACCGTTCTGTGAATAGTGCTAAAAAGTAGTTGCGAGCTGCAGTGAAAAAGAGGATGACCTGACAAAATTTGAGGACACAGTGAAGGAGGCCACATGGAACACTTGCCCTATTTTCTTATTTACAACTGAAATAAAAAGACATTGTTCTGTTTTTGGTGATGAAGCTTTTATCCTGAGTGTATTTCTGACATGGTTATCATCATAGTATCATTAGGCACCCTTATTATCTGCAGTGTCAGAATCCCAGAAAGGCTCCCTCTCAGATTAGATATTCCACAGTCAGACTGGGAAGGCAGTCCAGTGTCTCATGTCCTCTTGCAGAAAGATTTGTCTGCTTGGGCTTTTGCTCTACATGTACATATTTGAATGTAACGGTATTTTCACCTAATGATGGAACCTAATAGTTACAACAGCCTGTGTGTAACTGAGTGAAAGGGAGCCCAAAGGAACCCATAATAAGAATATGTCACCTGTGAAGAAGGTGGAGAGGGTTTATTCTAAAATTGGAGTCTTCTGGGCAGTTGATCAAATGTCCACCCCATTTTTTCATCCCATATAAAATTTCCTAACTTAATAAAGAGATAACTTATGAGATAAGTAAAGGAACAAGGTCATATACCACATTTTATAATAAATGTATGTGATTATGCTGATTTTGGCACATGTTGGTATTTCAAAATGAAACTTTGTGTGCAGATAGAAGTGCATAGATAATGACCGGTTTCTGAGTTTGCTAATGTTGAAAATCAGAGGTGAGAGAAAACTCTGTGCCATCATTTAATTTATCCTTTCAGCAAAAGAAACAATTTTGATCTTTCCTTTTGACTATGATTTCCCAAGTGGCAGATGTGTGTTTCATTCCTGCAGAATTTTTCTGCAGTTTCACCCTCTTCTTTTAGATTACACGTTTTTATTTTTCAGCATGATGTTTATGCACAGATAGCAGGCCCTCTTAAGCACTGCATACACTGGGAAAGCAACCAATGATGAGTCAGTAGTGGAAACTATTTAATATTGGGAAAACAGATTGCAGAAACATTTCAGAAAGTAAGGCTCAGATTGATGATAGTTCCTTTAACAATAGCAAGGAAACTTTAACCAGTCTTCACTAACATTTAAGCATATTCCAAACCAATTCAAGGAAACGGTTTCTTAAAATTTACTTCTAAGCTGTGGTCAGGTCACCACAGATCAGACTGTACCTGTCTGTTACCAGAGTATACATACTGTAGTGTAGGTTGACTGCTTGTGTAAATCAGCCTCTTGGCTCCGTTGTAAATTTTGCCATCTTCTCTTGGAGTATCTTCCACTACAAAGTACTTGATGGAAGATTTCAAGTACTTCTCCGTGCCCAACAGGTTTTGCACATCTAGACAACAACGCTAATACCTAGTTTCAGGCAAAGTGCAAGATGGAGACAACGTCTGAAGCAAGCACACAAAGCATTTCATTTCTTATCCACCTGGGAATCTATTAAAAATAGAAAGATAAACCTTTCTCCTCTTGCTGCTACTCAAGGTGGCAGCCAGTGCACCTAATGGTGAGATTTGTCTGACAACCATACTCTGCTTTGTGCTTGGGATGCTGCTGTCTGTAGTCACTAGAGAGCAATAGCTGTGCACCAGAGGCCAAGATTTGGCTCCGAACTTTAATGTGCTGGCTGATGTTAGGTGTCCAGATTTCACTGAAAACAAGAAATGCTCGTGAAACTTGTGGCTGATGTTATTAAGGCAATTCTCTTCCTTTCTGTTTGCAGACCAGCCAATTCAGTATGCCCATTCCACTTTTGAAGATGGAGTTGCAAAATTGACTGTTCAAGATGCTCTACCAGAAGATGATGGTATTTATACCTGTCTGGCTGAAAACAACGCAGGACAGGCATCTTGCAGTGCTCAGGTCATGGTCAAAGGTGAATATCTCTCAGCCTGCTGTAATAATTGCAATGATATCAGCTATGATCTTTTTTTTTTTTTTTTTTTTATTATTTGGGGTCTTTAAATGNGTCCTTAACAGATGTGGTTTTAAGTGGACTCCCTCTTTTTTTTAAGCTGTTGTCAGCCGGGTACCTTTTCTCCCCCTTGGAGGTATGTGCAACTTAAGTGCTTAAACACTGTGAAATGTAAAATAATGCACATTTCAGAAAAAGGTATTAATTAAGAGCCTAGCATGGTACAGAGCCGTGAGGCTGAGTTTTTGGAAGAGGTGTACCAGTGTAGAAAAGGACTGTCACTGCTGAAAGAAAAATAAGTATCACTCATCAGACAGAGAATATTATGGTGAGGAGGCAGATGCTACTCCTCTGTCTTGAAAGTCAGAGAACAGAGGCTAGTGCCAGGGAATGCAATTATAATAGCAAATGCCAATATTCTTGTTCTGCTACCAGGATTTATCAGTGATATTTCTGAAGAGGTACGCATCACCTAACTGGGAGCTATATATATCTCTAAATAACGTATCTCAGAACATTGCTAGTGAAAGTACCAGAAGAATAGTTGAAGTGATCTGTTTTCTCAGAAATCTGAGAGCACCCTCTTTGCAAATATCAATAACTTGATGCCCTCAGTGGTGATTTGACATAGCTGATTTGTCCATGAAAGCCATAATTGTGCGCTGGGGTCTGACGTAACAGATTCTAAAAAGACCATAGATCACAATCAAAGGTTAACAGTATCCCATGTATAAATTGAACACCAAAATAGTGTTATGGTCTTTATTCTCATAACTGTAAGTCCCCTCCCTCTACAGTCCCCCTCCCTCAGACTCTCCCTCCTTCTACAATCAACCATGTATTTGGTACTTGCCATCTGCAAATTATTATCTTCCTAAAGTTATAATAGTTTGGTACTGCCTGACCAACAGACTGCTCAGTATCAGATGCCAAGGAAACTATTCCATTTGTCTATGATCAAATAATATCTGCCCAAAATTTGTACAGTCAGCTTGGTGGGAAATGTACCCTGATCCCTGGGATCCCAAGATTTGTCTTCATTAGCCAATGTTCTGTGGTGTTTGTCTTCACCACTTCAGGGATATTCCTGCCCCTATTCTGTCTGTATGAATCCACTTAAAACCATAGACAAGCTTAACATGAGAACAAAGTAATTCTGGTAAACCTATGAGTTAATTTCTCGATTACCGAGTTGAAAATGTGGTCATACCCTCCCTGCCTTCCCCCTCCCCCCTGAAAAAAAAGGCACAAAGTAGGAAAACATTCCTTTAAAATGCCTGAAACTAATCTGCTCTCGACGCTGTCATTTATAATTTCTCTGAAGCATTTTATTGCGTTAGCTGAGGGTCAATCAGAAGTGCTCCACCTCAAGGGAGCTGTCTGACATAGGACCTGCTGATTCTTCACTGGGACTCAGAAACCAAAAAGACAGCTGCTCCCTTATTAACCATTTTTGAGTTATTTTAGGGTTGACATATAATGCTAACGTGGGAGCAGTAGTGACCTAACCTTTCCTGAGGCTGTTGCACTGAGTTGGATTCCTCCTGAACTTTAGCTAGTCCAGGGCTAGAAAGCTGCATTACCAGCATTATTTGGAGTTAATTCCTCTGTTTTACATCCCATTCTATTTTATGGGAGTCATGGAGTGTGGGGGAAAGAACAAGAACAGAATTAAGAACATGCGTGACAAGCTGTAAAGCCACGTGTTCAACATTTTTACAGCTTTAGCTGTCCCCTCCAATTCCTCCCTACAACTCATTATGTCCCTGTTGCCATGAGGATTACAGTAACTTTCCCCAAGACTCAGATCAATGTGGATTTGCCTGCCAAAAATAGTACCAAATTTAAAATCGTGATTTCCAAATCTCTTATCTGTTCATAGATCATCATCAGACCCTCTAGCAAATGTTTATTGGCATTAGAGTTCTCTAAGTCTCTTGAATGTTGCTGCTAAGGCTTCTCTAAATGCTCAGCTGTTGCAGACAGATTACAGCAGGAAATCAGTGTCTGCGCAGAAAGAGAGAAATCTAAAAATCCTCTCCTGACTAGATACAGATTTTTTGGATAAAGTCTGTAGAAACTGTTTCTGAATTGTAACCCCTATCTCTCCTGTTTCTTTTTATCTCCAAGTTCATTTAAGTTTTTCAGGTTTTGTGCAGTGCTTAGTTGGTTCAGTCATTGCTAGAGGAATATTTTCCTTTTGTATTTGAAAAGTAATTTGTATTTAATCTAAGAAAGAATGGATGTTCTTGGCATACCATCAGTATCAGACTACTGTCAGAATTCACCTTTTCCTTAACGTGGTACTGTGTGAGCCTATCTGAGTCTACTTTTCACTTCATATTGCCATTTTTGGCTTTGTGGTTCTATTGCAGCAAGGGCCTCATGGAGAGGTATATCTGCTGTGATGATGAGGGAAACTTTACCTGGAGGAATCATCTGTCTTAACAGTAAAGTTCAATTTTATTTTTTGAAGTCAAAAAGCTCCACCTTCTAAATTAAATTAAGCTTACCAATAATTCAGAAGTCCCCCATAGTACAAGATGATACTTAAACCTGCTAGTAGATTGTTTCCTGGCCACATTTATGTTTTCTGGACATCTTTCAGGCATTCTTTGTCCTTCAGAAGACTGTTGCTTTGTTTTGTCGAAGGAAATTTTCTTTTGGGGGATTTTTGTAAGAAACAACATTTTAAAGGTCCTTTGCCTCACAAAGGGCTACTGCTCCAAGTCCTATTAAGCACAAGGAGGGGATTTATTCCAATACTTTCAATATAGCCCTGGATAACCAGCTAGGCTTACTGTAGTGTAGAATTCCTTGTAAGTCATCAGTCTCAGATTAATTTATGGCTGTCTTTTGCTTAGTATTCAGCAAGATAAATTCTGCCTAGCGCTGAGCAACCTCAGTCCTTCTTTGGTTTTGTATGAAAAATGCTGAAGGTACTTAGCTCTTTGTAGGAGGTTTTTGGCACTGCGTCAAAAAAGTCCCACACTTCATATGGATGGGGCATAAGAAATGCAGTGGTCGTAAAAAAATCAAACTAATCATCCTTCTGCATATTTAAGACAAGAAAATAGCATCTTCAGACCACTCAAGTAAACGATCTGAAGGCTGAGTAAATTGGGATAGATCCATTAGGTAGTCTGTGGAGAAACTAAGTTAATCAAGGTAAAGCTAATTTTGGCATTGTGAAAGACTAAGTAGACTGAATCCTGACAGCCACTTGTGACCACCCTGTGACAGTGGTTTCTTACAGCTGAAATACAGGTAGACACAAACTACAGAGAATAAGCAGCACTTCTTTGAAAAACCAGCCCAAGAAATGTTTTCACCATAACTTTCTAACAGAAGTCTCCAGTGCGCCGAATAAAATTCTAGATTAATTAGTCCAATGGAAGAAAACTTAAGAAGTGTAAAACACATTCCAGGTGATTCAAACATTCAGTGATAGATTTTCCTGATACAGTGCCATTTGCTCCTCTTCAAATGCTAGATTTTTTTTCCTTTAAACTTATGCATAACTTTCTATGCACAGGAAAATCAGAATTTGGGAGGCTCTGGGGCTGGCATATAACTTTTTAAAAAAGTTTTTAAACAACGTATAAGTGACAGTTGTTTCTCCTATTGTATGTGAAAGCTAGGCAATTGGGTTGGTGTTCCCATTTAAGATTACAATTTTCATATTGTTTTGTCATATGAAAATAAGTATACAAGCCATTTTTTAAATACAGTGGACATCCCATTTGAAAAAAAAAAAAAAAAATCCAAAACAACTAACAGCTCCTTAACAGGGATATGTGGGGTACATTCAGGTCACTTGAAATATGCAGTGATCATATATTGATGGTAATTGTAGATACTGAAGTTGAATATTAATATCAATCAACTTTTTATCCGGATGGTTGAAGATTTTAATCATTTTTTCATGAATAGGAAGATGAGGTGAGGAGAAGTTAATTGACTTTGGATGTACCTACATAGTGAAGCAGTGTTAGCACTTTGCTGTAGCTGTGACGATCAGAGTATGTAGGCAAGAAAGCTAGTGGTAATACTTGGTGTAGTTGGAAGGTAAAGCGAGGTCCCAGGTGTAGTAACTGTTCTCCAGATCTGCCTTATTCCTGAGTTAAGCCTTCTGATATGAGGTTGTCTCTGTCAGTTAACTAATCACTGACAAGGAATTAGAAGTCAGATCCATCTGTAGAAAAGATTTGTCAAAGAGATATTTAACCACCTGACATTCACACCAAAACCTGGGTGACTACACGAGGCTGGAGGGAGAGTGGGAATAGGGGTGGGACGTGTGATGGGCTCGATCTACTGTTGTGCCAAAGCAATTTAATACTGTGTGTAGGAAGCTTTTGTTCTTTTGCAAACAGACTCTGCATGTAAGAGAGGCTGCTAATTGCTTTTCTCAGCTTTCTCTGGTTATGATAGCAAGCTGGAGTACTTGTTACATGAGGGCTGACTCCTGGAAGAATGTCTTTCCCTCTTGCAGTTCTCCAGTAGATGACAAACAAAATATCTGACCCACTGCAGGCTCCTTGAGAGTTTTCCAGCCTCCTCCCACCAGGCAGCAGCATCACTGATAGATTTCAAGAGGGAGGGCATGAAGCGTGGGTAGTGGTAGCAGCAGCACAGGCTTGCAGCCAGGCTACTTTTGTGGGCTCTAAGGCTCTACAGCCACCCATTTTGCTGATGCTTGTCTTCTGGTTTTTTAATGGAGGCCTAATATTGCCTGCCTTGGTGAGCAAACACTGTTCAGCAAATACTGCTGCTCCTGCTCATTGACTCTTCACCTCATTTCTCCCTCCCAGCCAGCAGTGCACTTTCCTCCCTTTCACCCCCACCACTTTCTGTTCACACTTTTTTTTTCTTTTTTTTTTTTTTTAAAGTACAGCCTCCCCAGCATAAGTGTCTAAGTGGGAAGCCTGTAGCCCTTACAATCCGATTACTGTAGACATTCATTGATCATTGGATGAGCAGATTAGAGGCACCTGAAAGCCTGTCAGTGTCCCTGCTGTACCACATTATCAGAGCAGTGAAGGGAGATGCTTTCTGGAAAACCAGTTCGTTTTGTTCCTGTCACTCTTCCATCTGGTGTGAGTGGGACCATAAGATATAACCAGGTGGAGGAAGGGCTTTCAGGTAGGAGTCTTTTCTTCCAGTTGTGAGAGATGCTGTGTTTAGATTATGGGTTGTTTTGCTTTCTGTCTCAGAATGACCTCTCTTAGACATTAATCTTTTAAAGAAGGTTATCACTGTAATAAGGAGTCTCTCTTTGAAGACTTAATTGAGAGGCTACAGCTTTTTTTCTCTGAGACATATATTTCTGAATAAGCTAAATTAAGTACGATGTACTTGCCTACAGGGATGAAATAATTTCAGTATTTTCAGCTTTTCTAATTCACTATTTGAAAACATTTTGCTGTGTTTTAAGCATATATAAATATAAAAGACTATTGAGTACTTTTCAAAATATAGAAGATGAATCTTGTTGAATGTCCAAAAGGCATTCCCTACCAGTAACCTGGTGGAATTGCTTGGCTATGTAAGAATTGGTTTCAGAACACTAAGTGAAAGAGAGGGAGCTTTTTGTTACTGTATTGAAAAGTCATAGGTAAGCTGTCGTGAGCATCAAAGGAACTGTGTTCCAGTGTTTTCAGGAGTGTCCCCAAGTTCTCAACCCAACACTCTGTATGGGTCACTTACAGCTGTAATCCTAAACTTCTGTTTTTTTTAAAAATGACTTCTTTCAGCACTTCAATACCAAACATGATATACAATACAGTGACAGCCAGAAAGCAAAAATGAAGGACAAAAGCAAAACATGCATGGAAGCTTTTAATGATATAGTATTTGTGCCATCAATATAAACAATTATCTGAAGATGGCTTCTTGATATATAAATCATTTCCAGTAAAAGGGGAACCAAATTTGGATGCAAAGGATGGATGAGTACTTAGAGAATGAGCAAAAGTTAAATGGTAGGAATTGCGTTAATATTTCTTATAAATGAAAAACAAAGATGGGATGCTGACAGAAAAAAATATGCTTAATTTAAAAAGAAAAGACAGAAGAAAAAACCAAACCACCATTACATCTGATGGTCTTCTCAACTGTGAAGCGATCAAATGCTGTGAACATTGAACTATTATGTACCACATTAACAGAAAACAGATGGTTGTTATAACAGTCTTGGGAATGGCTGTGCATTGGCCAAGGGGCAAGCAGTTTCAGTTTGGGTTGCCAAATTCTGTAATGCTCTAAGTTTCAACTGAAAAGTGGAAGTCACCAAAGTACATGTAAAACCTGTCAACTGAATATATGCCTGAGTAATTTTGAAAGCATGGGCATGATGTTACCCCAAAGAATGTTTCCAAGAGCAGCTGATGTGGATTAGCTAATGGGAACTCAGTCAGCCATCAAACTAGCTCATAGGATTAGTTCAGTTGATAAACTCTCCAGAAGTGACTGTTGCACAGGTAGATTTGAGGTAGGCAAACTGTAGGATGGGAGGAAGCCCCAGTGAGACTTAATCACAAAAAACTGGTCATGAGAGTTGAATGCATTGTGTGCTTTTCCATAGGAAAATGAGCTTGGTTTCTGACACCAAGTATCATTTCTGTCTGCATTCATTTTCTGGTCTTTTTCTTGCTTTTCTTATGTAGTCATGAATTCAGCTGGCTTATGTTACTTCTGTGAACTGACTTCCTACTGAGCTTCACTGAGCTTCCTTTCCATGACTACTAGGTTAACTTGAATTAATCAAAAAACCAATCCTGTTGTGTAAATGCTGCTAAATAAATAACAAAAAGCAAATGCGTATTTTAGTCATTGTGTACCATCAGTCATGCTCCATCAGAGAAGTAGTCACCAAAGAAAGATTTAGACTGTAGAATGGTCACATAAGGATTAATAAACACAACATCACAGGCTAATTAAGTGGTAGAAGTCACCAGTTTCAACTTCTAAACTTTTCATCTGTAGTGCCTCATACTTAGGCAGAGTGAGAGTCACAAATGGAAAAGTACGTGTAGGATTGAAGTGTTTGCCTTTAAACTACAAATCAAAAAGTGAAATACATGCTTAAGGGTCTTGTTTCCCAGTGTTAGAGTTAAAATTACAGGGGCAGCAAGACAGACTCCAGGGATGTATCTTTTTTTTTTTTTTCAGGTTTTTTTCTTAAAGATAATTAATAATTCTGTTAATGTGTGTTTTGTCCCTTTCTATTAATTTCTCTTGGATTTGGGAATAAACATGTTGGCAGTATTTAGAAGTCTGTTGAGTGCCCTGTGTTACCAGATGATGTAAAACTTATAAACAAGCCAACATATATATGCTCCCGTGCAAAAATCTCCTGGAAGTTTGACGTAGAGAAGGAAGATTCTTGCATAAGCAGAGGAGCATGGCCAATGCTTACAGAAAAACAGAGATGTCAGGGTCTCACAAACAATTTGTCATGTGTTCAAGAAAACAATAATTAAAAAATTACTTTTAATCAAAGGACCCAGTGGACAAAAAGCATTGGTTTGAGACCTGGGTGATGTGTATGTTTCCTCTCAGTACAAATATTTCTGTGAATACAATTATCAAAAGTATAGGGAAACAGGAGGACTGCAGAAAAGAGTTGTGAGTGTATAAGCAAGGAATATACAGCTCTTCTCTTTCTGCTGGTGCTGGAAAGGTAAGTCCAAGTAAGGAAAAGATAAGACAGGTTTGTCTATGAGAAGCATCCATCTTTGATTTAAGTGAACAGAGAAATCTGGAAATTTAAAACACATGGGCTGGTATATATAAAGTTACATAAGGATGACAGGTTATTAAAGATGCATTTCTTCAGTTTAGTCTTGCAGATTTAATGGTGTGTTGCTCCAGCATGTAACTGGGTCCCAATGCTGAAAAAATAATGCAGGGCCTCTATGCTAAAATTTTGCAGGTGCCGCCTTGTACTTATAGTTCTGCAGATCTATGCAGTTCTTGTGCCCTAAAATGTCCACATAGCAGAAAAAGCGTAACAGGATTTGTTGTAATTACATTTGGGATAGAAAATCTCTCAAACTAGGCAGATACACTACTTGAACACCTGCATTAGCACTTATTGAGATCTAATTTTGTCAAACAGTAACACTGAACTGTTGGAAGAATAAGGTTTCTATTTTACAGACTTGAAAAATGAGCAATTCAGAGATGTCTAAGCACCTTAATGCAGTTTATAGTATGAGAACTAATGAGCAGATCATTCCTTTGCAGGAAAGGAATACAGGACAGTAACTTTGTTTGCAGGTGTTTCTATGCAGCTTGAGTTTAGTCAAACCTTGACTGCCATTCATTTATGACATTTATTTATGTTTCGGGGTAATGTCTTAGTTTGAGAGATTTTTAATATAAATTCATCAAGAATTTGGGAAGAACTGACAGCAAACAATGCCATATTAGGACTATCTTATCTTTTCTGGATTTAAATGCCAAAGAAGCTAAGCTTTAGAATTCCTTTCTGACCCAAACTTTTACCCAGGCACACAACTTTGCGGCTTTGCCCTGCCCTCCCCCACCCGCCCGTTTTTTTTCCTTTTTATCTTTCTAACTTCAAAAGTTTCCCTGTTTGCAAGATGAGTCTTATTTGTCTTACTTAAGGGATTCCTTAAAAGTATTCTTCATAGAGTGTCCTTTTGATTACTCACTCAACAGAGTGAGCAAAACTATTTCAATTTCACCACAGATAACTATTCTGTTGTCAATGTGAATTTCCCAGAGGAGTGAAGGACTTACGGGGCTGTAACTCTTTACATACATGGCATCTTTGGGGACTTTGCACTTTATGTGACTGCCTGTTCCTGTTGTGCTTCCATTGCATTTCAGCTCATGCACAGCCCAGGTATTTTTTTCCTAATGGAAGTGGTATCTTTATACACCATGATACATTGCAATTAAGTTAAACTCTACTTGGGCAGCCACCCATAAAATTGAGCCTGTACATGTGAAGGTAAAATTCTGCCTCTGCAGTTATGCACATTTTCACTGCTGAGCTAACCTGGCTTGATCTAGCATAGGTGATGGGGAATTCATTAGCAATGGGCCAGTTGAGCTGCCTTATAAATGCACTTGGTGTAGGTACGCAGTCTCTGAGGCCTTCCATGGAGTTGCTGTCTGTGGCAGCTTCAGAAGAGCAATTACTTGATGTGAATAACTTGCAAACAAGCTTAGTCATTAATAAGGCAGACAGCTCTGAAGGTAAAAGCAAACACCACTTCGGCTGCAAAAGCTTCCAGTGAGACTGTCACTGAGGAATTTGGTCTGCTGACTGCAAAGAGATCTGAACTTCAGTGGCTGCTTTATATCTCTGTCCCCAGCTCTAGAAGATGAGACTTCTCTCTCCGCTTACCCTCCTCAAGAAAGGTGCTGAGCTCTTCTCACTGTGATCCAGTAATACAATTTATGGGAATGGTTTGAAGCTGAGCTAGGCGAGGGTTAGACTGGATATTAGGAAACATTTCTTTACCAGGAGGGTGGTCAAACATTGGTGCAGCCTTCCTGGAGATGTGGTCAATGCCCCAAGCCTGTCAGTGTTTAAGAGGCATTTGGACAATGCACTTAACAACATGCTTCAACTTTTGGCCAGTCCTGAATTGGGCAGACAGTTGGACTAGATGATTGTGGTGGGTCCCTTCTGACTGAAATAGTTTATTCTGACTATTTCTCCCAAATCATGATGCTTACTGGAGTAGTCATCCTTTTGACAGTGGGATTTTTAGGGTGGCATGCTGTGGGTTGCAGAACAAACAAGAGTTTGCAGATGAAACAGAGGCTGAAATGTTATCCCATCCAGAGGGAAAGACTCAGGAAAGAAGGAACTGCAGAATAGGACTGGAAGACTACCCTGCAGTAAAATAAATAGACTGCCAGATTGTATAAAGTGGAACACAGCCTCCTTTGTATATCCCTAACCACCCTGACTAGTGTAGGCTTATGGCATTGGCAGTCTTGGGTTAAATCTTTCTGTGTAATGCAAGGCACAACATCCAGACTATAACTTGGCCCAGCTCTTTAGTGAAAGCATCTCCCAAGGATATTTAAATCTCGCCTTCCATTTACAAAAACAGTTTACAACTGCAGAAATAAATGATGGGAGGTAGATGTGTCAAGAACACTGCTCAGTCATTAAACAACTAATTCTCATGACTCAGGTTTGCAAAATGGCACACCAACCTGAGTTCTTTAATAAGGGACTTATGTCCCTACTTGTCTCAAAAGCATACAGGCCTCTTGTTTTTCTTTTTTTCCCCCCATGTTAGGTCCCAGTCTGATTGGTCAGGGAGGGGCTTGTAATGATTCCAAAGGTGTGATTAAATCGGGTTTAAAAGTCTTGGAAAACTTGCAGAAAGCATTTTGAACATATCACTTCAGGCCTGAGACAGAAAAACACTTCACAGGAAGAAAAAGAGATGAGATGAGTGTCCTAATATTGGTTTTCTGCTTTATAAAATCAGAGTTGATAGCATTGTTAACCTGTGGTAACAGCTGGATTTATTTGCATTTAAACTATTTGGAGAGGTGAAAGTCTTTTCAAGATCAAGATCTTGCTTTGAGAGATTTTTGCGGAGTCTGCTGCTTCTCTCTGAGCTTGCTCCCCCAGAGAGCTTTTTGAGTTAAGCATTCTCCTCAGCTCAGTTGACTTATTTGCCACTGAGCCAAAATGATATTTAAACACCATAAATGGTAAATGTTGCTGAGACAGTCCTTTCGCGCAGCTCAGACTAGGCATTATTTGGCAGTTCACCACATGATTCTGGCAAACAGATTCCTTAAGTATAATTAAGCCTCTTATAAGACTAAACACTACAAGTTGTTTGCTCTGAACATAAGGCAGCAAATTCTCTATTCTTTGCATGTCCTTAACTTGTAAGCAGTTGTAAGATCTTGTGCAGCCGAGTTACTGCATTGAAGGTGTAAATGTGCAGTGCTGTCTCTGACCCTGTCTGAGCCGGGGGCTCGACTAGGCGATATCCAGAGGTCCTTTCCAAACTCAATTATTGTCTGATTCTGTGTTGAGCAGGCTGAAGTCCTGATATTTCAACAGGAGATGTCAGCATTCTGCAGCTCACAGTAAAAAGTCTTCAATACGCCGGGGTAGGCAAATGAACAAGAAAGTTTACTAGAATAGATGATGTCCATAAAATGTTAACTCTTTTGATTATGGACCAGTAAGACCCAGCTCCAGTCTTCAGAAACTTCCTTAAAGTTTTCATCCTGGTCTGGAATTCCTTCTATACTTCAATTTCAACAGCAAATCTGGGAATGAAAATGCCACAGTGCAGTTATTGATTTTTTTTTATTATTTTTATTTTTTTCCTTCTCTGAATGTATATATTTATCTCTATTTTTTACCCTAGAAAGTCAACAGTTGGTCGCATACTTGCAGTTAAGCTGGTACTTGTGTACTGTAGGTTAACTGTTCAGTACAGCAGGAATTTTCCACTTTTACATATACACCTTCAAAACAATATCTCACCCATGCTTATCAACATAAAGATGTTTACAGTTGTGTTCAAGCACCAAGTTCTGATCTGGGTCTAGGTTTTTAAAAAATGAAGTGTATTTTGGCCTAGGCTCACAGCTAATGTTAAGACTTCTTTTGCAAAAATTTCCAGATAATTTGCACGTATATGGAGGTTAAACTTATTTTAAATTCTTTAAATCCTGGATTAAGAAAAGCCAAGTAATAGGAAAGCATTCTTTATTACCTTACATTTATATTGATACAGATCAATAGATAAAAAGCTGTTTGATATGGTAGCTGTAGATGAATTATTGATTACACAAAAACAGAAAAACAGAATAAGAGATTAATAGAAATAGTCATGTATCAGGGGCAATATCCCATTGCCATCCACATATGCTGAGAATCTGTATTTTTTAAGAAACTGAAAGAGTTTAAATTCTCCTTAATCTCTGTGGATTTAATGCACTAAGAGTCTTTTTTAAACATAGATTTGGATGCTTAATAGAGTGACTTTCTAATAAAAAAAATGAACTCTTAGGGGTAAAGCAATGCTGTGGGAAAAACCTTTATTACTTTTCCTTTGTTGAAAACATATGTGGGTATATAGGGTACCCTTTAAACGTTCTGCTTACTATTTCTGATCTCCCCAGCTGTGTTTCCCACTGAGCTGTGCATCTTATTACTTGCTCCTTCCCAATATTCATGCATATTAAAGCCTGAGGAAAGGCAAAAGCCATAGGAACTGTATTAGTGGGATCATTGTAGTGGACTTTTAAATATATTGCCCTGTGACATGCCATACCAAAAGCCTGATGAAATGACAGGTAGATCACTGCTCACCAGAGAACGCCTCAGCTGAGCTTATACATTATGCCAGACCACAGCCCTGTGCAAAAATTGTTAAACTTCTTGATCTCGTAGAGTCTTTGAGAATTCAGTGCTCTACAAGCAGCCTTTCAGAAAATCATTGTATCTTCTGTATTATCTTGCATAATTTGACCTGCAGGAAGCCAGCAACTAAGGTTAAAAAATTGTGGCAGCTTTTATAAGCTACTGAAAAATAAACTAGTCGCACAGTCTGAAAGCAAGTTATTGAAATCCACCTGTGTTACATCAAGCTCACTCTATGTAGTGCTTTCTGCTGTTCCTCGTTAATTGTTTTGACATTGTCCACTTCGGGAGAACTCTGCAGCAGGAGAAGTTGATTGGGGAAAGGAAAGGGAGGGGAAAAAATTAACAGCCTGGGGTAGAATTTTTTTAGTCACTATGGCAGTACTGCTGCATTAAATTTTATATTCCTTTTTTTTTATTCTTAAAAGTGAACCTGCTACTACCTGAAAGTAACGAGAAGTAAGAGTGGTGAGGGAAATGTTAAATGCCTACAGGCGATTAGTGCGCATTAACGTGATAGGAAGAGATTGGATCTCCTCTATTTCACATGCAGTTGATTAAGCTTGAGGATACATAGGCATATAAAATAGTCATGCCCTTATGCTAATGTCAGACAAAATTCTTCTTAGCTTACAGATTTACTTTCTGGTGCCAGATATGCCATATTTTAATTGTCTGAAGTTTTGGCAGCAGAAATACCCTGCAGTGTTACGAAAGAGATTATTTCAGCCAGAAGCATAGTGACTTGCAGTATCTGAGCTGGGAGCTGGATCTGTGCTTTCTTCTTTCTCTTTCTTCCCCCTGCTTTGGGCTCTGAAGCCAGCCGTCACTGAAGAACATATGAGATTTTAACCCAGCAGAGTTCATGTGGTAAAAAGGTCTTTGGAGAAATGAAGGAAAGAAAGCCTTAAGGATGGCCTTTCGTTGTGTGTAGCTTCCTTATTTTGTCCTGTTTTTCTTGTCTCTTTGCTGTCCATTTTCCTGGTGCAAGTCATCGATTTTGTTCCTGATGTATGAGACTAGCTAGCACCTAGCTGTGGCCAGGGCATCTGAACTTCTACTGTTCCTGTAACTTTCTATGGTTATTTTCTGAAGCTATGCATTTGCAAACAGTGCGGGGGAGGGGGGGGTTGTTGTGTATGGCTTTTCTTGTACTACTTTCCTGGCAAAATAATTAGCCAAGTGTTTTCAAAAGGAAGTAGCATCACACAGTATATTTTTACCATAGATGGGATCAGGAGTTATTTATCTTGAATAAGCAGTGTCCCTTCTCTTTACAAGTACCTTCCAAAATCAGATTGATTGCTGTTTTTCTAAACACTAGCTAGCTGTAAACACCAAAATTGAAGAAGCCCTTGGGTATATTAAAATCAGCTGTGAAAATGTACAGCTCGACTATCTCATGGTAAAATTGTGAAATGTAAAAGCCTTCATCAGATGAGCACTGAGTCACTGCCTGATGCTATGTAATGAATACACAACTAAAAACATTTACAAGCTTCAGAGGAATTTGAAAATAACATTCAGAGTTGATAATCTGGCCTCTGCATGATTGTATCAGTCCCTTCTGAGAAAATGCAATGATTGTAAACTAAGTAATGTATCTAAAATGACTGTATTGTCTTGTGCAAAACATCTGCGAGAAACTACAGTTGTCAGTAAGCCAGTTTAATTTTTTTCTAAGTCTGGAAGTCCATCATATAAACTTCTAAGTAAAGGAAGATATGTTACATGAAATGAGCACCTCTGATTTCTTGATGAACAAATACTGTTTATGTATTAGAATGTAAGACTTTTTAATTGTTGCTGCCAAGTCAAGAAACGTTAGAAAATTTTTGTGATATTCTGCTTAAGTTGCTGATACAATACGCATGTGCTACTGATGAGCAGTAGCATAACATTAGGGAAAAAAAAAATTAAAGTAGGGGAGAATACATGTGTTTTAAAGAAAGCTTGTCCAAGTCGTCATGGAATCATTCTTTGTAGCCATATATTTACTGTATCCTTTTTATCAGGTGTTAGAAAAGGAATGCTGGTTGCCTTAGCCATGAGAACTTCTAGTCTTTGAACTCTTAAGTACAACAGATTTTGTATCTGTTGGTAAAGAAATGCCTTCACTGCCCCTGTGCTCTCAGCAGAAGAAAGGGAGATGTTTTTACTCCTGCTTTGTAATAGGTTTTCAGAAATCTGTTAATGCTTCAAGGACTAAATCATTGGTATACGACACATTTACAAAGATAGTCACGTCTTCAGAAAAGTGTCCTTTGTTTCCGTCCCTGGAGTAATCCTCAAACTTTCGATATTTCAGACTTAACGTTCATCTTAATGTTCCCCTGTGCGATTACATTCAGTTTCCCTAAATGAAATAACTCTTTCATCTCTCCAGTAACTTTTCACACACTGTTGAAGCTGTACCCTTTTAGGTTTTTACTTTTCATATACCATAGACTTCTGGATTTTGATACTTAGGAACATAATTTTCAGTTTAAACACATACAAGAGATCAACATAAACCTATGCAGTGCTTAAATTTAGTGTGAACACTATTTTTGAGATTTGTGTGATGGTGAGGCAGGTTCTGACCCCCTTCTTTTCAACTTGACAGCTTCACTTACAAATAGTGAACACTGATCAGAAAGTTGTTCTTCATCCTTTAATCCTGCAGGTCACTCTTTTAGGAGCAGAGCCCTTCACACCCAGTAAATCTCCTTAGTGCTGCTCGTATCAGGATTCCTCACCAACATACGATATATCTGTCTGAGATAACTTCAGAAACTGAGGGTTTTGTAGTCTGGTTGGGTTTGTGATTCATATATGCAATTACCGTGAATTATTTGCTTGCTTCCTTTTAATGTTTATGCAGCTCTGTGCAAGAAGGTGGTTTTATTCCAGTACATGAAACTTTCATTTCTGCAGCACATATTTCGGAGGAGTTAGCAATGCTGAAAAATTCCTTTGGGGAAATGATTCTGCTCTATTCCTTCTGTAGTTGCTCACCCATTTTTTTCTAATAAGCGGAGGCTGTTATACTATATTGTCTTCCTTGATTACAGATACCCATTTATTTAGACTACACGGAACAGGCACGTCAGTCTAGTAAAGCAAAGAGCCAGTTGTGAGGGATGTGGAGTGATGCTAGTACTTAAAACTGTTTGTACCAGGGCTCTGCTGGAAGCAGCTCCATCTATTCAGGGAGAATTGCTGTTCAAGCCACTACTAGCAAATTTGTTTCCTGGTCACTGATAACTCTCTTCTGGAAGCTGTTTCAGCTCTTTTTTTGTTATCTGTCATTCTCTGAAGACTTGAACTTCTCTGATCAAACCCCAGGCCTGTCTCTCTCTTGGTCAAGAACCACACCTCTGTTTTTATTTTAATTTCCTTGCTCTTCTTTTACTGCATAACTGCCTTCTTGATTTGCAATGCTATGAATTATTTCAATAAAAGGATAACAGAAACATTATCATTTGAGTGTCTTTTCTTTCTTCCTTTTCTATGCCTCTTTCCTGTCTTATTACTTTCTTGCTTTTTCCTTTTTCTCCTTTCTTATTCTTATTTTACTCCTTTTTTCCATCGTATGGACTTCTGCTCCCCCTCTCAGGTGTTTCAGTTTGAAAGACAAAGGGATTTTCTGTAAGGCATTAGTGAAGGAGCATGTGTTGATATTCCTTAGTACAGCAGTTGTTTGAAACTGTTCCCCTGAGTAAAGAGTCCAAACCAGAAGAATATGGTGAACGTGTACAGCAGTTTATTAGTGTAGATGGTTTTGACCCAACTTCATGGCTATTTTCTATACAGCATTAGTCACTTACAAGCAGGTGCTCTAGGAAGTCCTAAGACTAACTGATGTGGCCTGATGGTGAATCAAGCATTTCAGAGTAGTAGGTCCATAACACCAAGCTGAGTGGGTCTCAGTCAGGTCCCATATTTCCATTCTCACATGCATCAATGTCTCATTGCTCATTGCCAAGAAAAGACCTACAACATAAGCCAGCGAGACAAGATTTTGGCTAGAAAAAACTTCCTCTCAAGACTGCTTCCAAATTTACATTGAGCTCAAATAACCCTGGGACAAGTTTAACTTTCTGCCTCCAAGAGGTTCAGCGAGGTGCTTTCAGTTTTTCTAATCACTATCCTTTTATGAATGGTGTTTTTTATCCAGCCAGGCACTTCATGTTGCTGTAATACTGTTTGGGAGGTTCTTGATATACCTTTGAAAATTTTGAAGGTGGGAATAAGCAAAATGAATCTATTTTCATGTATGGACAGAAAATAGAGTTGGTATTTTAAAGGCAAGACGTAAGAGGCCTGAACTTCAAGCTAAACAAAAAAAAAGTGTATCCAAGTGACCAATAAATATTTATGACCTCTTATATTTGGTCGTGATCACTACTTCAGCTTTAGAAGTGCCTTTGCACAGGTTTTTAGAGCAGAAGTGTCTTTTCTGGTCTAGTGTATCATATAAGTCACAGTTAAATGATTTTGCTTCATATCCTCCAAATCCAAGACAGAGGACACAACAGTGGATACTGGAAATTACATGCCTATCACAGATAGATTTTATTTTTACAGGTGATTAATTCAACTCCACATTTGATTGTACTGTCTAAAAAAAAAAAAATCATCTGTTTGTGATAGATGTTGATGCCCTCGGGTTTCAGACTTTCCCATCATCACTCAGTTGGCTATGTGCAATACAGGAGGGGAGTATAAAGTCACAGAGTCATAGAATACTTTTTAAAAGGGAGTCTCCATCTTCTTTGTAGCCAGTCTTCAAATACTGGAACATGGGGATAAGGTCTCCTCTAAGCCTTCGTTGACTGGCTGAGAGAGCTGGGGCTGTTCAGCCTGGAGAAGTAAAGGCTCCAGGGAGACCTTGTTGCAGTCTTCCAGTATCTGAAGGGAGCCTACAGGAGAGCTGGTGAGGGACTCTTTGTCAGGAAGGGTAGTGATAGGACAAGGGGTAATGGCTTTAAACTAGAAGAGGGGAGATTTAGATTAGATATTATGAATAAATTCTTTCCTGTGAGGGTGGTGAGGCACTGGAACAGGTTGTGCAGAGAAGCTGTGGATGCCCCATCCCTGGAAGTAAGTGTTCAGTGCCAGGCTGGATGGGGCTTTGAGCAACCTGGTCTAGTGGGAGGTGTCCCTGCCCATGGCAGGGGAGTTGGAACTCAATGATCGTTAAGGTCCCTTCCAATTCTAACCATTCTATGATTCTTTTCTCAGGGCTGAATAAACCCAATTTCCTCATATAGCCTTTCCTCATATAGCAGGCTTGCCAGTCCTTTGATCATATTGGTGGCACTTCTCTGGACCATCTGCAGCCTTTTTTGTATAGTGGGGACCAAAACTGAACACAGTATTCCAGTAGTGGCCTGACAAGCACTGAGTAGAGGGGTATAATGACTTCTTTATCTCTGCTGGTGATGCCCTTGTTCATGCAACTTGGCATCATGGTGACTTTTAGCCACTGCAGCACAGTGTTCACTTATATTGAGCTTGTTGTTCACCAGGAACCCCAAGTCCCTTTCCACAGAGCTGCTCCGCAGCCAAGTAGATCACAGTCTGTGCTGTACTCCTGGATTATGTTTCCCAAGTGCCAGACCTTACACTTCTTGTTGAACTTCATAAAGTTCTTATTGGCCCACTTTCCCAGCCCATGTCTTCCTGCAAGGGTAGCTCTCCCTTCTGAAGTGTCCACTTCCCCGGTCAGTTTGATATCATGAGCAAATTTCATCATGATAAACTTGATCCCATCATCTGGATCACTTATGACAATATGAAACAGTGTTGGGCCTGGTATTTATCCCTGGGGGATGCTACTTGTGACAGGTTGCCTGTTTGAAAATCAGCTATTTACCACCACTGCCTGGGTGCAGCAAGTTCCCCACCCACCACAGAGACCACTTGTGTAGACCATAATGCATCAGTTTCTCTATGAGGAAGCTGTGGGGAGCTGTATCAAAAGCCTTGGAAAAATCCAGGTAGACGATGTTCAGTGCTCACCCCACATCAACTGAGCAGGGTTACCTTGTGGCATAAGGTTTGTCAAGCTTGATTTGCCCTTACTGAATCCATGCTGGCCTTTCCCAATAACATGCTTCATTTGCCTTGTGATAGCCCATTACATAGTTCCATAACCTTCCCAGGGACTGAAGTAAGACTGATGGGCCTATAATTTCCTGGATCCTCCTTTAAGCCCTTCTTGTAGACGGGTGAACTCAAACCCATTTGATATTGACCATCTAACATCTAAAAGGTTGGTAGATTCATACAGAGAAGTGAATCCTCTATTCCTGTGAGTTTACTTTTTTCACTCTTCAATTAACTCAGTCACTCAGCAATTTGTAACATATCTTAACATTTTTATGGGAATTTAGCAGTGATTGAAGGCATTGAATTGCTCGTTACAATTTGTTGAGAGGTTTCTTTGCACCTGAGTATGTGCACTTGGGGAAAATTAGTGTAAATTTTTTGTGATACTCTACGATATCTGTTAGCAGCGATTTGAGAGGATCCCTGAAGAAAGAGACAGTTCCAGTCCAATTTCTTGCCTTTTTGCTTGAACTACTTAGCAAGGGAAACTGGATACCTTCAGTGATTTTTGCCTTCTGAGAGCTAAACAGGACCACTAAATTGAAATCAGTCTGAAGCTAGAGTTAAAATTGGTCATGAAAATTCCAGTAAGAAACCACTTTTGTTCTCTTCTTGACTTCACAGAAAAGAAGAGCAGCAAGAAGGCAGAAAGTGCACAGACTGCCAAGTTAAACAAGACTTTTGCACCCGTCTTCCTTAAAGGCCTGACTGACCTCAAAGTAATGGATGGAAGTCAAGTGGTAATGACTGTTGAGGTATCAGGTGCGTAGCTATAGAACAGTATTATTTAAATTTTTTTAAATCCTGCTGCAAAATACCGGCTTTTTTTTTTCCACTGTCCTTTTCTTCTGGTGGGTGTCTTTGCATTTGAAATAATATTTTAAGGAATAAATTTTTTAAAAATAAACGCTACCTTGTCCAGTGTTAATGTGTTCAGACCTGCCCAAGTGTTTCTTTACTGGAATAATAATAAGAAGAAGGTTATTCTTGGGTCCTGCTGTTGATCTAAAACGAATTCTCAGTGGCACTTGTAATAGCTTTTGGTGTGAACCAAACAAGATTGGATTCCTGTCAGCTGTGGTAAGGTCAGCGCTGCAGAATAAAGCAGTCCTGGTATGAACTTTAGTAATAGAAACTCTTGATAAATACCTTTGTGGGATCTAGAACTCATTCTCTCTCTGTGTTGTGTACATGCTTCCCTTATTCATTTGTATTTTAACTAATAGATCACACAAGATCAATAGAGCCAATTAAATTCCCTAGTGTTTTGAAGGTGAAATTGCAGAATCGGGTGTCAAAAAACAACCAATGATGTTCATTTTCTTAATCAATATATGGTGGGTTTTTGTGTGTGTCTCTGTTTTTCATTGTTTCCTATATTTCAGCTAACCCACCTCCTGAAATTATCTGGCTGCACAATGGGAAAGAAATCCAGGAGACAGAAGATTTTCACTTTGAGAAGAAAGGCAATGAGTATAGTCTGTACATCCAGGAAGTGTTTCCTGAAGACACAGGCAAATACACCTGTGAAGCCTGGAATGAATTAGGAGAAACTCAAACTCAGGCTACATTGACAGTACAAGGTACAACGTTCTTCTCCACCTTAGGAAATGATAAAAGAAAATAATGCTAATGGACTGGAGGAGTGTCTATTTAAAGTACATGAGTCTTTATGATGTCTGCTGTGAAAGATGCTAGGAGGTCTCAGTCTCTGCATCTGAATTAAAAAAGATATTGAGCAGAAGCAACTTTAAAAAAATCTTTTCACTCTGGAACACTATGTTACTATTTCAAAAATGCATTCCTGAGTCCTATTCCTAGGGACAGTGCAAAACTTGTGCTAAGTGCATCTTCAAATTATAACAGTAAAGCTTACTTAGCTATGGACTTAATGTAAACTATTTAATGATGCTTTTCTTTCTAATTAAAGCCTCAAGTATTTGGAAAAGCCATCCAGGAGCCAGGTATCCTGGCTTTAATATTAGCATTGTAGTGTTAGCAGGCAAGGAATACATGGTTTCTGCAATTAGAGAACTAGCTGTAAAAAACTTGGCTTCGAATCTCCACATATGATGTAGATCCCACAGTAAACACTGAAGTGCCTACAAACTTCCTGTGACCAGGCATTCACTACCGTCATGAGATGGGACTAGGCACTGTATGCCACCATTTTCTCACAGTCGTTACTGAGAATTATTGGAAATCAATAGGAAACTCTTGCTATTTTTAACGTAAAGGATCTTAACCCCAGGATTTCAGTGCTGTGCCACCAGGGGTGCGTCTGTAGTTTGTTGTCACTGTCTGCTCTGAATTCAGACCTTCCTCTATTCTCCAAGCTCCCCTGAGATCTAGCCTCAGGGTCAGTCATCTATATTTAATGCAATTTTAGGCAATTGTTAATGATGATTTATTACATGAGTTCTCAACTGCACAGCAGTGATAGTACTGTCACTTGTCCTTAAAGCTATTCCTACCTTATTCCCTAAGGAGAAATCTTCAAGATTCCTTTTAGGGCAGCTTTAAAGTCGCTTTGTTTTGTTCTTAATATGAGCCTGGATTGAGCCAGTAAAGTGCCAAGTAAATTATTTAGTACCAACATAAGTTGCTGCCAAAATTAAAGCCTGACTTATTTTCAGATTAAAAACTTATAACCTGCATGTTCAAAATAACTCTGCTTGTCTGTGATTGCTTTCCTTGAAGTTAGTTAGCTTGTTAGTTACATCCAAGATTGGCATTTCTCTTGATTTTTATACTGTGTTTGTAAACTACAGAACCTCAGGATGGTATTCAGCCCTGGTTCATTAGCAAACCAAGATCAGTGACAGCAGCTCCTGGGCAAAATGTCCTTATATCCTGTGCCATTGCTGGAGATCCTTTCCCCACTGTTCACTGGTTTAAAGATGGGCAAGAAATAACACCGGGAACAGCGTGTGAAATCCTTCAAAATGAAGACATCTTCACACTGATCTTGAGGAATGTGCAGTCTCATCATGCAGGGCAATATGAAATTCAGCTCAGGTATGTTTGCCATGAAAAGAAACAATTGTCCCCTTGAAACGACTGTTTATATTAACCCTCAAGTTGAAATTCCTGCCTGAAGAAAAGACTTTCCTCTTATTTGCACAAAACAGTAGGGTACTAAAGGGAGAGAGAGAAAATATTTCTGAGGGATGAAAAGCACTGGTAAAACTCAGAGGGGAAAGAGGAAACAGAAAAAGAGTCAGAAAGAAGGGCAAAGTAGTATAGTTTCCTTTGGGGATCCTGAAAAACAAAGTTTTGTGGCAACAGAATGGGAAGAAATTTGGGTTTCTAGCAAAGGAAACCACAGCCAATGTCTTGATTTTGGAGCTATTGTTCATCATGTTTGGCATCTCTCTGAATATTTTTAAGGATGCCTGCTTTCCATAGGAACAACCTGATCAGAAAGAGCCAATCCACATGCCTTTAATGGGAGAAGGTGTTTCCTGGCCATGTTTGAAATGTCAGAATTCTGTATGGAAATTATAGTCTCATTTTCCTCATGTGTCCTTGAAATGAGGCACCCTGATACTTTTAATTTCTTGTCCTTCCTACAAAATTTGGAAAAGCTGTTTTGAGGTTGTGGTTTTGTTTTGTTTTTTTTTTCTGGTAAAAGAACTCTCCTTCAACTGAAGAATCAGATTTGCTGGCCCACATTGTGGAAAGTGTCACAGTATTTTGCACCTCCAATGGTGAAGATTTGGTATAATTACATATTCTCTATGTGGTTGTAGAAAACAGTGGACAACTCTAAACTGATGTCATCATTCTATATTGTTTACTGTAAATAGATATATCGCCTTGCTTGGCTAATATTTGTGACTTTATTAAAATTCATTTAACCATCATGGACATTTAAATCCATTTAAGTGGAAGAAAATTATCTGCTCTGCTCCACACACTAGCTTTTTAGTCAAGACGGACTAGTTCGGTAGGCAGTTTAGACAAATTTTGCCCAGTATTGTGAAGTGTTCTGCACCGCTTGCACTTGCTTGGCTTATGGTGGTTTTTGTCTTTTTTCATGCTATGAACAAGTTATTTTTATTTCATATACTTCAGCCTATTACAAAATTTTAAAACTGAATTGTCCTTTGCCTGCTTGTAAATAAATTACATGTCTTCCTAACCCAGGGACAGAGGGCATTTCTTAATAAATTCAACCTTATCAGCCTCTAAACAGTGAGCATAACTTTTTATAGTTGCAGTTTATTTTCCAGTGAGTGTTGCCTGAATGATAGACATGTCACTGTGTAGCTCTAGGTATGTCTAGCTCTAAGGTATGTTTCCATAGGCTGTCACAGGTAGGCACAAAGTAGCCTTTATTTTACTATTTAAAGTCAGAGAAGGCACTTACTTTTCACCAGGAAAGGGTGCTTTAGAAAATTACAGCTCTTGTTTATCAAGATTTCTTATAATGAAGTTTTTCTACACTTAATTTCAATTCTCATTATGAACATTTATGTAGCTAGAGTCATATGTGTCATGGCATTTTTGCAAATAAGATCTCCAGTTTATTTAGACCTTTTGCACTCCGTAATAAATTGTGAACTGATTCATTTCAGAACAATTGTCTTGTTTCCAGTCAGGCCAGGTCATCTAGAGCATTCAGAATGCTGTTTTGTGCAGATCATACATCCTTGCATATAAGAAAAGTCTCTTGGGGGATCAGTAGTATTTCTAATATTCAGTACCTCTGGTGGGATTAGAAGTGCCAGTTCAATTTCATTCAGGTCACTAGCCTTTACACGAGAGAGCAACTGTGAGAATTGCCACCTTCTACTGTAACAATTTCCACACTTTGGTTTGCGTTCCATGGACATGAGCATCTCCTCTTGTGATATACTGATGATTTCACGTGAATGAAAGAGAATGATGTATTTCAGCAAAACTTCAAGGATGGAAGAAGGGATGAGAACAGGAAGAACAAAGAGAGATAAGAGGGCTTTGTGGAAGACTCTGATGCAGCTGACTTGAGCACATGGACCTTAATGCTCAGGTGTAGCTGGTGATCACCCAGGCCAAATTTGTTGGTGGAGACATTTGTCAAAGTGGAAGCCTGACAGTATCATGACTCTAGAACATAACTGCAAAAAGAAATTACTTCCAGAAATTAGCAGAGGAGGAAAAGAATTTATTTAATTTTTTTTGGGGGGGGTGAAAAGAAATAAAGTTATAGCTAGAAATCAACATCGCAGATTATGTGCTAGTTTCAGTTATTGCCTAATCCTTTCACTGGAGAAATAGCTGGGGATCCCACAAAGACCAGTGCATTCATGTTGGCTTTTTCTAATCCATAATGAGGAAAGCTATGCTTCAATTAGAGTAAGGGGAATGCCGATACCTCTGTTTACTCTGTTGCCATTTGTAAAATTTCATGAAGGTTTGGGAGACATGTTGCCTAAGCTTTTAGGCAAATGCTTATATACAGAGAAGTAACTGACAGGAATATCCAAGGAGGCAAATGTCAGCTGTGTAACTTCAAACTTGCAATAGAGCTAAAATAATTCTCAGCAGCAAGTAGTCTTGTCTAAATAGCTTTTGAACTGTCTGCATTTGTCTTGAATACTTGATTGAGAATTGTTTATATATTCAGAAACAGTCTTAACAGTACCTGAAAGGAGGAGAGCTGCATTTAGTCTTTCTCTCAAAAACTCCTACAAAGTCCATTAGAAATATGGAATAACTGAAACCACAAGTCAATTCACTGAAGAATTTATAGAGAATTTGACACTGGGCTATTTTTAAACATAATTATTTTCTTTTCAAATAAAATCTGCAGTTTCTTTTCATGTATTAATTTTAGAGGCATGTTGCATAGCTGCTTTTAGGGAGTCATTCTTTCTTCAACTCCCTTAATTTAGTCTGGGCATTGTTTCCTACCAGTGTTAATTATTTTCCAATTTTCTTCTCCATTATTCTTAAGCTCTGAATTCTGTCCTAATACATCTACAATTCTTTTGTGTTGGCTATTCACAAATTAAAACTCTGGTCTTAAAAACTGGGGTTTAACAAAAGACCTATTTGTCTCTTCCTAGTTCTTTCTCCTTTCATCACAGTGAGCTGACAAGGGTGTGTAGCCCAGTGTGATCCATCAATGATTGCTGGTTGACTTTCTGTCTTTCCCCCCTTCAACATTATTTAGAATATGTGTTTGCTTTGCCTTTTACTATATAGCCGACTACTAAGTCTGACTTTTAAGAGGGTAGTTATTGTATCCTCTCCCAGTCCTTACTTTAAACCTACACAGACCTCTGATTCCTCTGCACTTGCATTCTTCCTTTTAATTGTCCTAATAATGTTCCATTGAGCCTGTTATTGCTCAGGCGTCAAGGAATGGTGTTGCATAAATATAAAAACAGATTCACACACTATTGTGATTCATCTATTGAAATTTGAACATTTTGCAGCCTGCAAAATGCCAGCCCATGCAGTTGGGGGATAAGAAATCAGTCGGTCTCTGTGAAACCATCATGATTGAAATAGGAAAACACAATCCTTTTTAGACTCAGAAAACTACAAGCATATTTTTCTTCTCCTGTCCTTTGCACCCTTTCAGTGATGCAAGCACTGGTATTGGTTTATCCTGGTATCACTTTCCCACGTTCTTTCAGTCAGTGTGTACGTCGTAGATGAAGAGGTAAACAAAGAAATTTGGAGTATTGGACAGAGACTGTGTTTGTTGAACGAATTCTTTATAACATGAGAGACCTCAGAAATCCTCCTGTAGCTCCTTAAACAAATCATCTGCTTTATTAACCTTTTGTCTTCTCAAACACTGTTTCTCTTCTCCCCCACTCCATCTTCCACCAATGTTTTTTAGTCTTGATTAATCGTATTTAGAGATTTTGATAATCTGATTAAAATCAAAGATAATAATTCATCTTATAAATCAGTAGTGCCAACAACACTTTGCAACTCCAGTTATATAAAATGCAGTTGTACGATTACATTCCATTGCACCAAAGAGTAAATATAGTCCTATCTTTCTACAAAATACAGTTTGCAAACCTTGCTTTCTGCTATCAACACATTGGCTGGTTTTAGGAAAGAAGATTATGACCCCTTCCTGTTCCATTCTCCCACCAAATGCTGCAAAATGCAAATAAAATTATTAGTCTTTTAGGTGTAAAAAGCTTTTGGCCAAACCCTCAAGGCGAATCAGTGCATCCTCTTTGAAGCCAGCAGAGCTGCTCTGCTTCATGTCAGCTAATGTTGTGATTCAGTAGATTAGTTGCTTTCTTTGGGGTTAAAGCTTCATGGAGTCTGGAATTTCTCTCACAAAAGAGTTGCAAACCCTCATTCTGAGCCTTTGCAGTTACCTGCACCAAAGCACCAGCTATAGCTAGGGTTCAACCTCTATGCCACTGTCAGTTCATTTTTAAAAAATAAGTAATTTACTCCGCAATAGTTGTTTCACACTTGGTAGGCCAGTAGAAAATTTTGATGTGTCCCCACTCTATAATTAGCAGTGCTTTTTTCCCTCTTCCTCCAGAGAGTGCTTCCTAGGGACACGCAGACAATAAGTCTCATCTAAGGTTCAGCAAAAATATTTGAGTACATTCTGCCAAGAAACTAATATTTCAAGATATTTTGAACATAAAAGCCATTCCAGGGAAAAACTGATCCCACAATAGGACATGGAGTTATTTTTAAAATTGCTTCAGGCTTTGCAGCTGGGGTTTTATTTGTTTTTGATGAGTTTATATTATTGTTATTCCTTGACATTTTGAAGATAAGTCCTGTGCATGGGCATTCTACAGAACAATCCTGCAAAACTCAACACTCCCAGACACTTCTTTACAGCATAACTACTAAGGATAGGTTTTATCCATGTCTATCATTACTCCACAATAACAATCACTAAGATCCATCTTTATGTTTTGTTGATAAAATGCCAGCAAGGAGAACCTCAAGTTGCAGACAAAATATTTGCAAGATTCAAAACAGCAGAGAGGTGAAAGACTTGAAGTAGTACTTGTGTACTGCAAAGTTCTATTCTAACTGCCCCTATGTATTTTGCCCTTGCCTAGACTCTGAAATTGCGTAAATACAAAAATATTTACAAAGTTTCCAGAATTATCCTTGATTGAATTTAGCATTTAAACCATCCAGTCCTCCTTTATTTTTATTGGCTTCCTCCTCTTTTTCCATTTTGTGATTTCCAAGGTGGGTCAGTGTTATTAACTTCACCTTTTTAGACTCTGCAGCTGAATTCAAAGACAAATTTATGTTTTCTGTGCTCCTAAAATCAGTAACTAAACTCAATTTGATTTCACTGGGAGCAAGACTTGCCCTGAGATGGCTACAATTTTGAATGGAGATATGATGAATCAGACAGAGACTTGAGGTTTGTATCCAGTGGTCTACTTTTCTGTCATTCACTTGAATCAGAAATCATAACTAGCATCAAAAATCTACCTTGTGAATCATTTTTCCATCTAGGTATTACTGTGTCCCACTGTTGTCATAATCTGTAAGTGCTTCCCAAGGTTTTAAAAATAGAAAGAACAAAATGCTCTCCTGCTTTCTTACCCGCTCCTTTATTTTCCAAGCCCTGTGAAAAATAGCTTACTTTAGAGAGGTTTACTTTGCCTTCCTTATTTGCTTCTTTGCATATGTGAAGAATTTGCAGAGGGAAAGATGCATTGCAGAAATGCTATTATTCTTCACAGCGGTCAAGACCACGTCCAGTATCCCCAGATCCCTCTCCTGGGAGAGCACTCTCCCTGTTACTTTAACTTCTCCCACTGGTGACACAATTCTTGTGGGCAAATATTTTTGCCATACAGTCATGACAGAAGCTGAGCAGTGGTGCTTCCCTATTTGATGTATGCTGTAAGTTGTCTATACTTCAGCTTGCATGGCTTCTCCTACTTTGTCAGCTTTGGATTGGTTTTAAGTCCTAAAGGAAGAGCGGTGAGCTCTAGGAGACTTGTGGGAGGGAACTTCTGGTAAACCAACAGCTCGCTAACAGCTGTGTAGCACTGGTCAATCAGAAAGTACTTGAGCAGTTTCAGCGAGTCTGGTTTTCTTAAAAGCTTCTGAGAAGCAGGGAAAAAAATCAGGAATTTCAATAGTGGCAAAAGGGGCCAGTCTGAAATGCACTGTTTGAAGACAACAGGTTTTCTGCATCATTGGTACCCTGCCATCATTTGCTCACAATCAGTTTGCAGTGTGTTGGGAGGAGGTGACGTGTAATTATTTTTATTTCTCTATTTGTCTTCCCCTCTTTCTATTTATTTCTCTTGCTTCCATGTGGAGGTAATATATAAGAGAAAGTAAGAACAGCACATCTCCAGTGCAGAACTGAGTTAAATACTCTCTGCATTGATATGGATCCTCTCCTATCATTTGGACAGTTTCTGTTTGATAGTCAGATCTTCTCTAGTCTTTTATATTGAATGAAATTAGGGTTGTGTCTCTCACTGAGGTCCTCGTGGATTGCCTTCAATAGCAGTTTCTAATGTAGGTATTCTGACTTGTTGGATATAAAGTGTTGAAAATGTTTCTATGGCTTCTTGTCATTAGTGTTGTTAGGGTCAAATAAGATATGTTCCTACCAGCAGGGCCTTTTCTTTGCAGTCTAGTTACAACTTCTTCTTGGTGTTAAAGGCCTGATTTTCAGATTAGGCTGATTCATCTTTTCATTTCCTAAAGCAACAGAAACCAAGAGAAATACATCTGAAAAGCTGATGGCAATAATTGCTATTCTAAAGACCAAGATTCTTGTTTCATCTGTGTTAATGATCTTGCCTATTGTGTGACTTCATTTCAAGTTGCAAATGGGTGAAATTATAGTTTATTCACCCAAACAGAACCATATCTAGGAATGTATTTCCACACGCTACTTAGAAAACAGGCCAGACTGTATGTTTATGGCAAACTAACAGAAAAGCACTCCTTAGTCTTTGTTTTAATCTTCAGGGCAAAGTGGACTTGAAGGTGCTCTTATCCAGTAACTCTTTTGAAAGGAGAACACAGCTGGGAAAACCCGCCTCTCTTTCCTTCCTCCCGCCATCGCACATCTGTTTTGTTCATGTCCAGGAAATGTTTTCAGTAGCAAAAATTATTTTTGTTTGAAAAAAGAAAAATCATCCAGGAGTTTGTATGTAATTTCCAAGGTTATACCTAAACTGGGAAGGGTGAAAGTTTTTTCACTAATAAAAGATATCTCTAGTTCTTAATCAATTCAAATCTGGTTTTTAGTAGCAGTTCAGGGGAATGGTAGCAAGACTTACACAACTGCTGCCCTGGGGGAGTTAAATTTTGCTTTTGGCATCTCCTGTGTTAAGTAGAGAAGAGCGGTTTGTGGCTAGAAGAATGATATATATCTGCGGGAGGGAGGGAGCAGCGGGGGAGGGGGGAGCACTTTAAATGAATTCTTTAATGGGAGCCCTTTCCAGAAGGCATCCATGGTATTCCTCTGCAAAAGGAAGAATAAGTACTCAGCACCATATATGGTGACACTTTTATGTTTTTTAATATAAACATGTACTGGCTGGAGCTATCCATGTAGATGGGTTTTGCTGATTGGTTGGGCCAAGGGGGAGGGAAGGAAATGAGACCCTGGTTTTAATATCTTAACATTAGAAAACTTAAGAGCTTGGGTTTGAATAAATAAACAGTAGGCAAAGTTGGAAAGATTTTCAACTCTACAAAAGAGCCCCTTCCTCTGCCTTGATTTTCCAGCTTTTGTATTTGTTTTCCTTTAGCTTGTTTGTTTGCAGCTGTTTCATTCTGTAAATTGCTTTGATTTTTGTTCAGGGAGTATGTTGTTCCCAGTGTAGACAGCACCAGATCAGTAAAAGCTATTTGAGATAGCTTGGCTCCAAACATAAGGGGACCAAATCCACTCAGTCAACTATTACAGTGCTGGGTGTAAGAAAGGAGGATGCCACACTGGGTTTGAGTGCAACACACAATCACTTAGATCAGGCAAATTACAGTTTTGGAGGGAGAAACCTCTGCTTTTCTGATTTCACTTAAATATTTCAGGAACCAAGTTGGAGAATGCAGCTGCCAGGTGTCTCTGATGCTGCGGGAGAGTTCAGCTTCCAGAGCAGAAATGCTCAGAGAGTGAGTATTTTTCCCAGGGACTTGCATGGGTGGGTTCTATTTTTTACTCTGTTAATTCCCTGCCCTTACAGACCCAGGCTGGCTGCTGTTCAACCTAATCCCCAAATGTGACCCAACAAATTGTTTTCATCATACAGACTAAGCACATTGTACCAAGCCAGAGTAGAGAAGATCTTTTTTTGTTTGTGCCCTTATATGGCTCCTGAAGTCATCATTGATGCAATAAACTAATGGAGTGTGCTCTTCTAATCAACCTCCCCTTCTATAAACACATTTTGTTCCTGCTCTGAGATTGTTCCCTGACATTTTTAAACCAGCCCCTTTCCTGGCTCTCTCTTTCTTTTCTTTTTCGGATCATAGTGGGAGGGAATCAGCCAGCTCCGGAGAGCGAAGAGATGGTGGAGATCATGGTAAACTAACATTTGGTAGAACAAGTGGCTTCAGAAGGAATAGCAGTGAAACCAGAGCAGCTGGAGAAGAGCAGGAAGACGTCCGAGGCGTGCTGAAGAGGCGAGTGGAAACTCGGGAACACACAGAGGAGAGCCTGAGGCAGCAGGAAGCTGAGCAACTTGATTTCCGTGACATTTTAGGCAAGAAAGTCAGCACTAAAAGTTTTTCTGAGGAGGAACTGAAAGAAATCCCAGCCGAGCAAATGGACTTCCGAGCAAACCTGCAGCGGCAGGTCAAACCCAAGACCTTGTCAGAGGAGGAAAGGAAAGTTCATGCTCCTCAACAGGTAGACTTCCGCTCTGTGCTAGCCAAGAAAGGCACCCCAAAAACCCCATTGCCAGAGAAGGCACCACCTCCTAAACCAACTATTACAGATTTCAGATCTGTGCTAGGTTCGAAGAAAAAGCCACCTGCAGAGAATGGCAGTGCTAGTGCCCCAGCCCCAGCACCAAATGCCCGCACCAATTCTGAAGCCCAGAATGCCACCCCCAATTCTCAAGCCCCTGTTGCCAAACCAGCAGTGAAAAAAGAAGAGAAGAATGACAGAAACTGTGAGCATGGGTGTGCAGTTGTGGATGGCGGAATAATTGGGAAAAAAGCTGAAAACAAACCAGCAGCAAGCAAACCACCAGTAAGCAAAGGAACAGCACCTTCCTTTACAGAGAAGCTTCAGGATGCTCAAGTAGTAGATGGTGAAAAATTGGTCTTACAATGTCGGATTTCCTCTGATCCCCCTGCGGCTGTCACCTGGACTCTAGACAGCAAAGCCATCAAATCATCAAAGTCCATTGTCATCTCCCAAGAAGGTAAATTAATTGAATTACAAGTCAGCTGGATGGCACGCTGCTATATCTGGCTCTTGATTAATAATATTTAGTTCATTAAAGGTAATGCAATACTTTATTTAAGTCCTGTGCCAGTAACTGTTTCCAGATGCAATTTTCTTGTTATTTCAGTGGAGTATTCAAGGAAGAGTACTGTCTTTCTTGCAGATTCTCCTTTAACAGCCTGCAGATGTAACTTTTATAAAGTTGAACTTCTTGCATTTTTAAATGCTGTTTACATTGCTAGTGCTGTTTAAGGAGCTGGTACATGACGTTTATTTAAGCTGAACTTCAAGGATTTAGAACATTGAAAACAGAATAATATTATTGCTGGTTTACAAATTCTAATTTAATTCTTCTGTATGTTTAATATTTCAGGCTTTTTATTGCAATAAGAAATACAGAAGCAAAGAGGAGTTGTGTTATAGAGAGAAATTGCTACAACTACAAGTTACATAATTAAGATCAGAGTTGGAAATTGATTGCCAGTGTATTTAGTGCCCCACCACAGATGCTTCTGTAGCTTTAACAAACACTGAAATATTTGAACTCCACTGGCTGAATGACTTTTAACTAATGTCAAAACAGTACAGAATTTGGTAAAAGTCCCCAGAGAGAACACTTACTGTTGTCAAATTAAATTATTTCTTTATATTCCACATTCTGGATAATCAAACCCTACTAAACTGGTTCTGTAGGAAAGTTTATATTGTATCTGGACAAAATATATTTACCCTTGGGACAAAAATAGGGATGATAACTGATAATATTTAAAAAAAAAGAACTTCTTTACTTCATTTGTTTCATAAAACACTGATGGAATTATATCACGAATGCCACTGTCCTGCACCTTGTAGTAAAAAAGTTCACATTCACAGTTAAGAATTATAGCTTGACACAGGGGTCTGCACTCTTAATTGTGAATCTTTCTTAATTTAATCCTGACTATTATCAGTGTTATTAAATGAGACCTAATTGAACACACAAAGGTTCACCACGAGTGAATACTTTTGCAGTGTTCCAAGCACTGAAAACTGAGGGTTCCTGTAAAGTGTATGCAGTCAGAAACAACATTGCTTTCATGTAGGGTGGAGAAAAAAAGGTACCCAAGTACTACATTGAGGGGATACCAAAGTAGATGGAGAGATGAAAATGGTAGCAGGTGTGTTGTGTGTGGCATATGTCTGAAGTAGCATAACAATTTTATTTATTAGTATAATTTTCACCAGAGGGAACTATATAGAGTAGTGGGAAGTGTCACATATGTGAGAAGAAGTTGACTGGTGGAAATAACATCATTGTAAAAAGGACTGACAGGATCAGGAAGGTGGGAGACTGCAATTTAATCAGCCTTACCCTGGAAGCAAGATTTCAAGGGTTTTCTTGGTATTGCTCAGAGTGAAAAGAAATTATACATCTCAAAGTTGTATGTTTCCTATCCAAGTGCATCAATCAGAGGGATGGCATCTCTGTATCAAAGCTTCTGAGCTATGGTGTAGCCTCCGAAATTCCTGAAGCTTTAGTGTTGTCATGCTGCAGAAAGCTGTTTTCTTGACTGAAGTGATCTGAGTAATTGACCGTTACAATACCCCAGCTCATGTATACTTCATAAAATTGTACTGTGGAGCTGGAAATCCAATGGTGTTACTTTTAGAGTGAAGTGATCCTTATGTACCGAAATGCTCTGCCACCTGCCTGAGTGGGGCATGTGACTTATCCCATCCAGTCTGGGCTAGGTGGTGCTCTTGGAGCTGGCATTTTGTCAGGATATCACACTTTAGCAGTACTTTACATTGAGGTAAGGATCAAAGCTCATCACTGGATAAGGAATCCACTGTTTCAGGACACCTTCTTGCAGGGAGTGAAGAAACAATCCTTATTTTTTACTTACACTTGAATTATTACAGTAGTATCATGCTTAGTGAATATTATCAGTACTTCAAAGTTAAGCTTCCTTTTCCACATTATTTGCAGATGATTTGAAAAGGAATATTGCAAGGGGAAGTAAATGCTACAGTTTTCTCCTGTAATGGAAAGAAATGGAATGGGGATTAGAACTACTTTTTTAAACTTTATTACATAGCCTCCAGTACACTGAGGAGATGCATTGCATGATGGTCAATTTAGGTTTTTGCCTGACAGTACCTGCTAGCTTTGGCACTTGGAGAACGATGTGTTGCTGCTTTCCCACTGTGAGGTGCTTTCATGCCAATTGTTAAGTAATTAATTAGGTATGCAAGATATTTACTTTAAGTTCCACTTTTCTTAGAGATTGATTTTTCTCTTTTTGCCTGATTAGGAACACATAAATGGTTGAAGGAAGCAAGGGAGGAGAAGGAATAATTAGGGTTTGAGACTAGAACTGAAAAATAAGAAATTCAGGATGAGTATCAGGAACTACTGTTGAGAAGAAGGACAGTATTAATTAGTCTCACAGAAAGTCTTTGGAGCAGCTTAAGAGCAAAAATAAAAACTGGATGCAGTGCTCAGCAGCCCAGTGTCAAAATCCCAGATTCCATCTTTTGCCCCAAATGTTGAAAAGGCAACCTCGTCACACCTGCAGGTGTTATGTCCTTCAGCAGCAGTGCCTTTGGCCAACTTTGGAGCTGTATTTAATGGAGTCTGGAGATAATCCTCTAGGGTTGTCCTTAGCTGAAAGAAGGTTGAGTCTGTGGGGAAGGAGAGGAATTCAGAGCAAACAGACCTAGCTCACATTAATGGTCTTAGATCTTACAAAGCCACATTTTATTTCTTCAGTATGACCTTGGTCCTCTTGCATTCAGCAACAAAATCCACTATGGAAGTGGATGGACTGGGTCTTCTCATGGCTGTTTCACCAACTGGTTTTGTGCTGCCATGATGTTTGGTGGTGACCACTGGTTCCCACGTATGGAAAATTTTCCAGAGGTACAACATAGAAAAATAATTTACTTGTTAGTGAGTTGGATGCTGGAAAATCCTCTGTCTAGTGAGATATGTCTGTCTGCTTCTTATCATACTACAAGCCCATCTAGTTAGTATCGGCCACTGACCCACAAAATGATCAATGTTAAGTAACACATGAACCTTCAGAAGGCCACGTATTTGTCTTTTGCTTTTTTGAAATGAAATTAACCCTCTCTGTCATTGCCAGAAAGCAAAAAGAGATAGCAGTTTATTGATTTCTGATGCCAAATATATTGTGAAGATAAATACATAAAATCTGGTTTTCTGGAACATGTCCCTATGATAAAACAAGTGGCATATTTGGCCAGGAAGGGCAAAATTAAAAATATACTTGTGTACAACAAGTTCACAGAACAGGCAAATTAACTAGTCCCTTTATGTAATCACTTAATAAAAGAAACTTTCCTTGGCGTATTTGTCCTAGTTGATAGTAAGAACCTTTACCTGTTAGAAGCAACTCTATCCCCACGTTTCCCCCCGCCTTTGAAGAGGCAAGCACTGTGTTGCCTGCCTGAGGCAGTTTTGCCTCTAGTGTGCAAGAGAAAAGGGGGCTTTAGCTCCACTCCTGGGGCCATCAGAGAAGCCTGAATTCAAACACCACAATCAGAATAATCAGTGATTTGCAAGGACTTTGGCAAAGGAAAAATTAAATCCCGCTCCAAAAAAAAGACCTTCATCTTCAAGCATATTGATGCAGTATTTGGGCTGTTTTTCTAGTACTTAATCAAGGGCTTGCAATGTATCTATTATTCCAGGGTTAAGTTTACATTAGCAATTGAAAGTTGGAATCGGGGTAGCATTATAATGAATGTCACAGTCACAACCTAAGATCAATCTCATTTGTTCGACTTTATATTTCATCCATTAATACCATTTTGTTCCCCTTTGAAATCATGAACTTCAGTATTTGTTTGTCCATTCTTTTAATAATTCTCCAAATAGTATTCTATCAATTGATTGGCATGAATGATTTGTTGCATAAACTATGATTTTTATGACAAAGTGAGCTCTTACACCATTTTTCTTGTACAAACATGTTTGACCTGGAAGGAGTATATTAATGGTTTGATTTTATATTCTTCTTCTTTTTAACACTTGCCAAAGTGTGGTTAGCTACATTCCTGGCAGAGATACTAATGTGTTTTTTACCTGCAAGATCTCAAAATAAACAGTAGCTGTAACAAAGAAACATAACAGGGTATTCATAAATTAGAGCATCATGCATTTATATGGGCAGGGTAGATGGTGTATAGTTACGAAGCAGTTTATTTTAATGTGAGAGAGTTCTTTGTCTGAAAATATGGGGGACTTTTTGTTTGGAAAAAAATTTTTAAGAAGGCTCTAGCCGACATTACAGTGAAGTTAGACATATAAGGACTGATCAGAACAGGCTTCCTCACACAAAGAACTCTTTAGAGCAGGAACTATTTTGTTTTACATTTGTATAGTTCTTGACAGAGCAGTGCCCTATACTAATGTCCTGCTCTCTGACTCAGTCTTGGTCAGAAAATCCAGATAGAAAATTTTTGTATGATTACAAAAGTCATTCTATAAGACACCAGTGAAAGGGGTTTGGAAACTGGGATCTTTATTAGACTGGAGAATGGAGGTGCACACTGAATAGAAGTCAAAACTTGTAAACTTGCCATTTTTAAAATCAGCTTGCTCTGCTTTTTTTTTTTTTTTTTTTTTTNGTTTTTTCTTTTTTTTTTTTTTTTTTTTTTTACTACCATTTGACTATATAGACTGAGAAGGAACTGCTTAACATAGGCTCAGGTAGCAGTGTCTGTGTAGCTTAGAAAATGCCCAGAGTTTGTATTGCTTAGTGTAAGCACTTTTTTCTTCCTAAGTGTCTTGGCAGCACAAAGAGTTAGTAATCTTGTTAGCAATAATGCCTTAACAACTTTCTTGTGATTTAGCTCTTAAATCTTCCTATCAGTTGTGCAAGTCTGTGCCTATCAGTCTAACTCGGATCTGCCATGACTCTTGATTTCTTTATTTAACTTTGAGCAAGAGTTTGGTGTGTAATTAACAGAACTCTATGTACTGCTGAAAGTAGTTGGATTCTGCAACTTAAAAAATGTTTCTTCAGAAAGTTTAGGGCTGGGGAGCTCATGTAAGCATCAGATCCGACACAATACGTATTTGTCATGTGCCACAAAATTTCTCTCTGTACTGCAATTTTTGTAAGAATCTTCCTTCTTCCAGAAATGCATGAAGGTTTAAATATAGTAAAAGAAAGACATTTGCTATTATCACTGGTAATTATTGCAATGTCTAGTCTTTTAAGTGTTTTGTTTTTAAATCAAGAAACAAAGCAATGTTGTATTTCTAATTTGAATCTATCTTCCATACACTTGTTTCCTTTCTCTGTTAAGCTAAAGAGCCCATTTGTACTTGACAGAATGGCTTTAACTCTGTATCAAGATAGCTCTCTGCCTCTCTTTTTTTCAAAATTTTACAAGTCAAGCTGTCTCCATGTTGCATTTTATCCAGCCCTTGGAGGCTTGGGGTTGTATTATTTTGTGTTTCTACTTAATACCTCCTCTCCAGTTGCTGTTCATTGGTTTATTATCCTGTTTAGAAAATCACAGAATCACAGAATGACAGGGGTTGGAAGGGACCTCTGGAGATCATCTAGTCCAGTACCCCTGTCAAAGCAGGTCCACCTAGAGTGGGTTGCACAGGAACTTGTCCAGCCAGACTTGGAATGTCTCCAGAGACAGAGACTCAACCACCTCTCTGGGCTGCCTGTTCAGGGCTCAGCCACCCTCAAAGTAAAAAAGTTCCTCCTCATGTTTAGATGGAACTTCTTATGTTCAAGTTTGTGCCTGTTTCCTTTTGTCCTGTCACTGGGCACCACTGAAAAAAGACTGGCCCATCCTCTTGACACCCACCCTTTAAGTATGTATAGGTGTTGATCAGATTGCCCCTTCAGTCTTCTTTTTTCCAGACTAAAAAGCCCCATGTCTCTCAGACTTTCCTCATAAGAGAAATGTTCCAGGCCCCTGATCATGTTTGCAGTCCTCTGCTGTACCCTCTCCAGCAATTCCCCATCCTTCTTGAACTGGGGAGCCCAGAACAGGACACAGTACTCCAGATGCAGCCTCACCAGGGCAGAGTAGAGGGACAAGATAACTTCCCTCAGCCTCAAGATAACCTCAAAGAAGAGTGGTCACACTCTTCTTGATGCACCCCAGGATGCCATTTGCCTTCTTGGCCACAAGAGCTCATTGCTGACTCATGGTCATCCTGTTGTCTACCAGGACTCCCAGGTCTTTTTCCTCAGAGCTGCTCTCCAGCAGGTCAGCTCCCAACCTGTACTGGTGCAGGGGGTTATTCCTCCCCAGGTGCAGGACCCTACACTTGCCCTTGCTGAATTTCATCATGTTCTTCCTTGCCCAACTCTCCAGCCTGTCGAGGTATCACTGTACATATGTACGTATGCACTTCTGGTGCATCAGCCACCCCTGCCAGTTTGTGTCATCAGCAAACTTGTTGAGGGTATATTCCTTTCCTTCATCCAGGTCATTGATAAATATATTGAAGAGAACTGGACCAAATACTGTCCCATGTGGAACACTTGTTACAGATCTCCAACTAGATTCTGTGCCACTAGTTGGAGGTCTGTAACAAGTTTCCTGCCCTTCTTGAACTGGGAGTCCAGAATAGGACACAGTATTCCAGATGTGGCCTCACCAGGGCAGAATAGAGGGGGAGGATAACCCCCATTGACCTGCTGGTCACACTCTTGAATCTGACAATATAGGAAGATGAACTATATGTCAGTATCACTAGTGAGATAGAGGTCACCTTCCCAGAGCTGTGCTTACTGGAGGTCACTGGTCCTCTTTCTACCTCTCAACAGTGGAGCTCATGTTTGTTACTTCTGTATTAAACATTTAATCCTGAAAACAGAGCATCCCTTGCTGTAACTGGATGCTTGTCATTTCGGTATCTTAAGCCCCACATTCTTTGAGTGAATTGGACTCAGCCTTAACAAGAAAATAAGATTGACTTTGAGGACTACCCTGTTTTCTCTCTCTTTGCGTCTTTTCCCTTTCCAATATTCTTTCTATTATCTTTACATTTGCTAACATTAGTTATGAACAGTTCTACATCACAGATTAAAATATTGAATAACTTTGGTTATAGTCTAGTCACAGAAGAAATCTACCAGAAATGTACCGAGCGATGATTTCCTATTGTCATCTCCTTCATGAGATCTTTATTTTAGCAGCTCAAACTCTTCCTAACACAAGTGTCATTAATATAGTAATGTAACATTGATTACAAGAGGAAGAGTGTGAGATAACACCAATATTTCAGTACAAACTAAGGAAACTACCTTTACGCGGATACATTTGTCAGTTATATGTGCAATCATGAATAATGAAAGTAGTTCTCTTGCCTTGTTTTCCGTGAAACTATGTCAATCAGCAATAATTTGACAATTTTTCTTCTCCGAAACTCATATGATTTTTTTTCACATGCAATGTCTGTTGTCATTGTAACTGTAGTCAATATTTTCTAGGTCAACCCACTTGCCATTTTTAAACACGAGTGTTATGCTAGCACATATTTGCGCTTTCCCAGGCAATTTGTGATTTATTGGAAAATTAACACCGGTGGGCCAACGAGTTCCTTAACAAATGCTTTATGGCTCCTAGACACACTTTCTCATGGCTTAGTATTTATTAATATTGCCCAAATACTCTATAGTACTGCTTTATCCCATAGGATACAAATGAGAAAGACATAAACTTCAGTCTGCATCATGGATAGGAGTCAGGAGGTTGGCCAGCCAGTTGACAGTTTGGGGAATTAGACTCAAGAGCTGGTTTTTTATTGGTTTCTGTATTTGTTTTATATCTGAAGTAGATTTTCTGTGGAGTTTCATGGAAAGAATGCAGAAGCCTAGAGATATTTTAAACTGGCTTGCACTATTTTTGATTAAGTCAGAATGTGCTTTAATAGCTCAAAATGGAAGGGAAGATCTTTGCATATCTAAACCAGAGTCTGCAGTAAACTGTTAGCTTCTGTGGCTGCTAAAGTCTTTTCTAGAGCTGTACCAGTTCCAGTGTCTAAGTGGAAGATCCCAGGATTCATGTTTACTCCAATCCTGCCCTTTATGACAGTGCCTTAAAGACTGTCCATGGGCTCATTCCTTAAAAAAAAAAAAAAAAAAAAGGTAGAGTGACTAGGGGATTAAATTGAAAGCAAACTGTTTTAGTTGGCTGGGATTTGTGAAGTGCCAGGATTCAGAATAGCCAGCTGATCATTCTGGTCTTTCTCGTACTTATTCTTTCAAAAGCTTGTTTCAGGGCATGAAGGCATTTTGCAGAGGAAATACCAAATACTTCACAGAATCATAGAATGGTTAGAGTGGGAAGGGACCTTAAAGATCATCAAGTTCCAACCCCCCCTGCCATGGGCAGGGACACCTCCCACTAGAGCAGGTGGCTCGAAATCCCATCCAGCCTGGCCTTAAACACTTCCAGGGATGGGGCATCCACAACTTCTTTGAGCAACCTGTTCCAGTGCCTCACCACCCTCACAGGAAAGAATTTCTTTCTGATATCTAATCTAACTCTCCCCTCTTCCAACTTAAAACCATTACCCCTTGTCCTGTCACTACACTTCCTGGCAAAGAGTCCCTCTCTGGCTGTGCTATAGGCTCCCTTCAACTTCGTTGAAATACATTTGGCCTTCTAGCCCCAAGAATTGATTGTAGATCTAGATCACAGATCATAAGCCTGTTGGGGTGTCTCCTGCCCTTATGTCTTCATCAAGTTTTGCCTATTAGGTTGTGGTTTTTTTTCTGGTTTTCTAAGAAAATTAGGTTTCTACAACCATGTGCTCTCTCAGCCATCCCTTCCACTCCTGACTCTGGCTGCCTAATACTTTTTGAACTATTGGCCAGCTTCACACTAAGTCCTAGTAGTTCACAGTTTCATGAAAATTAGTGCTTAATAAGGAGAATAACCCAAATTACATAATTTCCCCCTCACTCCTCCACTGAGGGCAGAATACCACCATCGCATCTGTTGGTAGCAATAAACCCAACAGTCCCCGTGTACTTTGTATGTGCTGTTTCAGTGTAGTGGCTGGAGAGTATGAAGTGGAAGGGAATAGGATACAAATTATTGCTGCAGGGGGTTGGAAGTCAGGAGAAAAAGGATGCAGCCCTTGAGAAAACAGATTTCCTTCATCCTCCTTTTCACAAAATAACTTCATTAAAATTCAACATGTATAAATATTATTTTGAAATGACTAAGACTGACATTATTTCATGAGGACTCTGCTTCCAGTGGAATAAGCCAAATGCAGCTTCGATAAGCCCCCTGCCATGCAGCCCAGTCAGGGCTAGAATCTAAAAGCAAAACTAACGGAGCACTGAATGCACATGGCAAGTTGAGGGTTGTCATGAGAAAGCCCTAGGATTTGCTTCTAGATTTTAGTCTAAGTGTGGGGAATTACTTATTGTTAGGGTGGGGTGTTTCTGGTTGTATATGCTGCAAAAGGATGTTATATTCTTATAAGATGCTAATTTATATTGCTCCAGTGTGCTGTATGGACTGCAACAGTATGAGTGGTGAGAAATGACCCTGCATCACTTAAGTCTTCAATGAGCTGGTTAGCATGCAGGTGAGGCAGGGCTTTAGAACATGTAGAAAACTCCAGCAAAACTAAAGTAAATGTCACTTTATTCCAGTCCCTTAAAGACCCAGTTATCCTTACAAGGCAGACCCCTGCAGTAAGGTGACCAGAGATGTCCTTCATATCATAGAATAATAGAATGGTTAGAGTTGGAAGGGACCTCAAAGATCACCGAGTTCCAACCCCCCTGCCATGGGGGGCTGGAATGTATCTATGTGTCTTTGTTCCATATTTTATTTCCTTTTGCAATAGCATTTTTAAGTTCTAATGTGTAATCTTTTCTAATCCCGTTATATAGATGTATACAAATTCTTAGACTGGTAGTTATCTTTGGCTTGCTCTCCAGTTGTCTCTTTAAACATCAGAGACACATGAATTTATATTTGCAAGATGCCTGCAAGAATACTTTTCTAGTGTCCCTCCTCCACTTGGAATGGAACTACAACTCGTGACATTTTTGGCTCAGACTGACTTGTGGAGATGAGCTGCCTCAAGGAAGGCACGTGGCTTTTCTTTTCACTCTGGGGTTGGCCAAGCACAGCACATGTGAGTGAGGGATCAGTTCTCTTCTGAGATTGTTTATCAGGGGGAACTTTGTCATTTTTTAGAGCTTCTTGATTTTGTGGAAGATAAGGAGGCAGGAAAAATGGTTTTCTTCTAACCCTTGTGTATGTCTGGCAAACCAAATTTGTTGAGAATCATTTGAATGTTTTTTATAAGATTTTTCTTGAATAATAATATCCAGTTTTACTCTGAGGGAAAATCTAAGTGCCAAAAACATAATTGCCTTGGCAGAACTGAGGTCTAGTCTCCAAGGGAAGCCAGTAAACTCAGAGTTCTGCTGAGAGGGGGGTGTTTTTTCAAGGACATTTCAAGGTCCTTTCCAAGTACTAGTGTCACCTGTGCTTGTGTCATGTCGCACATCACAAAGGATATATTTGGTGGAGAGCCTGGGATCAGGCACTCTGGAAGACAGAAGGCAGCCTCCAGTTAACATAGAGAGAAAGGTGGCAAATAATAAGAGATGCTGGGAAAATTCCTGATGTCTCAGGATGCAGGAGAAATGTCTCAAAAAGATCATCTGTCCAATATCACCAGTAATTAGGAGAGACTGTGAGAAAAGTAAATGGAGGAAGGGTGTGTGTGAGTGTGTGTGCGCTTTACACCCCTCTGGTGGGACCCCGCATGAAGTACTGCCTCCAGCTCTGGAGTCCGCAGCACAGGAAGGATGTGGACCTGTTGGAGTGGGTCCAGAGGATGGCCACGAAGAGGATCAGAGGGTTGGAACATTTCTCCTGTGAAGACAGACTGAGAGAATTGGGGCTTTTCAGACTGAAGAAGAGAAGGCTCCCAGGAAACCTTATAGCAGCCATCCAATATCTAGAGGGCCTATTGGAGAGATGGAGAGGGACTCCTTATGAGGGAGTGTAGTGATAGGACAGGGGGTGAGGGTTTTAAACTGCAAAAGTGGAGATTTAGATTAGACATCATTAGACATTAGAGGCACTGGAACAGGCTGCCCAAAGAAGTTGTGGATGTCCCATCCCTGGAAGCGTACAAGGCCAGGCTGGATGGGGCTTTGAGCAACCTGGTCTAGTGGGAGGTGTCCTGGCCCATGGCAGGGGGGTTGGAACTTAAGGGTCTTTAAGGTCCCTTCCAAGCCAAACCATTCTATGATCCAATGGTTCTATTACTGAAATATGTAGAGGGTGGAGGTATTCTGGACAAGCTAACAGCAATGGGTGGAAATGCACAGTTTCTCAGGCTGTGTTTAGGGGAGAGCGAGGAAGGAGAAAGTAAGCCCACACTTCACCCTCACTTAATGAGGGATGTTTGGAACAGGAAAGTCTGGAGTGTTTTAATTGGGATTCTCTGCAGAGAGCAAAGTTCTTTGTTGTCCCAAGCAAAGCAAGTAAACACAAGGGATTAGGTAAACCAGAATTCTCCTTCCCCCCAACTACTGGGAACAGCTTCTGTTTTGGTTCACAGAGTTTTATTTTTTAAGAGGAAATATATTTCCCTTGGGTCGTACTGAGCTTCCCTTGGTAACTACAGAGCTTATGTCACATCCCGTTTCTGCAAACCTAACAAAGTCAAATTTGCCTTTGTGTTTGAAAAGAAATGGATTTGTTGCAGTGACAAACTTGATTGCCACTGATATACTGGACTTTCTAACAGATGGTTTGCAATATCAGACACTTGTTCTCTGTGTAACTGAAGCAGAGAGAAAATGAGTCTGTCATTTTAAATTTGGGCACTAAGCTGCAGTTCTGTTTTCACGGATGCTCACAGGAGTGCTAGAGATAAAACTGAATCAAAACACTGGAGATAATCACTTGACAGAAGCCCTTTTATTAATAGTTCTACACCACTAGCACTTTAGGAAAAAGATCATCAGAGCGAGGACTTCTTATAAGACAAAGATCAGCAGCAGAGATTCTGCTCTGGATCTTCTCTGCCCTCATCCATTAACCACTTTAGGGCTGCAGGGACAGCTTCGAGTATTCTAGGGAACAGCAATGAGGTTTAATTTATCTGACAATGTGGGTTTATTTTCCAATTCTGATGTTGAATTTTTAAGGACAAAACATCTTTTTTCTAGCAGTGAAAATCACCTCTAGTAAAGAACCGGATCATTTGATGCATTCTGTTTCTTACTAGCAGTAAGGTTTTTGTGAACTGCAACATAACATCCATTTTGTCTCTCCTTCCTTTGTATTAGGGACACTGTGTTCACTTACCATTGAGAAAGCCATGCCTGAAGATGGCGGAGAATACAAGTGCATAGCTGAGAATGCAGCAGGAAAAGCTGAATGTGCTTGCAAAGTGGTGGTAGAAGGTATGTACTTTGCTGGATATGGGAGAACCCTTCCTGAGAACTTTCTCCTTTTCCCTTTTATTTCCCAATACCAGCCTTTATGAAACACACACACCAAAAAAAAAAAACTATGCCCCCTTCTCTCTCTGCACTTTTTGGTCAATACATAATTCAATGTCTAATGAGAATGAGCAGAGACAGTATATAGCCCAGGGCACTGGTTGCTGTGTGGAATAATCTATGTTCTTCTGCTACCCACTATATTTCTACAAGGATTTAGAGTAATGAGCTGGACCCATCAAAATTTTCTTCTGAGCTGTATGCTTTCTTTTAGATCAAGTAAGAATTCAATGTGTGAGCCTGGGTACCAGCCATACCATAGTCTCAGGACTATGTATGCAACATTTCTCATCCTAGAACTTAGAAATTCTTTGCATTCAATTACATTTGATATTGGTTTGTGTTTTTTTTTTTTTCTAGTGGAAGTGAATAAAAGCAAATTAATAGCTCAACAACCGTTGTATGCTGTAGTCTTAGAACATGGACAGTTTGCTGAGCCTCATTTTCAGCCTCAGTCATACTGATGACGCTGCACTGTTGTTACCAAGTAGTCTTGCCCTTGGGCAAATATTTTGTCATGAGGTTGAAAGCACAGGGCTTTAAAACTGACATGGACTTAAAGTCACTTAAGAGACTTAAAGTAACCCAATGTGCTCCTTATCAGCTCACCAGAAAGTGACCTCATCCTTGAATACTGTGATACTTTCCATTGTAACTAAAAATAGCATAAAACTAAACAACAAGCCAAATGACATAGATCTTTGGTGCTAAGCCTTCACAACTGTGTTGTATATGTGGTATTTGGAGCAGGAGGTCTAGAAAAGGAACCTGTATTTTTATTTTTCCTCATGTAGCATGGCACAAGGTAAGAACGGGATCCTGTAACTCCATCAGTAAGGGTCAGTCTTATACATATAATTACAATTAATTATATTGTTTACTATAATGGTATCTTCAATGATGATATGGTCACAACATAGTCTGTCTTAGATATTTGATAAACTCTTCTTTATATTTCTGTAATTTAAAGTAAGACATTTCACCAGCACTGAAATTCAAAGAAGATTATCAAGAAGGGGATTTAAGCAAAATATAGTACCCTGTAATACCTTAACTACCACAGATGCAGAGGGTTAAAGCATCAAGTGCTTGGCACACAGTAGTTCTGCAGAACTGCCCTAGCATCTTTTAAATGTCTCAGTCACCTATGTGTTTTTTGCTTTGACTTTGTCTTCTGATCTCCTTCAACAGTTGCTTTACTTCTTGAAGCCTCCCTTAGCAAAGTCTTTGTCCTGGGAGACTGCCAGCTCATGATATATCCATTCCATGATGACATAAATGGCGTTATATCAGCTGTCTGGCTCACCCTGGTAGCAGCACCCATGGTGTTAGGAGCTATCTGCCCATGTAATGCTGGACACGAGAATGATCTTGATACTGGCTGCCTCATCCATTTTTTCTATTCCTTACTGGCGTGCTGCTCTGGATGGCCAAGAAGAGAGTTTTGAGGAATGGTACTACAGCAAATTCCATCTATGTAGGAGAGAGGCCATTTGATATCTCATGTCTGTGACTGACAGAGGGGATGATTGTTATTTTTAAGTTAGAACTGTGATCTAAAACAACAAGTAAAATTCCTTCTTTCTACGCAGTCTGCTGTCAGGATCCCAGATGGTGATTTTTAGACTCAACAAATAACCATAAATATAATTATATTCCTTTTGACTCAAATCAGATGGGAGGAATATTTTATTTCAGTTATCAAATTAACTCAGGGACAAATCTGTAGAATCTGAGTGTCCAAACTTGTGCATGGAATTGTTTGATGGGAGATTCTGTCATCAAACATGAATCCTGTGGTGTCCCTTCTGCCATTTTTCTTTAGGAATGAGCCAACGTGTAGTAATATCTTCTTGGAAAGTTTTAAACATGCAGAGGAAATGCTACTTTTCAAAATGTGGTTATCTTATACATCACATAGACAATGGAGTAGAAGAATGACTTGGCAAGAGATTCTTCTGGATGAAATGATGCTTCAAATATGCCTTTGTTTCCCTCTTCTATGCACTGCATAAAGCAGCTTTGTGCACATTGTACTTGGTTCTATTCAGTTAAAATAGCCATACCAGCTTAGATGGTGCCTCTCATCTGGCTGTTTTCTCAGGTTCTCCGTGCAGCTGCTTTCAGAGCGGGTTTGTTCCTCTCTGCTCCCTCTTCCTTTCAGAATGTGACATCCTCCAGGAAGTCCAAAAGGACAGTAATTTCCTATAATTTTGCAGAAAGATCCAAAACAAATTGATCTTCATAGGCAGCTTTTTCATTATTGATTTTTAAATAGGATTTATATTTTAATATTTTTTTTTTTTATTGCAGATGCCTCAAAGACCTCAAAGCCTATTGATAAGAAAGCCAAGAAGCCTAAGTCCACACTTCCCCCTGTGCTGCCAACAGAGAGTAAGTGACAGTGATTTTGATTACTACCTTTTCATTGGAAAGAAAAGAATGCTCTGGGGTTCTGTGATCATTCCCTTTTGTTTGCAGGCATAGTATCAGAGGCTTATGCCAGTTCTTTAACCCTCATACATAAGTCATGTGAAATGAGGTTTTGCCTTGTGGGGATTAGAAGTAAGTGCTGAAATTGTGAGTTCAGATTCAGCCCACTCTGTTCTCAGTGTTCCATAATGGTGCAATAAATGTATGATACAGCTTTATTTTTGGCTGCCTTCTGAAATTCTTGAGTAGTTTGCTTTAAGTTGTGTTGTGACCTGTGTAGACAGTATATTATCTTACCATTGGTAGGCAAGAAATCTTGATTGAAATTTCCTATAGCATATCCTACCCTTTTTTCATGATGATGGGGAATGATTTAGTGAATTTTAAATTCCTTATAGAGTCATAGAATGGTTTAGGTTGGAAGATCATCAAGTCTCAATCCCCCTGCCATTGACAGGGTCACCTCCTGCTAGACCAGGTTGCTCAAAGCCTCATCCAGCCTGGCCTTAAACACTTCAAAGGATGGGGAATCCACAACTTTTCCAGGCAACCTGTTCCAGTGTATCATCACTCTCACACTAAATAATTTCTTTCTATTATCTGATCTAAATCTCCCCTCTCTTAGTTTAAAACCCTCACCCCTTGTCCTATTGTTACACTCCTTGAGAAAGAGTCCCTCCTCATGTCCCCAGCAGAATCATAGAATCATCCAGGCCAGAAGGGACCTCCAAAAGGTCATCTAGTCCAACCTCCCCGCAGTCGCAGGGACACCCCCTGGGCGCAGTAGGCACCCTTTAGGTACTGGAAGGCTATTTCTATAAAGTCTGCCTGGAGCCTTCCCCAGGCTGAACAGCTGCAACTCAGTCTTCATAAGAGAGGTGCTCCATCCCTCTGATCATCTCTGTGGCCCTTCTCTGGACTTGCTCCAACAGGTCCATATCCTTCTTTTGGTGGGGTTTGCAATGCCAGATGCAGTACTCCAGGTCAAATCTCATGAAGGTGGAGTAGAAGGGCAGAATCACCTCCCTTGACCTGCTGGCCACACTTCTTCTGATGCACCCCAGGATGCAGTTAGCTTTCGGGCTGCAAGCACACATTGCTGGCTCATGTTGAGCTTCACATCAACCACTACCCCCAAGTCCTCCTCAGGGCAGCTCCAAAGACAGTCTCCACTCAGCCTCTATTTGTACTTGACCAAATACATAGATATGTGACCTGATCTACATCCTGCTGAAATCACTGTTTGTCTTGCTGTTGATATTAGTGGAAATTGAATATAGGGAGCAAAACAGAAGCTAGCAATTCTGGCTTCAGAAATTATTGGGAAAAGAAGGTTGAAGTAAGAGTGAGTAGTTTTTGTAAGATTGTTCCGTGGCATATTATATGTGTATTTAAAGTTCTTGAACTTCTCATAAGCTCTTTTTTCAAAATACCTTTAAAACATCTTTCCTGTTACACTGAAAACACCAAGGTAACCGTTAGACACAATGTTAGGAAGCTGGGCTTTGGAAGAGCTTTTGGAAAATATTGGAAAAATATATATTTAATTTTAAAAGGATTTGGCTGCAGAGATTCCACAGGTGGTTTTTAACATCTCAGTCTCAGAGAACTCTGGGTATTTGTCTGCCTGAAATTAGTATTATATTTGTATGTTTGTCAGGGGCCAAATATACAAAAGTCATACAGTAGACTTCACATTTTAAATTGAAACTGAAATTCCTTTCAGATGTAGAGATTTTAAAGTTCCTTACCTGAAAGAGAATAGCCTTAACAAGTCAGGTATTTGAAAATCTTTGCTGTATTTCTCTCAAAAAGAAGGTTGATAAAGAATGACTGTGAAGTAAGATGTCACAATCTAATAAGGAGACAAATTTTTATTTTGATCACTTCTAGTCTTTCTTGCCACGTACCAACAGACCCAATGGCAAGTACAGTCTAAGGGGTGGTATTGAAGAAATAGAGAATAAAAATTCCTAATAATCCCATTGAATTTTGAATACCAAATTCAGTCACAGCAGTATATACTGTATGGTGTACAGAAGGTATATACTGCCTGTGATTCTTAGAAACACATCTCAGAGGGAAAAAAATAATATTTTCCATTCTATGTAAGAAAGTGCAAGTCAAATTTCATGGTTAACAGCTATGTCAACTTTTTCTCCCTTCAGAGAAATTCTAAGTCATCCTTTTTTGGTTGTTTTTTTTTGGCTCCAGTTAGATACCTACAGGAAAGTAATAAACTTTTAGTTCCTGAAGGTAAAGATCAATTAATTTCTTTTTGTGAAAGAGAATGAATACTGTCAGTATGTTAATCTGTAGAATTTGTCTTGCTGTGAGAATAGTTGCTCACCCAGGTTGTTGGACTACTCATTCTGACAGTGTTATTTTATTACTGGAAACCTGGGGTTTGCAAGCTACAGAAATCTAATAGTAATTAAAATTTTTGGCACTACCTCTTTTGAAATGCAATATATACTACACTCTGGTTTAAAATAAAGAGTTACTTTCAGAAAAAAACATTTATGAAGGCATTGCTGCTTGCAGTGTTTAAGTGCAGAAAGATTGCTCCCATGCTAGCAAATTAGGATCATTACAATCTATTTCTTTTTGTGTACAATTCATATTCTGTCACTAGAATTTAGCAGTAGTTAAAACCCTGCAGAATGCAACTCTGCAATGATAAATAGAATAAATAATAATGTTTGTGACATTAACAAACACATCCAGGTTTAAATATGAGTGAAATCAACCCTGAGGAAGGATGGAGGAAGGACACCTCTCTTCTTAATGTTGCAATTCATTCATTCTTCTCTGACTTTACTGACTTTGTCAGTTGTGTCTTTGCTGGGTAGATGTGAAATGCTACTGAGTTAGAATAATACAGTGTTATGTTCTGTCTGCACAGATATAAAAGACTAGAAGAGGCAGTGGAAAATTGGAACCTTTCATTATTTATCATGCTGCATATTCTGTGCTGTGCCAGAACAATCAGTGGATAATATAAGGGTCTTCTAGTTTGACACAACCAAGCAGCAGAAGTACAAAGCTAAAAATCCTCACCACTGGAACGTTTCCCTAGGGTGTTTGAAAGCATCTGCTGTAAAGGGATTTGGACACCCAAGCCCCACTGAAATGAGAAGTTACTTCAAATTAAGATTGAAGGCAATTTCTTATTTAAATTATGAAGGCCACCTGCAAAATCTCCAGTCCCTATTAAACAGATGGTGGAAAAAAGCAAAGTGCTGCTTGAGATTTTACTAGTGAATAAGTATTTGATGGTTTATTAATAAATAAACTGTTTTTTTTAAATTATTGCCACTGCACACATCCTAAAATTTTGTCCTCTTTAATGTGTCTTACACTGAGGATCAAAACAGCAGCAAATCAGAGCTTGAGCAATTAGTCCAAGATCACACATTCAGTTGCAGGCCTAGAATCCAACTTTATTGATCCTCAATCTTGCAAGTAGTTTGCATGCCACATCCAAAACACTATAGATTTTTTAAACTGACATCCCAAAGATTTATATAAAATGTGAGTTTTCCAAAAGGTAGATTTTTTTCAATGGGCGCTTTTTTTTTCAAGATGTACTTGTGGAAAGACACATTACAACAGTTAGATGTTGTTTCTTGAACTTCACTAAGGCTGAGCAGAGCAACATAACTTTACTATAGTAGGAAGAAAACTTTATCCCAATCATTGCTACTGAGAAAAGAATTGGCTTTAATGCTTTAGAAAATAACCCTCCTAAATCTAAGCCTTGGATTAAAGTGTTTGGAAAGAAAGGCCCGCTGTTTTTTGTAGGGCACTACTTCCAGTAAATATTAAGAAATGGCAACTGTCACCTGTCATAATCAGCGATATGAAAACCTAACAGGATATCCTGGATTCCCTCATCTGAGTGAAACACTTATTAAACTCACTGCTCTCATATCAAGCCCACATACATTGAAGGGATGACCCAGAAGTTTGATTGCACAAATATAAGTTCTTGCTCTCAGCTAAAGTTACTTCAAAGAAAACAACTTCCTCCACACACCTTCAAGTAAAGGGGTCCACAATATATTACTTGGCTGTATTTGGTATATTGCTGATATAAATCTTTTATATCTGCTACCATATAAAATCTGTTTGATTTCCTGTCAAACACATTTTTGGTTAAGTAACGATGCATTCTCTTGCTGACAGTTGTTAATAAAATGTCATCACTGACAGTGTCCAGATCAAATCCTCTGGAAGGCTGTTATCTTCCCAGATCTGATTTCTCAGCGTTATTGGTGCATAAATGCAGGGCTGAGCAGCATGTCACAAATGTAAATATGTCAGACAGGACTCCTTATGGTTTTATATGTTCTTTTCATAGTGGGTGGGATTCTAAGCATTTTAATTACCATGAAAAATTATGAATCAGCGGCCAAGTAATTAGCATGCAGTTTTGTTATTTATTTTTCAACAAACAATCTTGTCAGAGAATTCAAGTCAGCATGCACCATTTTAAGAAAACATCATTAAAACATAACATTTGATGTGTTCAGTTTAGATAAAAGACTCCAAGTTTTTTCTTGATTTCCATTCTATCAATGTAACATGAAACACAGCTTGGATGAATATAAAATATTTCAAAATCTTCCTTTTATGTCAGACTGTTTTGTCCTCAGTATAAAACTTGCCACTTGCTAAGGGAAGAGCTCAGTTACTAAGGAAGTAAATAATCAGCTCAGAGAAAAAGAAATTTAATATTTTTTAAGGAAGCTGAAATGTCATCTTTTAGTATAAATAAAATTGTCGTGAGCTATTTTTAAGACTTAGGTATGATTTCTTTGAAACTCCAAATAATGAAAGGTGCTGACTTCATTCTTTAGGACTGGGTGACCAAACTAGCTGAATTAAAACATGAATGTAAGATTTAACTTTGTGAGTTCTTTGCTTCCACAGATGACAAGAAAATTCAGTTACTATACATATAAAGAGTGCAATGGAGAACCACAAATTTGTTGTGTAAAGCACTTCTCCTTGATGCCCAGTAAGTGCTGTTTAGCTAATGCCAGGTATGCATTTTGAGTCTCTGCCAGGTTACTTTATAGCTCACACCATACCGACACTTTCTGAGTTAATGTTGGCACAGAAAAGTATTTTCCATGTGTTTTTCATAAAGTCCATCCTACATAGCTCTATGTTGACAGAAGAAGACAGAAATGTTTATTGACTGTCTCATGCAGAGAAAAACGAGTTCAGTTTTTGCAACATGGCCTTGAACTGAAGAGGTGCCATGCACCAGTTAAGTCATGGACTGACTGCACATTGCAAATCTATAGACATAGAATAGAAGCATTTACCAAAGTTTCTTCTCTATAAAACAGGAACCAAAATTCTGTGGCTTATTTAATGTTCAAAAACAGATAACACCTAACTGTTCCCACTGAAATCTGTTGGAGCTCCTGAACATCCAAATATCCAAACAGTATTTTCTTACTTCATAGGCTGGGTAGCAGGCTAGTAACCTAGTTTGGATTGCTGTTCCTACACGCTTGAGCACAGCATTTTAACATCTGATTGTAGCTGTTCTCATGGGACAAGAGAAATATGAAAATTAAATCTATTAAATCCGTGTTAAGAAATTAACCTTGTTGTCTTACTCCCACCAGAGCTTTTAGTGGAGTTCACATGATCTGAGTTGTTTGTCAGCTCTATTTGATACTGGATCTCTTTTGGACTATTCATATTGGCTTTAGTTGCTCAAGCGCTGTACTACAAAACTGCTATGGAATTATTTCTTCCTCCAGATGAGCGGTTTTAAAATACTGAGTTACTTTCAGCGTAGTATGTTCTTGAAGCTCTGAGTGTGCTAGCTCTCTCTTGACTGGAATGCAAGAGTGTGTATTTCCTGGATTTTTATTTCTATTTTGAGAAGGAGGAGGCTGGATTTTTTTCAATTAAAGGGCAATCTCTGCATGATTTAGAAACTAAATATGGGATGTTGCAACAAAATGACAGTTGTTTTTAATGAAAACAAAACAAAACAAAACAAGCTATTAAAAACTGTTCTGAAACACACAAGCTAAAATAACTGACTTGTATGGCGTTTAGTATTCTAATTTCTGCTTGTCACCAAATTTGAGCCAGAGTTGCTTTCTCTTTTATTGTATTTAGATAAAAACCAGTTATTTGGAAACAATATGAGGAATTTACTCTTTGAGAAGCAATGAAGCAGAACTGTTTGAGCTTTCAAACCTCGATGAAGTGTTCAGGCTACTGGTGCTTCTGCACTGTCACTGTCATTTTTCTCTGTAGCAATTAGGATAGATTCATGAATGTGTGAATAAGTTAGTAAGTAATGATGTGTTGTCTTTTTATACTACAATTGTAACCATCACCTTTATCCTATTTCATCTTGTCTGTGCTAAGTAATAACTGTAATAAGTTTTTTACCATCAAGGAAGTCTGTGACAGAATAATTCATTGCCTTGACCTCAAGGCCAAGTGTTCTATTTTTTCTGTAGTTCTAGGTGTCAGTAGTTCCATTCCTCCAGCATAGCAGTGAGTAGGGAAGCTTTACAGACAGCAGTCACCTTTGACTGAGACCCTGGTGTCTATCCCCAGAAGGGTCTAAAGTAGGTTGCACCATGACTCATTTACATGTGATAGAGAGAGCCTTCAAAATGTCATATTCCATGTCTGAAGCATTTCAGTGAGATAGGAAAGAAGGAGCAGAGACTTGAACCTGGATTTTCCATCTCCTGTGTAAATATTCTTGTTACCGTCATACCTGACACATTACACACATGATTTCTTTTTTCAGTTTCTCTTAAAGGAAATGCTGAAAAAAAACCCAACAATTTAGTTCCTCTCAGAAGATGAAATCTTGAAAAGTTTTGCTTGACGGGAAAATAGTTTCCTATGTGACAATAGTCTTAGAATATGTCATTAGCCCTTCTCCTATCCTGAGCTAAAACAAGGCTATTCCACAAGCAGACAGAAGCAGGGAAACATCTCACTCATTATGTTCATGGCATTAGGTATTTACTGTTCTTGTTTACCAGGTCCTGAAATCCATCACTCTATAAAACATGCACATAATTTTAGGTATGTCCCTCAAGGAAGACAGTAGGCATTATGCACTGGCTGGAAATGCTATCTTGAGTATTGATGTGGTTTTTTCAGACTGTAAGAGTTTTATTTTATGCTTTCTGAAAGCATGTTGCGTAGAGAGCCATTTCAGGGGAGGGCTATGCCTATTTTTAGTAAAATTCCAAAAAAGGGAAACAAAAAAGAAAGACGGAGGCTTCTGAACATATCTGCTCTCATGAATTCAACATCAGGGCAAAAGAACAGCACATCCAAATGTCCCACAGTTATCAGCCCGTATGGGATCTTTCCCTTTTTTAGTTTATGTACATGTCTATCCCCTCCCCCCCCCAACACAAGCTCTTTAAGAAGCAAACCTGCCTATAAAGTTATGTAAATACCAGTCTTGTAATGTTTACATTATGTTGTTTCTAGAAGGCAGATTCATTAAAGGGGGGAATATTATGTCCTTTTTCTTCCAAGCTGGTTTTCAGTTTCAGCCTGTTTCAATGTAAATATCAAAAGAGAGACAAACTATCTTCTTTTAAAAAGCAGCAGAGGCAGACTTGAACTAACATTTCCAAGAGGCTCAGATATTTTAATGAAAATAATCGTTTGACCTTGTCAACTTTGGCTAATCTTACTAGATTTTTTTCACTAACTGTCTCCAGCAGCTTCTGAAACAAAAGTTGCATTTGAAAAAGATGCACGAGATGAGCTGGTGTTTTTAATGAAGATTTAAGAACCATGGAGTGTGTGCTGTTAGCCAAAGAAGTCAGCTTCAGAGACATATCCTTCTACTTTTCCCCTTCCCCGCTGCCCCTGCCTTTCATTTCTGGTCAGGGCTATTTGTGTCTGCAAAACAGGATATTTGGCCAGACCTTCCAGCAACTCTTGGCAATCTGCATGGTTTGATGAAGTCCAGTGACAGTCTATATGGCCTCATTTAAGTGAATATAATGTCCTGGTGGATAAAAAGTAAAAATTTAGATTTTTTTTTTTTACAATTTTATATAAAAAACAGTACCCTAGCTGAATGAGGTGGTGGGTTCATGTTCTTGTCTTTACTGTTAGGGAAATCTTAATTTCCTTCATTCTGCCCCTCTACTCTGCACTCATGAGACACCACCTGGAGTGCAGTGCCCAGCTCTGGAGTCCTCAACATAGAAAGGCATGGAACTGTTTGAACAGGTCCAGCAGAGGGCCACAATGGTGATCAGAGGGCTGGAGCACCTCTCCTGTGAAGACAGGCTGAGAGAGCTGGGGCTGCTCAGCCTGGAGAAGAGAAGGATTCAAGAAGACCTTCTAGCACCTTTCGGTATCTGAAGGGAGCCTGCAGCAGAGCTGGAGAGGGACTTTGTCAGGAAGTGCAGTGACAGGACAAGGGGTAACGGTTTTAAATTGGAAGAGGGGAGAGTTAGATTAGATACTAGAAAGAAATTCTTTCCTGTGAGGGTGGTGAGGCACTGGAACAGGTTGCCCAGAGGAGTTGTGGATGCCCCATCCCTGGAAGTAAGTGTTCAAGGCCAGGCTGGATGGGGTTTTGAGCAACCTGGTCTAGTGGGAGGTGTCCCTGCCCATGGCAGGGGAGTTGGAACTTGATGATCTTCAAGGTCCCTTCCAACTCTAATCATTCTATGATGCTATGATTTTATTAAGAACCTTTTAAACTGCCTTAAGCATAGACCTTAGTTATTATTATTATGGAGGGGCATCATGCATTTATTCCACTTATAGGAGAAATGTAATATCTGGTGGTTGATTATACATCCTAGCTTGTACAGAAACATTATTCTTTAACAGTGATGAACTGAACATCACTGATTGTAGTTGTGAATGAACAAATTGTGTTATTGAGGTGTCTTCCGTAATAAACTGAGAACGTCTGATAGTAGACAGAAACATGAGAGTGGTATCTGAATATATCAATATCCATTCTTTGCATGTAATGTGCAAAGGCAGAGAGTAACATTGTCAGTCAGGAAGGAAAAAAATACCTTGAGACATTAGGAGTCAGAATGAAACATGAACATTTGGAGAGTGTGATGAGTGTACCAGCACTGTGCTTGTTAACTAAGGTACTGCAAAAAATACACGATGCAGGCCAAGAGGTGACAGCTGAGTGAAAGTCCTGCTGAGTGAAGGAGTTTGCTTTTCCTCCTGTTTGTCAGCAGTGACATTTCTGAAAAATCGCAACAGTATCTGCAGCCCAAGATGGCACTTGAGAAATGATGCTTTTTCTCATCATTGGTGGTCTTTGTTCGTATCACTTTGGAAGTAATCAAATTCATGTCATTGCTTTAGCTTATGTTAAAAACCACTATAGTTTTGAGGACATACCCAGCAACAATTTCCTTCTGAGTTCGGAGAAGAGCAGAGAATCTGATGTTAAATACAGCACGCACACAGAGGAATATTTACATGTTTTGAAATCATATAACTGAGTTAGTTTGTATGGGATTATGGATCTAATAAATAATTAATGGATTACTTCCTTTAATAGGAGTGTTTAACAGCAGATGATAGGCAGGATTCTACAGCCCTGCCAGCTGGCACCTGTTCATATACAGAATCACACAGAATTGTCATGGTTGGAAAAGACCTCTGAAATCACCGAGTCCAAGCATACACACACAAAAAAACCCTACAATCCCAGCCACTAGAGCATGGCGCTGTAGCATGCCATGAAATGCACATCTGCACGTTTCTTAAGTACCTCCAGGGACGGTGACTCAACCACCTCCCCAGGCACTCCATTCCAGTGCCTGACCACTTTTTCACTAAAGTAATTCTTCTTAATACCTAATCTGAACCTCCCCTGCCGCAACCTCAGACCATTTCCTCTGGTCCTGTCGTTACTCACTTGGGAGAAGAGGCCAACACCCACCTCTCTACAACCTCCTTTCAGGCAGCTGTAGAGGGCAATGAGGTCTCCCCTCAGCCTCCTCTTCTCAAAACTGAACATGCCCAGTTCCCTCAGCCTCTCCTCATGCACTTTGTTTTCTAGCCCCCTCACCAGCTTGGTGTCTCTCCTCTGGACACACTCCAGCATTTCAATGTTCTTCTTGTAGTGAGGGGCCCAGAACTGAACACAGTACTCACAGTGAGGCCTCATCAGTTCCCAGGACAGAGGCACCATCACTCTCTTACTCCTGCTGGCCAGGCAATTCCTGGTAACAGAATCAGAGAATTAGTTTTGTAGTTTCATCTACATAACTGTGACTATAGCCTGAAAGAAATGAGAGTTTCGCTCAGGGTGTGCCCATATGATCACAAAAAGCAAAGCTGCTTTGAAAGCACCACTTGTTGCTGTTACGGCTTGGGCAAGACTTAGAAATACATTTGCTGTCACTTAACTATTATATTTATTAAAGCATTTAGTCTTTTAACAACCTTTAGGTTGTCTGTTACAATCTCCAGTGACTCTAAAACTTAAAATCAATCTTCACATCTGTCTGTTGCTTGAGCTGTAATGTCAGACTTCCATAGTGAGTTCACAACTCAATGGTCCTGTAGTATCCTAGGTGATGTAGTCCTGGGTATCAGGCACAGCATGTAATTGGCTGTAGCAAAGATGGTTAAAATAGAAGACTATTGGTTTGGTGGATTTTTGAGGTTTTGAGGATTTTTTATTTTTTTTTTGCTGCTCAGTGTCTTGCTACTTTAAAAAACTTTAAGTAAACAAAGAACCAAAAAATTCAAACCTTTTGAGACTGTTATGGCTATCACTTGGCACCTGTGTATATGCTGCCAGATATTCAAAAGTACTTAGCAGATACCACCTCCGTTGGAGGCAATAATGTCTTAAAAGCCAGACTGCTTCAATCAAGCTGTCTGCTTGAGCATAATAAAATAAGAAATGCCATTTCACAGCAGAGGCCATCCTCTGACAAAGATGCTTAGGATAGTAGATAGAAAGAGTGTGCTCTAAAAAGAATGAACCTCTCTACTCCTGGAATTCAGTGGTTTGAAGGCATGTAGACTGTTACATTTAATGGCCACGACGAGACTAACTCCTCTGAATTTGTCCTTTATGTTTTTGTCTTGCAAAACATTATTTGTCTGTGAATTTAGCTTATGCATGCTATATTCAGAAATACTTATTTTGTTTCTTTTATGCCTGTTGCCTGGTAATTTAATTGAGTTGTGGCTTGTTCTTGGTTTATGAAAATTAGTTAATGGTCATTTTCTACCTACCTGTCTTCTCTACTTTCTACCTACCATTCACAATATGTAGAACATTGTCTTCCCAATATTAATGTGCCCAGGTTTTAAATTCTGTTTTGATCCTTTCTTTTGTGAATATAGCAACAAGTTGTCCCTGCCTAGGGAAGAGGATGAGGTGGAGGGGTGATACTAGGATTTCTGGCTTGCATATTGTTGTTTCTTTCCTAGCTCACAAGTAGTGTAAGAAGCAGCATGTGGTATTGACTATCCTACTTTTAACTGACCTCTTTTGGCATTGATTATGCTGGAAATCTGAGCAGAAATTCGGTATGAGATTGAACTTGGCCTGGTGTTTTCACCCCAGTTAACCTGCTATGAGGAATGGATTATGAGTATGGAGTATGGGAGATGTGTAACAGATTGCTTTGATTCTCTTAATAGTTCCAGCTTCAACTGTGAACATTCTTTCTGAGGATCAATCAGGATAATAGAAGTATTTTTTAAAAGTATTTTTAGTTCTTGAGTTTAATACTCTGAAAGAACATACTAGATTTTCAGTTGCCAGCAAAGCATTGCTATGGATGTAAGATTTGCAGTTATGCTGGTACCTTCTAGTGCTCACCTTTGGACTAACTTGTATCTTTTCTGTTCTTTTTAACTAGGTGAAGCAACAGTGAAGAAGAAACCAGCTCCAAAGACTCCTCCAAAAGCAGGTAATTTGTTGTGTGTGCCATCCTGTAATAAGTAATAAACCAATACAGTTTTAAAGAACAGATACCACATTTCTAAGTACAGCTGTTTGCCTATTTAATTTGCTTGCATATGTGATTAAACAATGAGCATGAAGTTCTATGAAGAGAAAACAGGAAAGCAAAGGCCGTATTCCAGACTTGCTCATAAGGTTACATTGTGCTAAGATTTAAATTATGAGCATGCAAAAAAATTACTATCTAATTAACTATAGGAAGATCCTACCCAATGCCAGCAGCAGTGTTGTAGCAACACACCTTAGCCTTCAATAAGATTTTTCTGTGCCACCTCTGCATGAGTTGCTACCACAGAGAAGTTGTTCCTCATAACTGGCAGTTCATGTATTTGCACTCTCCTAGGCAAAGGTATCTATATTTAAAGTTACCCAGAATGATCCCTTATAGGAACCTGCTTTCAGTGCCTTAAAACTTTGTCAGACTTTTAAACTGTGCAAGCTGTTTGTTTTGCTAGATGTGTCCCTCAGTTTTCTTCAGATATTTCAGAACTTCAGAAAATTTCAGAGAACATGTTCGGTGGGGGGGGTGGGGAAGCCACTTTGTTTTAATTACATTAAAAAGAAAAAAAATCACTTTTTTCATGCCCAGTAGCTCTGTGCTTTGTTACATTTGGCAGTGAGGTCATTCTAATGTTAAAGAATGCCTTTTACTATTTTGCTCCCATAAAGCAAACAGAGCAAGTTTCACCTTGGAGTTGTCTGGGCTGTGATATCTCTGGCATCTGTCTCTAGCAGCTACCGTGGGCCTGGCACACTCAGCATCACAACCCAGAGTCAGGAAGTAGCGCTATTAGTAAAAGAGATGTTCTGCCATCTATTGAAGCTCAGTCAGTGAGAGGGAAGAGGAGAAATACCTGATCCAGACATGGAGGAGTACGAATGGGACTGCAAGATTTAAAAGAATCACTGTAACACACAAAAGTATCTGTCATTGCTCACAGGAAAACTGAGTGTGATGGAAAAAGACATTGATTTTCTTTCTTGTCTTTCTAACAAATGTCCCATGTGATATTTATCTGGCTACTGAAGCCAGAATCTTCATAGGCAGGTGTTTAGTCTTAAATTTTCTGAATGCTATTGATGACGTTAGGGAACAGGTTTGCAGACCCCTCATCCCACACAGATTGACATGAAATTAGCTGGAGCTAGTCTTCAAAAACATGAAGAGCAAAATTAAAAGGTGTTTTTCTGAAAACCCCAACACAAAATTTCACAAGCTGTGTATTTGGAATTGGTGGTAGATCTTAACAACTTTGGCCTTTGGATTTCTGTACCCTGGCATTGCATGACCAAACTTCTGACAGGTAGTTTGTTATTGCTTCACTACAGCAGAATTAACAATGTCCACAGAACTGTGTCATTGCAAGCAACAGGTAACTGCTAATCTGGTTTTCAAATGTTGCTCTGAAACTGTTGAACTGAGAGATGTATGTTTTGAATGTTAATAAAAATATAAAATATAGTCACCTAAAGAGAGATTTCAGTTTTTTTTTTTTCCATCAGCTGCTCCTCCTCAGATTACTCAGTTCCCAGAAGACAGAAAAGTCCGTGCAGGTGAATCAGTGGAACTGTTTGCCAAGGTGGCAGGAACAGCACCCATAACTTGCACCTGGATGAAATTTCGTAAGCAGGTAAATTGTTTTGTGGTCTGTTTTAACAATTACTGAAAAAGTACAGCTGGAAAGGAACTCCAGTGACCCATCTAGTCCATCTCCCTTCTCCGGGAACTGGCAAAGTCCATGTCATTCCTGTCAGATGTTTTCTTCGCCTCTGCTGAAAACGTTGCAATGCTGAACATTTCACAGCCTCCATTAGCAACCTATTGCAGTGCTTAAATATCCATGAAGTTAGAATGTTTTTCCTAATTATAAACCCAAATCTTTCTTGCTAAAGTTTAGACCTGTTGCTGCTTGTCCCCTTCTATAACAAATGACTGCTCCTTTGAGGAAAGCCACAAACCATGTAATTAAAGGATAGGTCACTTGAAAGATATAGGTAGCTAAAAAAAAGTATCTGTCACAGGAAAAGTTACTCTTCTTCATTGATGTTTGGTCTATAGTTATGTCAGAGGGGCAAAATGCCATGTAATAAACTTGAGTGAAATGTCTTACAACACAATGTCACCTTGCAGCAATTAAGCTGCCATGAGTGCCCTCACCCCCGAAGTTTAAAGTTCCTTCTATTTGAATTAATTTCCTTGAACTATAGTATACGGCACTGGTGAGACCCCACCTCGAGTACTGTGTCCAGTTTTGGGCCCCCTACCACAAGAAAGACATTGAGGTGCTGGAGCGGGTCCAGAGAAGGGCAACAAAGCTGGTGAGGGGTCTGGAGCACAAATCTTATGAGGAGAGACTGAGGGAGCTGGGGTTATTCAGCCTGAGGAAGAGGAGACTGAGGGGAGACCTTATTGCTCTCTACAACTACCTGAAAGGAGGCTGTAGAGAGGCGGGGGTTGGTCTCTTCTCCCAAGTTACAGATGACAGGACAAGGGGTAATGGCTTCAAGTTGTGCCAGGGGAAGTTCAGGTTAGATATTAGGAAATATTTCTTTACTGAAAGGGTTATCAGGTATTGGAATGGGCTGCCCAGGGAGGTGGTTGAGGCACCATCCCTGGAGGTATTCAAGAGAGAAGTTGACTTGGTGCACAAGGATATGGCTTAGTGTTGGGTGGTGTGGTGTGTTGTTTATGGTTGTTCTTTTTGGTATTTTTTTGTTTTGGTTTTGTTTTTGTTGTTGTTTTGGTTTTGTTGTTGTTTTGTTTTTGTTTTGTTTTGTTTTTCCTATTGGTTGGACTAGATGATCTTAAAAGGTCCCTTCCAACCTAGGTGATTCTGTGATTCTGTGTTCATAAGGGCAGTTTCTATAGATAGTTGCTTTAATAAAACGACTTTAAATCAACTCAGTATGGAAGTGTAAACTGGAAGATGATGTGCTGTGTTAGGATCAAGCAAATATAAATATATACTGTAGCTGCTATACTGTTTGTTTAATTCTGAACTCATTATGTTCTCTATAGAACATAAATAGAAAACATCTCGTACAAGAAAGTTTGGACTCTAAATCCAGATGTGTCAGCATTTATTTGAAAAAATTCAAAACAGTTTGCTAGTGCAAAGGGTATTCCAATGTCCACCTCTGCTAACCCCAAATAACCTCTTACTTTAGGAGAAAGAACGGGTTTTTTTCATTAACTCCTTTATTTTCTTAAAATTCTTTAGTTTCAAGACTGGAGTTAAAAAGCACCCTATTAATTTCTAAAAAAATAGTCTCAGAAGGTCCAGTGACATTCAGTGTCCTGTTTTGCTGAGCTCTGTCTTAACACATGGGTAAAATGTGCCCCTCAAAAGTGAGTTTCTGTTTTTTTCAGAATTCTGAGTTCATTGTTGAATACAACAAACCTATTTACATAGACTTCAAGGCCATTTTCATACGCAAAATCTATTTGATAACAGAGACCAGCAGCTCATAATATCCATACTGGATCAAAATCTATACCTATTTTTTCCTTTGTTAACTGTGACATTTTTTTCCATCTGTATACTATCTGCTTAAGTTATTCACAATCTAAAGGTTTTCAAAGTCATAGTTTAAAATAATATATAAATTTGTTCATTATGGCAGATGCATGAGAAAAATAAAAAACTTCAGGAAGGTTAATAAACTGTAGGAGGACAAATGAGGGCAGCAGTCTTTCATTTGTTGAATTAAATGGGGAGGCAGTTACTATATACTGTGCTGCACCATTATTTTGCTTTCTTTTTTACTTAGACTTCACCACACATTGTTTTATTCTTGGATTTTTTCCTTTTCTATAAATGTGATTGATTTCAACTCCATTCCATTCCCAGTCTGAAAAGTGAAAACCACCCAAGTGTTCCTTACAGTTTTCCTTGGGGACTATTTCTAGTAGATATTTGAGTAAATCTGGTAACAGGTGAGTTGTGATTTCAGCCCTGCCACAGTACATTGCAGTCTGCAGGGGGAACTTGTTCTCTCCATGTTCCTTCTTCACATTCCCTCAGGCTCAAGAGAGTCACAGTGGCCACTCACAGGTGTATTCTGGGAAATGATCTTTCACTTGAAGAAAGTGGATGTCACAAGGCTGTGACCCTGCTGTTGCACATGATGGCAGTGTAGTGGAGCATTGCTGGAACTGTGCTTAGTAAAAACAGGGAAAGCCTCTGACAGCCTCTTTGTTAATTGAGGAACAAAATCCATCATTTACCATTGCTGATCGTTGGACCTGCTTAACTATGACCAATGACTTCCTTTTGGGAACACAGGGATCCAGCTTCTTGTTCCCCACAACCATTGCAAGCCACTGAGCATCCCTTCAGGGCTTTCACTGCATGATGCAGATCTAGTTCTGAGACTGATCTTTTTATTACTGTTATCCTTTGACTAATTCTAGTGAAGCAAAACACAGAAGCCAGTGTAGAATTTCAGAAGAATAAAGTATGGGGGCAGGGAAGAACAACTTTCAGTATAATTTAAACTGTAATCTTACATAATCCCATTTGCTAACTTTCTGTTCGAGTAACTGGAGGAGCATCTTCTGGGGTTACTTTTGGGCACATGGCAATGCACGTGTTCTATCTCAGTTGAAGAGAAAGCAGGGCAAGTTTCACTCTTAGCCTTGTAATTTCTTTTTCTCTGAATATATGAGACAAGATAAGGCAAACTAAATAGCCCTCATTTTAATGAAATTCTGAGAATGAGTTGGAAGAGTCACTTATCTAAGAAGGAAGTTGTGGGAGGAAGAAGGGCATTGACATTATGTTGTCTATTTCATAAGAACACGGTGTACAGCTTCTGTAATTGCAGTGTAGCATTATGAAGTTTTAAAATAATTTGTCATGTCTCAAGCTAATACTGATTAAAATCTAAGTCTCCTTGGCCATTTATGCTATGATAGCTTTGCTTCAATTAAAAACTAGTTCATAATACGTCTATGGGATTCAGCTAAGATTTTGACTTTTGCCTTTCCAGAAAATAAAAATGCTATAGGAAAGCTAAATTTGTGCTTTTTATGTCCCTCTGCACAACTGTAGCATTACTTCTCCATTTCAGGCAATATCACTGTCAATTGTTCAAACCCATGAAACTGTTACTCTGGTTTATGTGGAAAAACAGAATAAGGCTGGTTAAGACAAGAAGGTAAAAGTCCCAGATGTGGATAATTTGCACATTGGGCCTAAAAAGGGGAATGGCAAATGAATTAGGGAATTTAGAGCTAAACCCTTGTTCCTCTGTGGTCTCTGTGAGATATGTGAGATTAAACTTCGTTCTTTTGCCAATTACACAGTTTGCACTTTCAGCCTGGCAAAGAAGAGTCAGAAAGTGAAACTTCTGTCCCTCTATGGAGTCCCAGCAATATCAATGCTCCCTGTTTCCTTTGCAGGAGTGCCGCCATTATAATGTTCCATTGCATTTGTACATGTTTTGTGTTGATTACATTTTTTACCAGCTGCACATATTCACTGCTGTAATAGAGTTATCCATAGATAACACTCAAAATGATAACCATGTATTGTAATTTGAGCTCTTTCAGATATGAAGAAATGTAGCACATAAAATCCTTATTTTTTGCTTTTGAATTTGGCAGATTGAAGAAAATGAATATATTAAAATTGAAAATGCTGAAAACAGCAGCAAGCTTACAATATCATCAACAAAGCAGGAACACTGTGGATGTTACACCCTAGTTGTAGAGAACAAGCTTGGCAGCAGACAAGCACAAGTCAACCTTACAGTTGTTGGTAAGTGCATAATAATGTTTTAGATACATACTCATTCTTCAGACATCACTCTACATTTGCTTTATACATGACAACAGAAAAAAAAAAAAGGCAGATAAGAAGACTAAAATTAAAAGCTAGTACTTTAAAAAATATCTGAACTGGACAGTGACATTGTATTAAGGTCTATATGCAAGTTCAGTAGGGCTATACTGTGTTTTATTATGAAAAACTTGTAATTACAGGTGGAGGTACAAAATACCTTTAAAAAAAACCCAAAAACATGAAAAATATCTCAAGTCTCTGTTTTTGGGTTAGATACCACTTCTTTTTCCCATTTCATGTTTGCAGCATCCAGATATTTGTGAGGCTGCAAATTTTAAAACTGTTAATTCAGGAAGGATTGAAGTGTTTTCCATTAGACTGCAAATTTGAAAACAGCCGGTTGATTGGGAGAGGAAGTTTTTATTCATATAATTGAAATTCCTACCATTGTCTACTGTTTTATAGTGACAGAAAGCAGCAAATAAAGGCAGTCTATTTTGTACATAGAACCCTTCGTATTTGGGCTTCTACATACATATATTTCAAAGCTTCGAACAGCCTTGTCAGATGGCACATTCAGGCCATCAAGTTTGTTGTAGCAGGCTGCAGACAGCTGTAAATTTTTGTAGACTGATAGACAGTTGTAGTGTGTTTGCAGATAAAACTGCAGCCTGGCTCTCGACCAGTTAGCTTGAGTACCAGACAACATCTACCGCTGTGACATCTGTCTCTGAAAGGTCTAATGAACCCAGTTTGGTGCGGATACAAAGCAAATGGTTTCCAGGGAAATCTAGGGAAGTCTAGCAAAAGGGCTGATAGGATTAAAATATTAGTCTGTGGGATAGGTCTGTTTCTAGGCTGTGTTATCTATGGCCTGCAGATGGGTTTTGATACAAGGCAAGGGAAGGCAGAGCCATCTATTTGGACAAATTCTAGTTCAACCAGCAAGGCTCCGTGCTAATCATACACTCAAACCTGTGTTGGCCTAACAGATATGTGGGCTTTGGAGCAAGTAAAGAAACACAGGTATAAGACCAAGGATGAAAATCTGTCTCCAATGAAACCAATGGCAAAATACCATTAGACCAACAATCCAGTGATTACCATACAGCATTTAATGAGTAGTATCATACCTTCAAGTCCAATTCGCTAAAAAGCAAATGTCCCTCAGTAACATACTGCTGTCCATATTGTCAATAGAGGCCTTGTGATTATTTAAATGAATTCCAGTTAAGAGATAACTGCTTGAATGAGTATAAATACCAAGTAGATTCCAGCAAAGTGCCAGAGAATTCAAGAATAGAAGTAGAATAAGTATTTTCCATATGATGCATATATACATTGTACTACAGCTTCCAACAGTGGGTTGTGCAGGTCAGAAGCATAGCTAGGTAAAAAACAAATACCATGAAAAATTGGTCCTCGAATAACCATCATATACATTGTTCTGGGTACAGCTTTTGGCTCCAAAGGCTCAACACAGCTAATTAGCTGCTAGAAGGACAACAGAAGATTAATTGCTTGTTATATTTCCCTTTTTTCCTCTCTTTCCTAAGCAATTGCTGCAGGCTGCTAGCTGTAGCAGGTTATTGGTCAAGAAGGGTTTTTTTTAGCTGAACTAGGCCAATAACTCCTATTATCTTGTCATGGTGGGAGCCTTGACTCATTATTATATAATTCACTGGTTTATATCCTTTGGAGTTAATTGGTTTGGAGTCTTTGAATTCTATAACCTTATAAAGCTACATCTCAGCATCCTGCTTTGTTCTTCCATAAGAAATGTGCCAGAGAACAGTAGGATTCCCAGAGATGCTTTTGGGACAGTTGGGTGAAAAATTCTTACAATGCATTGGAGTTTGCCATGCATTTTGGCTGATGACAAGCTATCTGTTTCCAACTGAAGAGAATAATTTCTCCCTTGAAAAACTGCCAAGCTCTCCAGTGAGACATCTCGCTGATGTCAGCACTGCCAAAGGCATGACAAAACCTCAAGATTCCTAGTTTGCTAGACATGCATTTTAAGGCCAGATTCTTCTATCTGAGTCCTCAAAAATGTGGGAAAAGGGAGCAAAAATGTCTTCCTTCTAGGAAGTGGGTTAGAATCTTACTACTGAGATAACATCCTTCACCCTGTTTGCACATCCAAAGGTGTTAAATATTCATGGAGGTTGGAAGGTAATTTTCCTCAAAGTCTACTCAAATCAAAATAGGGAGACTGCACTTCTCTAAACAAGTAAAATGAGAGACCTCTTAGTCTACCAAAACTCAGTCTTAATTTAGTCTTAAATTTTAGTCTTAAATTTAGTCTTAAATCCCTGCTTGTCCATTGTCTGTGCTCCATCCAAAGTACTGGAAAGACACTTGCTCTTCCCTGCCCTGACCCCACATTAACAACAATCATTTATGGAGTAAGCCTTGGTGCTAAAGATCATCTCTGTTTGCCTCAGCTATTTATAGCATGGCTCTAAACTCTGTGTGAGCTGCCTCCCTATGAGTTCATCAATAACAGGCACATCTATGTGTATGCTGTGTGCTCGAAACGCTGCTGACTGACCACAATCCACAACTGTCCTCAATGTATTGAGGGAAACTACAAACCGAGAACATCTGCTTTCTGGAGGAGTGTGTTTGAGCCAGCGTAGAGTTTCTCAAAGATGTAGCTAAAGGCTTGTCTGTTATGACTTTTAGCAAATCAAAGGCATTTGTTAAAATATAAAATGAAATAAATAAGAAAGTAAAATCTCCTTACAACCTCATGGGTTAAAAAGTCTTCATGCTGATGGGCAAGCTTCTCATGTGAAAGACTCCAATAAGCATTTCCCAGATAAAATTTGGACTATAACACATGCCAGGGAGCACGTGCCCCAGAAAAGTTGTGCAGTCTCCATCCTTGGAGGTATTCAAGTTCAAACTAGATAAGCATCTGAACAATCTGATGTGACCTTATACCTGATCCTGCTTTAAGCAGAACCTCTAAAGATCTTCCTAAGGCTATTTAAGATCTTGGTTTTGTTTTCCATTGTCAAATACTTTTCTTCACAAAAAAAAACAATGTTATTGACTTTTCTACAACCAAGAGACAAAGGATTCAGCTTATCTGCTAGGATTGAAATGATCCTGCTGTGATTTAAACCCTGAGTCCTAGACTGTAAACTGTAGCTGGGTATGATTATTATAAATTATTTTTAATAATGCTTTTCAGGGGGGAAATAATCTACCCTGCATTCCTTTGAATTTGTCTCCTAAAGTCTTAAATTTAACTACTTGCACTGTCAGGCTCAGACTTCAACTGCATGCTTAACTGAACTGAGCACGGGTTCCAACACTTAAAGAGTTTGAGCAGTGTATGATTTGATGCAGTTTGGGCCACGGGAAAAGACAGTCATGAAAGAAACCCAACTTTATTCTGAGGGCTTTTTTCTTTCTTTGCGATTTTAATGAATATCAATGAACAGAAAGTCCATTACACTCAGCTTCCAGAACGAGCTGTTTGCAGTCCACACACCAGATTCACAGATAAGTAGTCAAGTTAGAGGACGCATTTTAATATATAGGCAGTGCAGTGTGATGATGAGTACACAGCAGGACTGAGTCTTGAGTTTCACATTGATTCACTGTGTAACTTTGTACAAGCACTAATAATACTGGGAGACCTGCAGTAGAAGCGGGACATCCAAGTCAAGCAATGCCTTCTTTTAAAGGGTTGATTGGTCCCAAAATATCCATGTGAGCTTTTCTCTGTTATTATGATTAGCTCTCTTTAAAAAGCAATTTCATTAGCTGAGTGATCTCTCTAGGGAGATTTCACAATGTTTCTGCTCCAAAACCAAAATGACCTGATGTGGGGCTGAGCTTATGATTTACTGCAGACACTGTGTCAGACTGAAGTGGACTTCTGTTGCCAAAGCTCTACTGAATGAGCCACTGCTGAGTTTAGTGTAAGATTTAGTGTAGATTTAGGCAAAGTAGACCCCTCACTCTACAGTAATAGCATGAAATGTTCATCCCTTTCATGCCATTTATTAGATGTATATGGGTAAATTTATTTAATTTCTGGTTCTGAATATTTTAGCTATGTAACAGGAATACCCCAAGCTGTAACAACTTTGGAAAAAGGAACTTGGTTTGCATACTGGCCAAAGCTGGGTATTATGACAAAAAGTCAAAAGAATAACAGTATTCAGCATGGAGAATTTGGCACTAGAAAAGTATTCTGTTCTGCAGCTATGCCACAATAGCTTCCCTCGTGATTTTGGGCAAACTGATTCATGTTTTCATGCCTAGAAGGGGTCTTCTGATGATCAATGTTTGGTGAATACTTTGGAGATTAGTGACATCTTTTCCTTTCTTTAATACAAAAATAAGGTAACACAGGAGGTGAATTTGATAAACTCGTTTTGTCTTTTATAAATCCCTTAGATTTGTGACGTTGTATTAAAAAAGATATCATGGTGATTAGTGAATTATATGATAGATATATGCAGAAGGATGCGAGCAGTATCATTATATCCTGAGAGCTCTAAAGCTAATTGTTATGGTGCTTTTATTACTCTAAGCATCTGTGCATATGCTGCGTACTGTATCCTCACGCACTGTTGGACAGTGATAAACCAAGTACTCAAGGCCACTGTAAATAAGCATGGTGCCCACAGGCATGCAAGTAGTATAACATGAATTCGCTAAGTAATACCTGCTGCTCTGCGTGAGGCTAGGATTCCATACTTGAGTTGGGACAGAGAAATTACTTTGTGTGCAGGAACCGTTACTTCTATACCTTCAGTACAATCTGTATGAGCAGAGTCTTTCCAAGCCAAAATGAGAAAATACAAGTTTAGCTTGAACACAAGATCTGATCTTCGCTAACTCTAACAGTCATTGAATATAATGGAAGGATTATTAATTGCTTATATGAAGGGCTTGGTCCTGGTTCAACAAGTGCCATACATGCATGCTATATCGGCATTAGTTCTTTGGCCTGAAACTCTGTTAGAAGGAAATGTGGTGGCATAACCAGCGTTTCCCAGTGGCACCATCAGCATTTTGTGTAAGTGCCTGAGAAGTCTGGCTTAGTGCTTGCTGCTCAGACTGACCGGATCCAGCGGTGGTGAAAAACCATGCGTTCTCTCTCTGGGAAAGCAAGTGCAGACATCTATGTGTAAGCAGAACAACCATAGACAAATCTGAAAAGAATGGGGCGCTCAGAAGTGCTAACCCTTCTGAAATTTCATCTTCTTTTTCAAAGCATCAGATTATATCTTGCAGTATCCATGTGATTCTTTGTTTACAATTAGGGTCAAGAATTCAGTGAATTTCCTAAGTATATGTGGGTGGATTCAGTCTGTAGCCTTTAGCCTTTTTAAATTCCTCTGAATTGCTGAAGGATTTTTGTCACTATTTTTTTGGTTAAAGGGCAACTAGACTGGTGGTTAAGAAAGAGATATCTTAAAGTTACTGTTGTTGCTGCTGCTGTTGTAGCTAAACAGTGTTGTAACTTCCACTGTCGGTCTCCCCACCAATGCTTGCTGGCAAAACTCTTCAGCTGTATCAAAACTAAATTTTCACAGCAAGATAACAACGTAGAGAGGAAAAGCAGGTGATATTGCCCTCTGCATCAGTGCCTCTGCACTGATGCAGATTTATTCCTCGAAGGGCCATCTAGTTTCAATGTCATTTCCACTAGGAGAAATTCCATAAAACTCCTTGCTTAGTTTTTTTTTTCCTGATACTTACCGTCACCTTTCTTCTAATGAAGAAAAGGAAGTATCATGACAGTATTTCTCACAAAAAATTCCTGTATTTTACCTGCTGTTAAATGCTAAGAAATGATTCATCATGACTCCTGCACACAAACATGGTGCTCCTAGGACCCAGACTCACCCTAGCAGAGACTTGGTATCTGCTGATTGTCTTACTGGGGAAAGTCCTAAAATTTATTCTGCCTTTCAGTGTACAGGTATCCAGAGCTCTAATTCAAACAGTTATCAAGCCAGATGCATAACATGAAGCAGATGAGTAATCCAGACAGCTTGTTGACTCAGGCACAGGAGCAGATGAAAAAGACTTTAGAAAAAGGGCTCCTGAGAATGCATTATCTATTTGTTTGTTCCATTAGGCCTGTGGCAGAAGGAGATGTTCTTGTGCTGAGGGCATTTGCGTGGGAGCGGTGAGCTCTGGTTTCGTTCCCAGCTCTATTCTCCTGCGTGTCCTTGGGCAAGGTCATTTTACTCTTTTATACCTCGGTTACCCTAACTGGCCAAGTGGGAACAACAGCACGAAGCAGGAGCGGTGCTCTGCGCCTTCAGCATTTGTGAACTACTTTATCTGCAGGTCTCAAAAGGGCAGTTTTTAAAACACTTAGTTTTATGTCGGAGCTGTTGGCAGGGTCAATATGGTGAGGGATCACACTTGGAGGAGGCTAGCAGCAGTCTGCTGTGTGTAATACAGGGGAGGGGTGAATTCCAGACTCCAGTCCCTTGAGCTAACTAACCTTGTCCGTGTGGTCCTCAGCTCTGCTGGGGAGGCTGCTTCGTTAGGAGGAAATTTCTGTTCAACTTCTTTTGTGTTGTTTTGAGAATGCAGGCATTTTTTTCTAGTCTAATGTGCTAAACCTACCGTAAACTAACATCCAGAAGGGTGGTAATGGGTGTTCCAGAATGTTAAGGGTAATAATATCTCTACTTAGAGCACTCCTCTCCCTTGGAAAAAAAAAAAGCTGCAGGGCATAGTTTTCCGAGCAAAGCAGAGAGGTCTGTCATGACCCCGAGCCCTGTCAGCAATAATGCAGAGTTCAGTTATGGCCTTTTATGGTTTCGCTTTTCTCCTGCTGATGAATTTCAAATGAAGGCTTTGCCAGTGCTGTCGGCATGGACAGTGTTCAACTGGCTTTTGCAGCATATTAAATACCTTCTCTGGCTAAACAGCTTGTGGAATGGAATTAAATTGTTTCTTTCTGTCTGTTCTTCATCTGGCAGACAAGTACCACAATAGCTAATAATAGTATTATACAGTAATATGATAACTGGATTTAGAAAGAAACCAAACCAATTTTGAGAGTAGATAAAGAAAACTTCTTCAGAGACCTTGCTTCAATGCTGTCTCTGTTCGTAAAAGAAAAATAACTTTTTTTAGAGGCTCTGATTATACTGCTCTCAGTTTTCAGAGGCTTTCTACTGGAACAGCATTGCTGCTTAAGAGACCGCCAGAGCTCTGCAAGCTCTTAATGTGCAGCAAACCCCAGCATCTTGCTTTGGCTCAGCCTGACCCTCACATCAAGTAGCAGAACAATTTTCATTTCCCTGGGCTCCGAGTTAGATAAGGAGATTGCTGCCTTTTTTGGTCGCCTGTAATGGTGCTTGTGTTCTGCGGACTCTGTAAACAGAACCATGTGGAGAAGGCAGTGAGATCTGAATAGCACAGTTTCATGCTATGTAGATCTCCTGTATGAGCTGTGAGTTCACCACCTATGCAGAAAGAGAGAAAGCCCCTTTCCTTATCAGGAGGAATTTTGGGTTACACACCACTGGAAAAAAGGCAAGGGCCTCAAGTCAAATTTGTCTCATAAATAGCAATGATTTAAAGCCTGAGCATGCTTATGCTTTATGCTTCTCAGAGTGTACAAATACAAAATAATTAAAGGTTACTCCAGGCTGTATATCAAAACCTGTTTACCGAGATATTTCTGAGAATTTGTCTGAGAAAGGAGTACATCTGAATTCAATTTGGGAATAAATAAGAAGTGCACTTTTTCAATCCTGGAATGGTCTTAAATGTGGCTTATACATTTCATGTGAGGTGAGCTCGTGACCTTACCATCTGCCCTAAGGAACACATGCCACAAAGCATAAACTGGAATCTGACCTCCTTGCTCTGGGACAGTGGTAATTTATGTCTCCCTTTCTTGGGAAGAAGGTTGTTTTTTTTAATCTGTGCCTAGTTTGTTGGAACACAAAGTGAAGAAATAAGTAGAGTCCTCCTCCAAATCACCTCCCCTCTTTCTTCCTTATCCATGGCTACTGCTGTTTCCTCTGTGCCACTACTGTCAGTGACTTTATGCAGTCTTTGCTGCTGTGCAGAACAGTTCCTGAAGCAGACTGGAGGCCAGATTAGCTCTTTGTCCATCTCATTTGCCTGCCACTAGGCTTTGGGAGCCAGCTCAGGGCAACTCTACTGATATTCCTAAAGAGATTAGATAGGGAGCTTTGTGCTTGAGTCACCCTTAGCATTTAACTGCCCAGCCTCCAACTATCTTCTATCTTGTCAACCTCTGCAGTCACACTATCAGGTAAATGAAATCATCATGCATTCTAGTAAAAGAGGTGTAATTACTGTCTGCTACAAAGGTGGTGAAGTTTGTAGGATTCTGACCAAGGTCAACAGGACTGTATGGACATATCCAATTTGACTGTGACGATCTAGAATATCATAAATCAAAGAATTGTCCAGGCCAGAAGGGACCTCTAGTCCGACCTCTGCACAGTCACAGGGATGTCCCCAACTAGACCAGGTTGCCCAGGGCCTCATCAAGCCTCACCTTGAATATCTCCAGGGAAGAGGCCTCAACCACCTCCTTGGGCAACCTGTTCCAGTGCTCCACCACCCTCAGCGTAAAGAACTTGTTTCTAATATCCAATCTAAACCTGCTCTTCTTCAGCTTAAAGCCATTGCCCCTCATCCTATCACTGCAGGCCTTTGTAAACAGACTCTCCCCAGCCTTCCTATAGGCCTCCTTCAGGCTGCGATTAGGTCTCTTTGGAGCCTCCTCTTCCCCAAGCTAAACAACCCCAGCTCCCTCAGCCTGTCCTTATAGCAGAGGTGCTCCANTGGCCCAGGTGCAGAACCCTGCACTTGCTCTTGTTGAACCTCATGAGGTTCATCTGGGCCCAGCTCTCCAGCATGTCCAGGTCCCTCTGGATGACATCCCATCTCTCTGCTGTATCAACAAGAGCTTGTTGATAAAGCTTGGTGTCATCTGCAAACTTGGTAATGGTGCACTAGATCCCTCTGTCTATATTGTTGATAAAAATGTTAAACAGTACCGGTCCCAGGACAGACCCTTGAGGGACACCACTTGTGACTGCTCTCCAGCTGGACCTCAGGCCATTGAGCACCACCCTCCGGATGTGACCAGCCAGCCAGTTCCTTATCCAGTGGATAAGGATAAAGCATAGCTAAATCTTCATTTTGGTGTTATATACGTGCTGTAAATTAGCCAAGACTAGAGTACCCCTAGTTTAATATAGCTAAGACATCTTATGGTAGAGAATATATACCTGTTTTCTCTTGTTGCATATAATAATGAAATTGAAGTTAGAGTTTGATTTCTTAAATTAATTGCCTCTTCTATAGAAATGTTCACAAGGAACAGTGTATTTGGATGCACTCCCTTCCTTCTAATTCACATGTTGACTTTTGGCTATGGTTTGGTCCGGAACAGGAAGCCCAAAATTGTGGTCCAATGAATCCTATCTAAAGACCTCATAATATAAGCTTAAGTATAAGGTACATTTGTGTATGTGAAAGACTGCACATAACATGCAAACAAAATACTGAAGATGTGCAGCTCCAGGATATTAATGGTATACTAAACACTAAAATAGAAGGACAAAATAGAGAATTCTGCTTGACTTCCACACCCTTCCTCAACCCACTGGATATTTTTATTGGAAGTAGTTAATTGTGCTGACAGAGATTTCATATTTCCAAAGGGAATGTAGTTTGGCAAAATATCTTAGCTTTCAATACAGACAGATGAATAAAGGGTAACCTTTAAAATCCCCCTAGAATAAACTGTTGAGAAACAAAGCAGACACATGGAGAGACCATCTGCAAATTCTCTGAATGTGCAAAGCTGTAGAATACCATCCAGTCTGATATCAAATAGTTTTTAAGTGTGGTAAAATGGTACATATACATCTGTCATATTAAGAAAGGGCAAATATTAGACTTTCATTCTTGTTTATGATCTCCCACAGCAGCTACTACCCCAGTATTTATACACTGAGCAGATCTGCAAGAAGAGACACATGGTAGACTTCAAACAAAATGTGCATCATTCTGGCTTAAGAGAGTCCAGCCAAGGTTGCAGGTTTTCATCTTTACCTACTGGGAAAAATTTATTAGGAAAGTAGAAATAGTTCCAGGGCTGGCAGATATCAGATTAAAGAAATTTTCTTTACCAGTGATGTCCCCTTGGTCATGAATGTTTTCTCTCCAGAGCTCACATACTAAGCCTGGCTTCTGTAAACTCTGCTGGCCAAAGGGATTGCAGTTATTTAGGTGAGTCATGGAAAGAGAGGTCACTAAGGTAACTGTGACCTAGGCAACTAATAAATCATGCCCAGAGATTCATTTGGAAACATAAGTGTATTGAAAGTCAGCAAAGAGATACCGTATTTTCAACCAACATAGACAATTTTATGATTCTATGATTCTATGTCCTGCCTGGGAAGCAGGCTACTGTGCTCTGCAAAGACTGAAGCATATGCATTCTTTCCTCCCTCAGTGTAAAATTCAGTGCAGAGCATTAGAGCAAGCTCATGCTTTCTTCTTTAAAATAATAATTAAAAAAACACCAACAACAAAACAACAAAGACATAATGTCTGCATTTAGCCATGTGCATAGCAGATGTCAGAGAACCTGCACTACTTTGACAAACCCAAACGGATGTCTCTATAAGGTGAGAGACTACTGGCTTAGCTTTTCTTTAAAGTATTTTCCTTTTGCTATCAGCAACTTCTTTGCTCTGTTCAGACTTAGGGTAAGTCAGTCAGAACCCAAGTTCTTCCATCTGCATCTTGAGATGATGCAATGATGATTATATAGGAGGAAACAAAGCATGCAGCTGAATAGTCTGCTAACATACAGACTTTGAAGAGGACAGAGTTAGCACCATTCCCTACAAGGTCTGCATAGACAACAAGTTGTATGAAAAGACAATGACTATTGCTGCTGTTTCACTGAAATGATACAACCCATGTGTGCCACAGAACCAGTTCTCCAGTGGCTGCTGCAGTATTATACAAGGGTTCTGGTATTGTGAAAGGTGTGAGCATTGAATTTGCACTTCCTGCAGCTCCAAGGAGGCTATGGCAGGACTTGTGAAGGGAAGAGGGGTGCTGCTGTTCTGGCACCAGGAGATCAAGGTTCGGTTCTCATCTTTGCTACAATTTCTCTTTCTAATCTTGGACAAATCATTTAACCTCTCTGTGATTCAGTTCATGATATCTACACTATAAATTCATGCTTGTTTAAATAGTTCCTTTTGTTCTGCCAGAAAAGGAGGCAAGTAAAATGTGACAACTAAGCAGGGCAATAAGCCATTCCAGAGGTTAAGGACATCTGGTCTCTGATTTTTTTGTTTATCAAGAGATATTCTGTATAATGATGACTCCTAGTGGAATGGTGTTTTAAGTGTTGCCAAAATGAATAAAGATAGACTATGTTCTGGCAGCCTTTTTTTTTTTTGAATGGGCATTCTCATGCTGAATGCAGTAGCAAACCTTTGGTGCCCATCTCCCTTCTTCCCTACCAGGCTTTTCCCTCATGCTTAAAATTGAATCTTCTTATGTGTTTAAGTTGTGCAGGGAGATTGATTTTCCATTACAACTGAACTAAAAGGATTTGCAAAATTTTTTCCAGGGAAGTCATTGATTAGTGGAACTTGCACTTTTCCAAATAGTGCACTGATATCTAAGTGTCTTGATCAGATTAGACTATCCCATTCTCCCTAAGTAAAACCACAGAAGTCGGAGAAGTCCCTCTGTCCAAGAACTCAAGGCACATTCATGGCAAACCGTGGCTATTTCTGTCTGCTCAGTGATTTTCCCAGGAATGATAATTTGTTTATGGAGGGATAACTGATACAGTCTACCACAGTAAGACTTTAATCAAAGTCAATGGCAGGTTTCCACAGCACTTGGATGTTTATATTGCTGAGAACATGACTAGGTTTTGGCTGGTTTGGCACCTCTGCCTTTCACTATGGAGAAAGTGATAATGCCCATTAGCAGTTTTAACCAGCAACACAGAACAGGATTTTATCCATCCATATCCAGTCTAACCACTGTTCATAGCATCTCATGCTTTCTGTCTTCTGCTTTTCATCTTCTGCCATTTTATTGCATCCTTTGATTTCTCATTCAACCTTTGGCCACTAGTTCATCCAATATCATCATTATTTTGTAGGTTTTGCTGGATTAGTTCTGAGAGGATGACTCACAGGGAAGATACTTGTTCCTTTTAAAGTCTTTTGAAGTGCTTAACTTCTGTAATTATTTTCTTAATCACTATTTTTTTAAAAAAGTCAATATTCTGTCTTAGTACATTTATTTCAATAGCTGTGTAATCATTAATCTTCATTTTGAAAAAGTCATACAACTGCAAACTTCTTGTATTTTCTTGGATGTTTGCATACTTGGTTGCTCATCTGCACACCAGGTTCTGGTGATATTGGCTCTATTCATGCAAATAAAGCCTGCAGGAGCAAGCTTCCAACTGAGGAAAAACAGAAGTTTGCTTTTACCACCACCCCAGCAATTTCCAAAATGCACATGAGATTTAAAAAATGTCAATATTTAAATGATTTATTCTAAATTGGCTTCCTTTTTACCAAAAAGTGTACTGGTCTTCCAAAAACTGCTCATAGACAAAGTTGTCACCCTTCAAGGTGTGTGTTTCTATAACAACAAACTGGTTTTGGTATATCTGATACCCAGACAGAATTGGATAAGTAGCGCGTTATCAGGCTGTGAAAGGTCAGTAGTGGCCCTGAAGTAAGGAAGCAGAGGAAGGAAGATGGAGAAAGAGCATCACAGCCATGGTGACACAGGAGTAAACCTCTAAGGAAGTTCACCAAGGAGTGGTTTGTGCTATTGTGGGAGATTTGATTTCTGTACGTGCAGGCGTAGCTGGGACTGGTTTTAGTCTCAATAGCTTCTGTAATGATAGTAGTGAAGGGCATTAGGCACCAGCATGGCTTAGGGAATGGAACTCCTCATGCTGAGTCCTATGTAGGACTGGCATCCATGTTGGCTAATTTGGGTAAATCTACCTGTGCTGCAGTTATTCCTTTACACTGTAGGACAAACCCCTGAAGCAGAGTAATGTCATGGAAAGAAAAGGGCCATTAGCTATGGTCAGTAATACCCCAATGAAAGACTTACCTCTTACCTTTGTGGTTTCATCTAATGTGCTGGGCATATATGTTTTTGCAGATAAACCAGACCCACCTGCTGGAACACCTTGTGCATCAGATATACGGAGTTCCTCCCTCACTCTCTCGTGGTACGGTTCCTCTTATGATGGTGGAAGTGCGGTGCAGTCCTACACCGTGGAGATCTGGAATTCTGTGGATAACAAATGGACAGATCTCACTACCTGCCGCAGCACCTCTTTCAACGTGCAGGACCTGCAGGCTGACCGAGAATACAAATTCCGTGTGCGAGCTGCTAACGTGTATGGTATCAGCGAGCCCAGTCAAGAATCGGAGCTGGTAAAAGTTGGAGAGAAACAAGAAGGTTAGTTCTTAAAAGATTAAATAAATTCAATTGTATGATATCATAACAGTTCCCCAGTGAGGTCAGGCAGCTGTCCACACTCCTTTGTGTGCGCTTCTCTGCAATGAACACTTATGCTGGCTCTAAGTGCATTGAAGTCCCTTTCAGACTTCGTGTGCATGCCTGAGCATATAAGTTTTGCATGCATCCGATGTAGGAACTGGGCTTCAGGGGTCCCCAAACCCTGCCTTGTGAAAGCAGCCAATAATTGGAGTTCTGGCTTGCTGTGTGAGCACTGGCTCACAGTCTTGTGTAGTTCAGTACAAAGGTAAAGAGAGATGAAACCTTTCACGCATAATTTATACATTCCCACTATGCCCAGTTGGAAAACTATATTTGGTGGCTTACCTGAAATGTACTGATGGATTCGTTAGTTTATACTAAACACACCATGGAGAAACAAGCCATGAACACTATCCCAAATTTGCTTTTGGAAAGACTGAAAGTGCTTGCTGCTAGCCAAGCACTGAATATGCAGCAGAAACTGAATTAGCCTCTCATACCTAATTGTCAATCCTGTGCTTCAAATCCCAGGGTGGCAGAGCACCTCAGGCTTGTTGCCTCTACTACACCAGTCTTGTGAATTCAAGGCTGTCCTGCTTAGCACATTGGATTTGCAATGTTATGGGTGCTAGAAATACTTTTTAGCCTTTTTGATTAGTTGCCCATATTTGTAAAAATATTTTTCAGTTTCATTTGTCTCTGTCTTGTTGGGTTTTCTGCTTAAGATCTTCTCAATGGACTAATGAGAATAGCTACAGCATTTTAGAAATTATTCAGAAACTGGTAATAAATGGCAAACACACACAAAAATCAGTATTATTTTTTAAAAAACACATACCAAATACATATTTTTGTGCACACCCGCATCTGGCTAGTGTGCAAGGATCATTTGATAGTCATACCACACCAAAAAGCCCAGACAGGGAATAATGTATTTTGCCATTTTTCCTGTCTTTGAGGAGTGACCTGTGTGTTGTATCTCTCCCTCCCTACATATATCTGCAGAGTTTTGGAGTTTTAAGGGTCTCACATAACCTTTGTAATGTTATCTTTTATTGCCACAGCGAGACAAAATGATAGCACAGTGGTGCAGCATCACACAACTGTGTAAACCTCCCAACACACATTTCCAGACATATGTAAATCATATTTCTCTTCAAGTGCTAAATTGGATGCATTCCGAGAAATTACTTTTCTCTAAAGATTTAAAGCCTGATCTAAATCAAGATGCAGCCTCTCTTCAAAAGGGGAAAAAACAACATTAAAATTGAAAAGGAAGTGAGAAGGTATTGGCTCTTCATCATAAATTTCCCTGTGTTTGAATGCCCTCTTTCTTTAGTTGCAGGACAAACACCTTCTAGATTTAGGGACCTGACTCTTCCCTACATTTTTTTTTCCCTAGAGCAAGCACCACTTGTGCTGGACCAAAGCAAACAAGCTATTTTTCTTTTTAAGCCTGAGAGGTTTTTTACATAGATTTAATACAAAAAGTCTAGAAAGTGTATGAATCATTGTGACGCATATAAAACCAACAACAAAACCGGGTTGGTTTGAGTGAAAAGAAAATGCATTCTATTTGCAGAATCGTGGGTTGCCTTGGCACTCTCAATGCCAGTGCTTCTTTATTTTAATTCTGGAGACTGCAGCTAGTGTGGACAAAGGGCAAGTCATATAAAGCATGATTTTTCAAGTGTGTGAATATAACTGGTGCTTTAATTAAAGGCAGTGGAAAATGCATGTGTTCAGCACCTCTCAAAGTCAGGACTTTAAGTTGCCGTCTATGTAAACAGCCGAGTAGTGGGATTTTCCATTCCTGCCAGAAAGACTGATTACTGATCTTCATCCTGAGGTGGCCAGTGCATATTAACAATCTCAGTGTAATCTTAGTGAAGAAAGGCACAGCTAATTTCTCACTGTGCATTTAAAGGAAACAGCTACTAAAATAAGGTTGCAAGTCACAACCGATTAAAGTAGGCATTGCCATGTTTGAGGAAATTTTGGTACTGTTGACTCATTTCTGAGAAAGGTTTTAGCACAGCTACTCCATGCTCACCAAGCTCAGATATGTTCCGCTTATCTAATTTAGGCTTTCACTGGTGGACCAAAACGTTTCTAGTTCATGGCTTCAATATAGTGTCGCTGCAGAACCGGGAACTGGTTTCTTTGTCTAATCAGAATTTGGCAGACTTAAACTACTGGCAGCGTGGCTGGGATCAGCTCCCTTATGCAGCCCTTAAAAGGGGAGGAAAATGTGATGTGCTCTGTCCAGACATGGTTTCTAGCTGGGGAAGATCTGAGGACAGCTACCCTTGAGTGGGGAGGGCTCTCTTCCCTCCCTGCTCTTCTGCTGAATCCCTGCAAACCAGCTAGTCTGTGCTGGGACACACAAGGGCTGCAAATTCAGGAAAAGGAGAGAAGTAACAGATTATACCTCCTTGATCGGCTTTGGTATCTGAATACAGATGGAGCGTGATGTGTTGGATGTGAAAAGGTGATGCCCATGCAGCGGACCAGCTATCTGCTCACCCTGCACTCTTTCTTTCTGTTGTTTCCTTCTCATCCTGCATATAACTCTATACTCCGAAGCACCCAGCGGTGTCCAGAGTACCACATTAATGTTTCATAACATAAATCTGTTGAGACAGTTGGTTGAGCTTGTGCTCTACTATGGCAAAGTGCACCTTCAGCAGCTAAAAGGAGACTTATACAGGTCACTGTGTAACAGCCATTGCAGTATCTCAAAGTCATGTTATAGCCACAGGTCTTAGGAGCAAGCCCAAGCAGCGTAAATAATATATGACATTCCAGCTATGGCCCCTTTTACCTCATACCTGCAGGCAACATGGGGAAGAACACACAGACTGGTGCTACTGATAATTCACACACCTGAAAATCAAAAATTAAAATCGAGACATTCGGGCCACCTTTTATTCTGTCTCATGTCACCAGGGTTGCAGACATCTCTGCCTGCCTTTGAATATTCCTGCAGAACTGTGGTTCTGTTTGGACCTCAATGATATAAAATTCAGCTATGCTCAGGAAAGTGCATGCTGTCTGAATTTTCTAGTCATCTTGAGCCTGAAAAATTTGTCTGAATGCTTTGCAGAAAATCTTTTCAAGTACAAACTGGCTTTACTTTTGGCTTTGTAATCCAGAAGATGCACAGAAAAGCTAGAATTTGCTGTTGAAGTGTTATGGATTTTAATATTTTGAATTTATTTTCTATTTCACTAAGGCATTTCTAAAGCTATTTATTAGTTGCCTTTGAGATGATTCAGTATCCTGATGTTTCTAGGAGGCAGATATAGCAGACAAGTACTGCAAAACACAAGAATTTCATTTATTAAGAAATGGTCACTAGATTGTGGTTATGTAATTAATAGTCATGTAGAAATGGTGAAGAGATTTTAATTATGAACTTAATGCATAAATTCTCTGCTTTTTGCTCCTTAGCTATAGGGTCCACCAGTTGCTCATGTTACTGTAAATAATTTCACTATTTTGTATAAGTAGCATATCCTATATGATAATTTATTTATGTCTTTATTTCCATCATAGAACCTAAAGAGGATGAAGTGGAACTATCTGATGATGGTAAGAAAGTTCGTATCTTAATCAGAACAAATGCAAGTCTGTGTTTTTAATTCATGTTCTATGGAGGTTTTGATCATGTTCCTTATTCCTTGTGTTTGTAGAAGGGAAAGAAACAGAGATTGAATATCGGACGGTTACCATCAACACTGAACAAAAAGTTTCAGACATCTATAATATTGAAGAAAGACTTGGATCGTAAGTACTATATTGTATCTTTGAGGACATGGTCTTTTCAAGGCTGTCAGTCAGTGTTGAAGATCATGTGCATTCATTCATTGACGGTGTACTGCACTTTCAACATTCCAGCTGGGCTCCTCCGTTGCAGTAAAAATAGATCTTAACATATATTGGCCTCCACTCCATAAAGATCCTTTATTCCTATTAAACAATAATTTTAAATAGGCACTACATGCATTTCTGGTAATAAAACTGCAGCCAACAAATGAATAAAGCTAGAGGATTCGTTAGTTGTTCAGCATTCTAAAAGCTAGCTGAAAAAAAGGTACACATTGTGCACTTGCATTTCCATTATATCCATTAGTGGTAATAAGATTATCCTGCCCACAGGCAGAATCTCTGTTGACAGCGGTCATAATCCCAAGAGCATTAATGGTATTGCTCAGTGAAGGTCAGTGATTAGCCTGGCTGCATTTCTCAGTGCTCAAACTCGTGGTTATCTGGATCGCATGCCATGATAATCTGTTAGCAATTTGTGTGGCTGGTGGTGCTGAGGGCAAGGGGATCCTGTATCCTGCCATTAACAAATCTCGGTAAGTGTATTGTAGATGCAGAACTGTACATACACAGCAATGGGAAACAATAGTACTGAAACCTTGAGCATTCAGATTCTGAATTCACCTGTATCATATACCTGAGATGTCTCCTATCTGATCCCCCTTCAGAGGTGTATGACCTATAGAAAACTGTCAAGAAAAACTTGAGTCATGTGAATTAAAACCTGGTAGGAGTCCATTTTTCAAACCCTCCTGTATCAAACTTGCTACTTGGGATAGCAAGATAGCTCTAAATGCAGTATTCATTCAAAAGTTCTTGCACATTACTCCGCACAAAATCAGTTCAAAACAGTACTTAGTATGAAGATATGGAGTGGTTGCGCTGGAATATTTAGTAAAATGTTGCTTTTCACAATGGCACATACACTGCAAAAGCTTTTAATGGATGTAATTATATATTTTCAGGGGGAAATTTGGACAAGTCTTCAGGCTTGTTGAAAAGAAGAATGGAAAAGTTTGGGCAGGAAAATTTTTCAAAGCATATTCTGCCAAGGAAAAAGAAAACATAAGGGAAGAAATCAGCATCATGAACTGTCTACATCATCCAAAACTTGTCCAATGTGTAGATGCCTTTGAAGAAAAAGCCAACATCGTCATGGTCTTGGAAATGTAAGTATAAAGCAGATTGTACTAACAAAGCTAATAATATTGAAAATAATTGTCCATATAAAAGTACCAACTTACCTAGACATGGGACTGTCAAAAACTTTGACATCCATGAGGCCTTGATGGTTTTTACATCTTGCAAGTTTTTCCAATTATTTATCCAACTTTTTTAAACTGCATAACTGAATGTGGGTTGTATCTCTTAAAACTCAATGAAGATGTGTTGCAGTTTTTATTGTCTAGTTTGTTTGGTTTTTAATCGAGTATACGTGGTGTTTTTCTGCAGCTCACTCTTTTATTGTCAACTTGGGAGGGGAAAGAAAAAATGTTAGCTGCAATTTGGGCTTTCATTTCAAACCAAAAACATGTTTAAAGAGGAGAAAACATATTTTTTTTCCTTTAGGCATTTCTGAACATGTATTGAAGAAGCTCATGTTAAATTTCACTTGAACACTGATGAGCTCTCTCTTGCTCAATTGGATGTTGCTGCACAACAGATTGTAGGAAAGAAAGATACACTTGAGAATGCAAACATCTAGGATACATTCTAACAAAATATCTGAATTTCCATGAAAAATTCACCCAGGCAAAATTACAGCACCCAAGAGGTATTGGGAACTGCTATATCAGGTTTTATATTTTTAAGAGACTTCAAAGGATTAGTCTGATGTGTTTTTCCTGCAACAACATAAATACTCTGATTGCAAAACATTTGTTTATAATAAAGGAGTACTGCCTGAAAAGTCTCCACAGGTGAACACAATGAATGTGCTAAATCTGGATCAGTAGTTGCAGAAAGACCACTTGCTCTGACTGTTCCCCTCCCCCCCAGAAAAAAACAACCTAATTGATAAATTGATCTACCCTTAATGTCAATGTGCAGATTCTCTATGGTGGCCCAGGTGCAGCAGTTGTAGAAGGGGATTTCTCCTTTACCTGAAAGACATTGCAGTCTTCATCCAAAGCTGTACAATTAAGTAAAGCTGAATTTGAACACAGTCCATGTTGCTGTCTTCTTCTTGCTGAGTAAGATAGCAATGCTTAGTTTTACTACCCAGAAACTGTTCACCTTGAGCTACTTACTCCACACTATTGTGGGAAGTAGCAGAAAAGGACCATAAAAACAGTGTATTTGAAAATAGAATTTACTTCCAGAACAGAGTAAGTTCAGAGAACATTCATGCACCAGAATTCATTATAAGAAAAGAGTCTGCACAACATGGGATGGAAACTATTGGTCAGACTTCAAAAACAATAAGAATGACCAGCGTGACCAATGTTTGTATCATCCAAAACACACCTGCTTAGAGTGAATCCCATACTTGTGGCAGTAGCAGCTGGAAAGAAAATAAAATCCTCCTCTGTGCTTATGATTTTCCCAAAAGGTTACATCAGTGACTGTTCTGCTGCCACATCTACTTTGTGTGCTGTCTGCTCAAGCAGAGGCAGGCTTTTTGCTGGCTGGAAGTGCTGAATAGGGTACAAATTGTTGAAAGCAAAAGAAACTGTATGTCTATTTTGCTTGCTTGGCACTTGCCTAGATTATGTGCAACCTACTATTGCATTTGCGTATTTCAGAGACGGGATCTCCATTATACAACCTTGGTACTTACATGCAAGAAGGTGCTTTTATTTTTAGATTCAGCGGTTGAGCAAGCTGGTGACGGTAAGGGAAGGGAGCCCTACTTAGCTTGGAACTGGGAGCTGGCAGACCTAATGGAAAACAAGTAAATGTATAAAGAGTATTGAATAACATATGGCTTCACAGTCCATTAGTTCCCCTCTGCCAACAAAGGGGGGTTACTTTTTAAAAATACAGAAAAGTGCAATCAAATTTAAAGTAATTTTGTTAATCTGTCTAATTTGGATGCGATTTTAGTCTGGGGTGGCCACCTTTTCTGTCTTTTTGAACCCTCCTCTGTAGGAGCAGAGGTTCTGAAAGCGGCCCTCAAGCAAGCAATAGCCCTGGAGCAGGTCTGGGCAGGGAGATGCTTGTGTGACACCTTCATGTCAGAGGAGTTGGTAGCCTCTGTACTGTCACACATTACCCAGCTGACAGTCCCAGTGTGGCAACCGCTCCTGTATTGCTAGAGAGCCACCGATGGATCATTTGTGCTTTAGCTGTGAAGCTACTGTTTCCTTGCATACCAAAGGAGTTACGGGAAATACCTTCAAGAATTCTTAATATCCAAGCTGTTCTGAGAGCTTAAACAGAGTCTAAAAGCGTAGATTTCAAAGAAATGGAGCTCTCCTGCCAACAGTCTTCTTTTAAACAAGATTTTAGCAGTAACTGAAACTCAGCAGCTGCCCTTCCACTCAAATTTGAGCTGCTGATGAGGATTTTTCTTCCTGATATTCAACCTAAAATTTTCATTTTAATTTTATTCCCACATATTTCTTATAACATTTTAACTTCACCCTCTCGCCTTTTAATATTTGTCATGCCACTGTTTTTTATGTTTTGATCTCATATTTATAATAAATTCAGAATTTGTTATCATTCATTTAAGATCAAACACTTTGATGTGTTCTTCCCTGGAAACCCTTCCATCTACTATTTGCTGGGGCAAACCTCAGGCATTTCCTTTTCAAATGTCACGATGTACCTGGTCCACAATAATCATCTCAGTGAAAAAAGAATGTCTGAAAAATAGTAGCACATTGTGAATGGTGTTCAGCACAGGAGCTAAGTGCCTTTAAGTTTTTACATACTTCAAATAGTCAGTTTATTTTGGCATGGATCAGAAGAAGGCTGTTGTATTGCAAATTCAGACTATTAAAGCAAGATTTCAGCAGTAAACTCAATTCATTTCATGTGATTTAAGTCTGCACAAGTCACCAAGGTTTTCCCTTTTTTTCGAGGGAAGATTTACTAAAATGCAGTTGAGTATTTGTCTGGATAACTCCAAGGTAGAGTTTACTCACTATTCCTCCATGACCAAGACCATACCATAAAATACTTTTTAAATGTGTTTTTTGTGACTCTATGGCCAGGAATATTTCCTTCTGTGACCCTATATAGAGAAGACTGAAAAGAGGAAAGTCCAAAAAAGAATAAGAGATACAGATTCTGAACTAGTGACTGTGTGGAGAAAGACAACTTCACCCTCTGTGCATACGTAGGGCCTACTCTGCATCGGTTCAATTCAGCTTCCTGAGCTGGCAAAAATTAAACTGGATTTGGTTCAGGATATAAATGCAAATATATGCATTGTGTAAATGCAGTTGCAGTTTAATCTAGTGGTGCTACTAGAGAATCTAGAGGTCCCAGGGTAAAACCAGCACGCAGATGTATTGACAGTAGTTAATTCCCAAATAACACGCCAAAAAGTGGTGCTTGAGACTATGGTACAATTTCTGAAAATGTTTCACTTTAGGGATCTGAAATGTATGGCACTTTTATAGTAAAAATAAGTCATCATTATCTGTGCTAAATAGCCAAAAAGCAGCTGGTACTTTTTATTATTAGGATGGTTATAATTTGGAAATGCAGGGTACTCCAGATATAAACATTTTGCATGCAGATGTTTTCATAAACACCTCCACACTGGTTAATGTCTTATCAAAGTAACAAAATACCGTATCCCAGGCTTTTCAGAGTTGTTTATTCAACACCTTTAACCATATTATTGGCTTTATGTTTCAGATACATTATAAGCCATGTAACCTCGCAGTTTGTCAAGTATGCTATACTTACTATTTTCTTGTTAATAGGAAACTGCAGTAGCATTTCTAATTATACACTTTCTGGAATTTTATAGCCAAAGCAACAGATGTGTCCAGAACTCCAGATGTTTCAATTTCAGTTTAGTACACAAGGGATATAATCATGTATCTGACAACCTGCAAGCACTGCAAGGCCAGTTTTCAGCTGAGTGTTTTCTTGATGTAACTGAAAGGTGCAATTACATTTGGCAATAAACACAAATGTTGCAAAATATTAAGCCATATAAAGACCATGGAGCATTTAATGTAAAACAGATTTCTAAGAGCAAAGCTGCTCTTCACCATTTGGTCCTTTCTATACAGGTCATTCTCTTGCTGCATACAAAAAAAGTATTTTGCATTTTCAGGATGAAAGCCGATAAATTAATGCAGTGATTTCTCAGAATTAAAAACAAAAACAAACAAACAAACAAACAAACAAAACCCCAACCAAACAGAAAAATAAACAAAAACCAAACCAAACCAAAGCCAAAAAATAAAACCCAACCCACAAAACAAACCACATCTTAAATTTTGCTTTATTAAATCTAGGTTTAAAATGTCGCACTTTAGTTCCACACACAGTTCAGTCCAGGAGATTCTACTCTGGAAAGATGAATTATTTCACATCTTAAATAAGCATAAAAATGGAATTGACCTACAAGGATTGTGATGATAGTTCAGCTAAAAATAGCATCACTGAAAGAGCTGTGGGTTATATCCTTGTCCTGTCATAGCTAAGGAGGAAATTCCCTCTGAGTAAACTCGGGTCAGTAATTTACCCTTTGAGCTTTGCATTCCAATTACCATATCATTTGAATTCTTCCATCTTCAGCCTTTCTTTGTCACTCTCAATCTCTCTTCTTCCCAAACTTTTGCCAATGTACTAGAAGTTTTGTCCTCTTTTCCTGGAATTCATCCCAGGTATTTTAGGGTTTTTTGTTTCTAAATGATGTTATCTGCACTTGTGTAGTGGTGGAGCAGTGACAATCAGGCTCAGAGTCTGGAGCAGTGTTAGAAACACGTGCCAGTGGGTTGACAGTCACACAGTGCATGCTTCATTGCCAGCTGCATGGGCTGCATCCTAAAGGTGAAATGCAAATCCAGCTACATCCTTACCTCTTGGGATAACAGGATGTGTGTTTCACAGTCATAGCCTGGGAAAGACAATCAGAATGGAAAAAATATTTCCATTTATACCACATACAAGAGGTGATTCTTCCTATGTGATCCGTGTGTCTATGGAAAATGTCAATTACAAAACATAGATTGCTTCCTGAAGTGACTGTTGCAAGCTTGAACTATCCACATTTGTGTAAAGGAAATAGTTCATTTACTCCTAAAATAGCAGTGCTGCAGGTGTTTTATTCTGTCTTTCATAGGGTTTCTGGAGGAGAACTCTTTGAACGAATCATTGATGAAGACTTTGAACTGACGGAGAGAGAGTGCATTAAATATATGAAGCAGATTTCAGAAGGAGTTCAATATATCCATAAGCAGGGTATTGTCCACTTGGATTTGAAGCCAGAAAATATTATGTGTGTCAACAAGACCGGTACAAGTATCAAGCTCATTGACTTTGGACTTGCAAGAAGATTAGGTAAGGATTTCTCTGCCTATTTCAATATGACACGGGGAAAGGGGCAGGACAAGCAGTAATTCATACTTATGATTATATTCTTTAATGTATAAAGAGTATATTAACATCTTTCCTATAACTAGTTATGGTTTTAGGGAAAAAATAGAAAAGGGAAAAAGACAGCATTCAAGAGTGAAAATAAAGCACCTCATCTTTACCTAGAGTTTGCAATGATGTGTATACAATCTACCTGTCTGTTTCTATGGCTGGGGTATCCCTGTAGGTTGCACAGTAGTAGTAATCTTAACAAATATTTACGTTTGCTAAAGGAAACCATAAAACACTAACCCTCTAACTGTAAAAAACAGAACAAAGCCTCAATGTTCATGAATACTACTAATCCTTGAAACTTCTGTGACAACAGGAGTTAAGAAGATGTTTGAGAACACCTTGAGATATGCATGGTTGCATCCAATTTACATTTCCCCATTAGCCTTATCAAGTCTTATCCTAAACACCAGCATAATGTCATACAAGTTAAACACGGGAGAAATTCTGTACAGAGCTGTGTTTTGGTCATGCATAAAAAAAATTAATGAAATAGCGCTACTTGATACAATGGGCAAGGGAGGGAAAGGGAGAAAGTTCCATTTGACAAGCTCCTCCTCTTCCTAAGCTGTTTTTAGCTGCTTCCTATCATTAATTTTGGACTTAGCTTTCCAACATTCTGCAGTTTGAAAGCCAAAGGCCTTGAAGGGCTCTTGTCTTCATATTGCTCAGTGTTGATTCAGCTCTAAAAAGCAGCTCTCCAGTTGTATTTGTTAATGTTTAACACCACCAGCATCACACACTGATCTTTTTTAATCTTGTATTTTTCCAAGAGAAAGGAAATCATTCCAGGAATTAAAAGAGCTAAAATACTTTATGAGCCTGTTATACTGGGACCCAGAGCTGAGAATTGTGGCTCTTCTGCCATGACATTGATTGGGACAACTCATATAAATTGCGTCTCTACATAAAGTAGCCCATAGCTGGATTCTTAGTTGTAGTCTTTCACCTTCTCTCTTTAAATAAAATAGTATTTAATACTTATTAAAAGTAGAGCAATGATTTTTCTAAGAGTAAAGTTTGGAATTATAAACTTTCTGATTTTTGCTATCTGCCTACATGCTGCTGTTTTGTTTGACACTTAAAGTAAGAGGTACTGCATACCCAAGATTATAGTTTTACTTAAACAAACCAAAAACATTATGTTGAATGAATAGGGAAAAAGAAATCTGCTTTTCAGATTTTGAGATGATGTTCAGCTCCAGAAGGGTATTACATGAATCTTGATCATGTGGACACTGCAAACACAGAGATAAGGCATTTATTTCGTTCATTAAAAAGCAGACATCACTGGCATTTATGTTCCTTCAGCAGTATGAAGCCAATAGTTTTCTGAGAGTGTGAACTGGATTTTGTTGTTGATGAGGAAACAGCTGAACTGTTAACTAAGTTCCAGTGCAGAAGTCTTTGTTATCAGAGGTGTGTGAAAGACTTTACCCCATGATGTTCCAGCTGTTCAGCCTGAAAACTGTACATTTACTGCACAAGTGAGTGATTTCACTAATAAGATACAATGGAACCACAGAATGGCCTTTTTATAGAACTTTCTTCAACTTCCTTTTTAACTCCAAAGCACAGTTAAACCTACATTTAGCAAAAGGAAGATCTGTTTTCAGTAATCTGTTCATATCCATCAGCTTTTCCATTTTTCTGTTAATCTCGTGGAATCACTGTGTGTTGCAGGGCTGACACTAGCCTGTGAGCTGCAACAGTCAGGCCATATTTAGTACATCTCTAACCTATATATAAGTTTTCTTGATGTAGAAGGGTGGGAGCTATGGGCATTGAGGCTGATTTTACAATGCTGTATGTTGATTTGGCTTAACATGTTGCTAATTCTTGCAAAGTTAGAATCATAGAATGGTTAGAGTTGGAAGGGACCTTAAAGATCATCGAGTTCCAACCCCCCTGCCTGCCTCTTCCAGTGTCACACTGCCCTCAGAGCAAAGAATTTCTTCCTTATGTCCCATCTAACTCTACCCTCTTTCAGTTTGAAACCATTACCACTTGTCCTGTCACTACAAGTTATATTATAGGTATTTGCTGTTTCTTTCATTTATATTCAGGTATATGCTGTTTCTTTCACTAAGTTATATTATAGGTATTTGCTGTTTCTTTCATTTATATTCAGGTATATGCTGTTTCTTTCACTAAGTTATATTATAGGTATTTGCTGTTTCTTTCATTTATATTCAGGTATATGCTGTTTCTTTCACTAAGTTATATTATAGGTATTTGCTGTTTCTTTCATTAACCTGACATTCTGGATAACTGTGTGGCATTTCCCTAGGAAGAGAAAGTGCCTTCCCATTCCATGCCCATAAAGCAAAGAAATTGTGTTAATCATGAAGACTTTTGTAACATTTTGGTTGAGATATTTTCCAAAAGCAGAAAACAATTTTTACTATTTCAGTTACTTACAAAAATTACTAAAACCGTTTTTCAGTAAGTGCTCTCTTCTTGTCAGTTGTCTTTCATGGTGCATTGAGGGCGCGTTCCTCCACTTGTGTCCCTTTGAGCCTTGTGATTTTGAAATTGGCTGTCAAATTCCCTTTGGCTTTGATAGATGTGGGATTGGAGCCCCCGTACTATGAACCTGACCCCAACTAAGCAGGGGCCTGCTGAAGGGAACAGTGGCTGATTTTGCATTTCAGCTCATGAGATTTAGTTTTAACTTTTTGTAACGAGCACATACTGGTGCCTCTAAATATTCAGTGTTTTGATCAGTTTTAAAGAAATTAGAATCAGCTCCTTCTGGAGTCATCTTCTGCAGCTAATTAGTTCTCTTACACTGGCAGGAAATACCAAAGCTGCAGCGGGATATTTTCCTGACCTTTTTTGGTGTGCTGAGGAACACATGTAGAAAATTGTTTAAGATAAACTTCTTGAGGAGAAAAGAGAATGGTTTTTGAGTACTGTAAAGATTTTTTTTTTTTAATCAGTTGATTATACACAGTGTCGGCAACAGTTTCCAGCCAGCTTGTCAGCTTTCCGTCTGAACCAGGGGATATCCAAACACAGATCTTACTTGTGTACTAAGCTTGTAAACATCAGGGTAAAGATTTGACATATTATTGCATAGAAAAGGTCTTATTCTTTTTTTTTTTTTTTTTTTTTTGCACAGAAAATGCTGTATCAGTTGTTTCACACTGTATGCTTGCACTCAAGTGCCATGTTTTCAAAAAAACCTTTCTCTGAACTGTGGGCAGCACATTTCATACACCAGCCTTTTGCATACACAGTGCCTCGTGGTAGTTTACACAGTGCCCAGAAAAGCCTCCAAACTTGGATGTAAAAGTCTGAGCCTGAGATTTGGATGATCATGATGAAGCTTTTAGCAAATAGGTTCTTTGTGATGAATTCCAGTAACTTTTCATATGTACAGTTGGGAAAAAAAGGTAGATGTTGACCTTACAAAGAAAGCAAATAGAAAAATTGGATCTTCGGCTTCCTGTTTGTGAATGGAAAAAGAAGGGTGATCTCTCACTCCTCGTTGCCACCGTGGAGAAGACATGACCCTTGTTTTATGCTAAGTCAGTTTAGATTGGGTATTAGGAAAAGGATCCTACTTTGGGGGACAAGAAAACTCCGATTACATGAACGTAGGGATGTGGTGGAATAGCTTTTGAATGTGCTTTTTAACGGCTAGTCAGACATCTGGCAGGAAGGTCTTGATGTTGGTGAACTTGTAGGGGATCTTTCCCGGGGCTGCTCCCAGGCATTCATCTGCCTGTCTCTGTCTCTAGACATGGGTACTCTTCGCAGGGAGGGGCCTCTGAAAGCAGAGATAACGTGCAAATAATTTACTATCACCATACCTAAGCAGAGCAAAAAGGGTTTCACAGCATTTAAAATGGGCAAGTGGCATTACTGACTGTGGTAGCGCTTGAAGGTTGCCTCAAGCATGCTGTTCAATCACTTAAGTTATTAACCCCATAAATCCTTCAATTTTTATTTAGTAAATCGGGGATTTGCATACCTCAAAAGAGTACTAACTCAGGCGAATCATTGTTTTTTATGAAATAGTTTAACAGCTTTGAATGGAGGTAAGTGTAGATGTGGAGTCAGTAGTGGGATCAACATTTACGTTGCAAAACTTTGGACAGGAGGTTCCAGTAAATAAAAATATTCTGTAAAGATTCAGTGTTGTGAACATGTAGCTTCTCTTCTAGTCCTCGCAAAGCTTTGATCTGCCTGCTCTTTGAGGTTTTTTAAGCCTTTCTCTTGATTACAGAGCTGCAAATCTCCATACCTTACAGGAGCAGGACTGGAATCTGTTACATCTGTTTCTTTTCCCATTGGTATCTGTTTTGTTTAGATGGTAATCTCTTTGGGAGAGGGATGGTTCCTCACTGTGTCATTCTGCTGTGCCTAATCTGTGCTACTCTTGCACAAAAGAGAAATGTAACACAATGAATCTCAAGGCAAATACTGGTTGCTCAGGCACATGTGCAGACTGGGACAAGAGTTTCTCAACCTAAATCCAAGCCTGTTTCAGGGCAGAAACAATTTATTCCCCGAATAAAACTGTGGAGTGGCAGCTGATGACGAAGTGATTGTGGTCCCCCTTCACCGCTTTGGAGCTCTACAGGGTATGCCTGTGGGCATGCTTGGTTTTGAGAGAAGCCTGGAAACAAGTTTTACTGACAAGGTGGTGATCTGCCACACGCACATCATTAGCTGCTTTTCTTGTTTCAACACCAACCCATGCCACTTCAAATTTCAGAGATGTACAACCCAATATTGATTTCCCTTCCTGTTCAAACTATTAAAAAAAAAAAAAAAGTTAGATTAAATAGTTATTTCTTTTTATTATAGTTTTTTTACTGCTGTTTCTCTTTACAGTAGAATCCTTGAGAAGATCCCCAGGCTTTGATAAATCTTAGATAATTTGTGAAAACTTTAACTTCTTTCTAACACTGGAATCCTGAAGTCCTCTTGTGCAACTGCTGAAGTGCTGGAGGCTCAAACACTTCTACTTTTCTGCTTCAGGGGCATCCAAATCTGAATTAAGCACCAAAAGTTCTTGTCTTTCTTAGACTTAGTCTTGTGGAAACTCCTTGCAATGGGAATCTTCTTACTATGTACCTTGTACAGTGCTGTGTGCTTGAGGATGCTTAATAAATAATTCTTCATTGCTACACATGTATCAGCTAGGAAAATAGTAGTTATTAGTAGGTGGGTTTTTTTTCTGATAAAATTCTTTAACAAAATCGCAAATATGAGGACAAAACTGGTTTTCCTGTTACTGGGGATTGTTTTTAAAAATCTGCAGGCAGCAGTTAATGGCTTTCTGTTTCATTCTTCACAGAAAATGCAGGTTCTCTGAAAGTTCTCTTTGGGACACCTGAGTTTGTGGCTCCAGAAGTTATAAACTATGAACCTATTGGATATGAAACAGATATGTGGAGTATAGGAGTTATCTGCTACATTTTGTGAGTACCTTTGCTGTTCTTAACACAAATCCTGACAGTTGCTGAACATACGATATTTCCCTAGGAAACTTTTGAATTCTTCATCAATTTTCAGGCCTTTTGTATTCTAATTAGCAGCTCTAACACGTTTAATAAAAATTCTCTGTTCTCTGAAGGGTGTAATTGTTAAACTGCAGAAGTAGCAATTCTGGAAATTCAGCCATTTAGTGCTGTACATCTTGCATCATAAACCAGCAACACTTCATCTCATTTAAAATGGCAATGTGGCAGTATTTTATTATTAACTTTAAACTATTTTCCTCCCCAGATATTAAAGCAAAATGTTTGAGCACCCACTCATAATTGAAATTTCCATTCCTTTATTCCCAAGAGAGAAAAATTTTGTGAAATTTTGAGGTCTTCTGATTCATATTGTATATGAAAGTATGACAGCATTACCATATCTGTTCACAGTGAATTTTAATTTATTACTAAGCACAAACCACTGGATAAATACATTTTATAAGCAGCATGGATCAAGCTCATGGAAATATTTTAGAGGATGGTTGTCTGCAGCTCTTGGTTATGTGTTTCAGTACTTGATTTGATCGTTTTATGTGATTTGATTACACGTGAACTTCAATGGGTCTAGAGAAACATATGGAAATAGGATTTCCATGCCTAGAACAGCAAGTTATCTTCCTCCAGCTGTGGCTCTACACATTTGATGCCGTATAAAAAATGCAAAGAGAAGCTCAGTTTGGAGCATGGTTCTTTCTCCCTCGCTCCAGATTCAATAGTAAGTAAATGACAGATCTGCTTTGTGCTCATTCTTTTAAAAGGCTTCTCTCAATACCTTACTTTCCAAGCCTTCTCTCCTCCTTGGCTATTTTCTTCCTTGACACCTGGCAATGCCCAGTTATTAGCCTCCTTTTCACTCTGTCTTTCTGTAATTCTGCTTGCCTCGTCAGTCTGCCCTTGTTCTCATACTCTTCTCATTTCTAAACTAAGCAACAGCATTTTCCTTCTTGTCCTGTGCAACCGCTACTACACCAGCTCCCCCACTCCCAGAAGACTCTGAATATTTCTGTTATCTTCTGTTTCTTATGTGAAGTGCGCTACACTCTTCAAGGTCACTTTGTTCTGCCAGTTTATTTAAAGGACCTTTATTTTCCATTCACTTCCAGCATTTCTTTCTAGATCTTGAAAGCTCGTTTGGATCATCCTGTAGCTCAAATAGTGTAGACCACACACGCCGTACTCAGATGACAAATTCATTTATTTCTCTAGCTTTTGAGGCCTCCTGAGTTTCAGAGCACTGAAGAGCGGCGTGGCGATCCCAGACTGCCCTCGCAGCCATGGAACACCCAAGGGTTCCGTCAATGCTGCATTGCCCTCTAGAGGCCTCTCAAGCGCTCAGGAACAGAACGTTAACCACGGTGTGACACACACATTGAGGGGCTTTAAGGGCTTCTGCTGTCATTTGTTATCGAAGCATATGTGAGGGTTTGTGTGTTTGCAGTATAAGCAGCGACATGTCTGATAACCGAGGCAAAAAGCGGTGATGGCAGTGGTGTGTCCTGCATACGGTACGTGCTGGAGAACACAAGACAAAAAGAGCAGGGGAAACAGATGGAGACAAGGTGACATGTCTTGCCCAAGACCAATCTGCTGGCCATGCCAAAACTGCTTCCTCCCAGTTTCTCTCTGCCACCAGAAGCAAGATATTTGAATGCTGTAATGTTTAGCTGATGAATGGGGGTGGTGCTACACAGGTGTTACAGGTGGCCTGGTATGATTGTGAAACGTTATGAAATTGCTTCTTTGCTAAAATGTCTTTAAGATCATTTAACTCCTTATGAGGGGAAACTTGCATTACCTAAATGCAACAAAAGTCTTCTTTTTTGATGCATAACTATTAATGATTAACAGTAATAATCAGCTTTTTTTCTTTCTTGTGATAAGAATAAAGCAATAGAAGTTAGGGAAGACCTGTGAGTCATCACTTGGACTTTCCCTCTCCACCCAAGGGACAAGGCTCCCAATCTGTCTTCACTTCCTTAAAGCCCAGTTATTTTTGCAGACTTACAACTATGAGCCAAAACGGACCATCACATCATCATTACAGAATGCAAATAAAAGTCATTGAGAACTGCATCTCTCTTTGCTTGTAGCTCTGCTTTCCTGTTGTGATTATAAGCTCAGAACTGCCAAATCTCATGCACAAAGTGCAAGACCCGTTCATCTGGTGCATGTCTCACATCCCATCACTGTGCTTGTAACTCAGCATTTGCATCCCCTCTCCCCTGACGTTGGTGAGCAGGGCCATGAAGCGAGAGGTGAGCTCTGCCACAGCATCGGGCTTAAGGATAGGTCTGCTACAGGCAGCTGTTGACCCAGAGCTGCTGTGTCCATCGTATACCCTGAGCGAAGCAGCAGGGAGCAGGCTGCTGCACATTTTGACACAACCCCTCTTTTAAGGTAGGGTTCTAGAGTGTTGAGAGACCAGTAATCTGCCTAGAAAGAGAGCTGTTTCCATTGCATCCTGTACAACAGTGAATACAAACCAGGTTTAGCAATGAGCTGCTAAGAGATCTTGGTGGGTGAAGGGTCTTCCCTGCAGAGGAATAGATGGGATGAAATCTCATGTAGGAAACAAGGTGACAGTGCTCCTCCAAGACCCTGCAGCAAAACCTCTGTCCTACCTGCCATTATGCAGGCATAAGTACAGGTATCACCCCCTCCATTGGCACGCTGTATCTGTCTACCTTACAGCATGACTGACCTAATTCCATCCTTCAGCTCATAGGTTCCCTTTCCACATTTCTTAGCTACACATTAAATCCTTTTAATCTTCCTGGATGACTTATTCAGTCTTGTCTCTTCCTTAGTCTTTGTTCTTCCTTAAATTTCCCTGTTTGTATTCTCCACCTCATGTTTTTTATCTTTCACTTTTATCTTGTTGTCTGTCCTGTTCCGCATCACTGTGCTGTCCCACATACTTCAGTTGATCTATTGCCTTTGAAGTAACAGGCCACAAATATTACAGCTTGTGTATATCATCTCCATTTATATCTATTTCAGTGCTTCTTCCTGCATTCACAATCACCTTTATCTAACGAAGGTTAAACCTCCTGAATTCTTTCCAGTTCTTTCTGACCCATGTATTCTTCTGGGCATTGCTGGATTTGTTTGTTGTTTTTTCGATTTCTGGTTCTTTTTGGTGAGCCATTTGGATAGTCAATGCTTCTGATATTTAGTAATCTGAAACAATTTCTAAATTCTATTTTTATTTCAAACCAAATTTCAGCCTAAGATTGCAGCAGTGCATGTGCGTGCTCTGACTGTGGGTAGCCCTTTTCTTTCTGTCACCGCAGGATCTGACTAGTTTCAGTGAGGAGCTGGCTGTGGCTGATTCAAACCTCTGTTTGCTCTCCAGTAGTTCTTCTTGCTTTATCGGTGCCAGGCAGCGTATATCTTTTCGAGTAGCTGATCTCTGTCAATTAGTAATTTTTTAATATGCTATACCTTAGGCCTTTTTTAACACCACACTTGATCTTGCTCTATACTCTCTTCTTTCAGCGCCTTCCTCATAACACCCACTCTGATTCTTCAAACTTTCCCTTTCCTTTTTATCTATTGCTTTGTACAACACTGCTGTTATTCCTCCCTTGTTTGGCCGTCTGGGTTGGTGGAAAGATCTTTCAGCATCATTCATCTGCTGACTTTGGACTTTTGATAAGGCAAGACACTCGCTCTGCAGGTTTACACTCAGCTCCATGTCATATGAAAAATTTAAGCCTTGTTAATATAAAGATGAGGGAGCACTCCTTGTTCTTTCAGTAACGCAAGTTAGGAGGGCTTTAATGTCATGACTATACTGCTCAAAAGAAAATGAATTATTTGTTCAATGGCGCTGGAAAATTGTGGTTCCTCATTAAGCCACTGGGCACGTAGAACAAGGATGAGAACAGAGTAACGCCCTGGCTCGGGCATTGAGCCGGCTGCTGGTAGGTGGGTTCAGGGGCTTGTTCCTTCTGTGAGACAGCCAGCGTGGGAGTCAGTCAGCCTTCAGCTAAGGAGAAGGTGGGTTTATCCACTGGATGCATATCCCCCTGCAAAGTAGACTGAGATTATATATTTTTTTTCACTCGTGAAATAAAGAAATTACTACATGATCTCCAGGTTGCAGGCATTATCGTGTACTTATTTTTTGACATGACCTGCACAGATTTATGAGAAGATAGTGCTCTTCGTACTGAGAGCTGGTGGTTGTTTTTTTTCCCTGCTAATGCGATGCAAAGACTGTAAGGAGGAGCTCAGTGTTGTCCCCCCCAAATCAGTTGCTGCCACAGATGCTCTTTTGCAGAGAATTGCTCAGCATCTGACTTTGTGAGACATGCAACAAACTCCTGGATTAGTGGCAGTCTTAATGCAAAGGTTTCCAGGTGAAATACTACCCTGTTCGTTACACAGGCAGTGAGACTGGCAACTGCATTGGACCCTTTCGAGCTTAACGTTTCTAAATCTGCCCTCGGAGCTTTGTTAGAACAGACCAATAAATGCTAAGGAACTTCCAGAGGATAAAATATCTTTCTTCTTTATTTAGAAGTGGAAACTGTGAAAGATTTTCTAAACAAATGGTTCTTAACATGCCAGGAAGATGCCTGCTTAAGTAGCTGGAAAAATGTTTTCAGTAAACAACTTGCTGCTTGTCTAATAGCAACTTTGCAGTGTAAGCTCAGAATTAATTTTCTGGAACGGTAGCTCATCTTTATCACTTTGCTTCAGCATTCCAAAAAGAAATTGTTTCCATAATCTGTCAAAAGAGTTGCTGAGCCATTATTACTTTAAATGGCTATTAAGAAATGAACAACCAAGACTTCAGCCAGTGAAATCTGTGCTAAAGATAAGAATTCCAGGTTGTAATCCACGTTAGTTTCTGGGTTTTGTTTTCTGATGACAGACAAGGATCTAGTTCTCCTTACAAGTATTTCCATGACAAGTAGTTCCTTTACACTGATTCACAGTGTAAAACTATGGAGGAAAGAGGGAATTATTCTACCCTTGTACATTTGCAATGGAAATATTTGTGATTGAGAAATATGAAAATATGTTCATTGCAGTGTTTGAATGGGTACTGTTACACTGGTGGTTGGAAATGACAAAGTGAGTGGAAGCTTAGCTGATACCCGCCTGGTAGTTTACCAAATGCACGGAATGTGTCAATCCCACCACAGCATTTAGGATTTTATCCAATAGTTTCACCATGCAATTGTTAAAAAAAAAAAAAAAAAAAAAAAAAAAAAAAGCCAACCAAAGGGTTTTTTTCCTAATCTCCTTCTATTTATCCTCGTCCCTCAAGAGCTGGGTGTGACATGCAGTACTGCTCTGCCAGGGCTAAACGTCTTTATAAGCACTGACTTTTTTGGCAGTAGAGAGCAGTGGTGTTTCCACATGAAGAAACATCTCTGTATCTGTAGCAGTCTCTTTATCAGGCAAGTGATCTCTCAGTACTGCAGCTTTAATCTCTGGAAACAGGCCAAAATAGCAGCCCAAGAGCTGCACAGAACTCTTTGTGGCAATACTATGCAGAGGTCACCTTCACTGTATTTCGATCAAGTATTGAAGGGAGATGAGATTTTTATTGCTCTGACTGCCCAGGTGTGTCCTCTGGAAGCTTACCGAGATGAAGGGAAGACATGCGTCTCCTATATCGGCAGTCAACTATAGAAACACTTCACGGCCCCTTTCCTTGTATAACACGTGAGCCTTCTTAGCAGCTACGGAATTGGCTGATAGATATTTGTGCTTAGTACAGTCAAAAAAGAGACAACTTGGCAATCAGTATCTGGAACCCACAGCTTAGAACTGCAGATGGGATTTTTGCACTTTCTAAAACATTGTAGGGAACATTATCATAAATAGGAAAATCGATTTATGGCCCTGCAGGAGTGCTCTGCGGATTCCAGGACAGGGATTTTGCTTCAACGGTTTATCTGGCCGTGATGGCTGATGTGCACGAGGGCAGCCGAGAGTCTCTCTGCGCAGCGGCTGTACCAGCTCTCCAGTGCCACCAGGCACAAACCCTGTCTCTTCCAGCAAAGTGGGCACGAAAGACAGAGAACGGTCATGGTGAAATTGGTTTATGTGGGCAATTTTTGGTATCTTAATCTTTCAGCTTTCTGTAACTCACACCTATTGTGCGCTCACAAATGGGTTTAAGCCACCTGATACATTTATGAAGTTGTGCTTCACTGTTGCATTTGAATGCACTCCATCTAATGGAAAGTAAGAGAGCAAGTACTTTCTGTTCTGATATACTTCCTTCTGCCTGAGAAGAAAGAAATCTTTCATCTTCATCTCATATATTATTACTAGGAAACTTCTGAAATCCTACACGTAGGATTCTAGACTCTGCCGTACTGCACACAACTACCAGAAATGGTAAAAGATTTAGTATCTGCTTTGTCTGAGGCTTCAAAGTGGGTGTGTTTCTGCTTTGCTTATAGAAGTAAAATCCTTAGGAACAAATTCCAAATCAGGTTTTGAATGTAATTAGTAACAGAAGAGTAGCAAAATAACTTTGGTGGAGGAAATTATACTAATATTATTAATCTAGTAGCTCACTTTATTTGATCCTAATCTTCTGCTAATCTGTTCTGTGACTCCCAGTAGCATCATGGTATTTTTTCTGTACAGTATTTTCAGAGCCCTAATAAGTTCCACTTAATTAAAAAAAAAAGTATTCCTGTTGAAATGTAACTGTTATAACTGGCTAACGTGATTGTTCAGGGAAAGTAAATGAAGTCTGTAAAATTTCATGAGGAATAGGTTATTATGTAAATTGTATGCCAGGAAGAAGCCCTGGAAAACTGAATAACTTGTAGTTCTAAAGAGTAAGCAACCTTTTACCTGACATTTTTTACTGAAAGGGTGATATATACAGGAATCAGAAGGATCTGGATGCACAAAGGTACAGTATAATAGAGGACAACACTCAGCTGGAGAAAGATGCTCTGCAAAAATGACACCATGATATTCTGTAATTGCCTTTCACTGGCAATTTATCAGTTACATTGCGTCAAAAGCCTTGGAAGCTCAACGTAGGTTATAAAAGAGTATTATTTCCATTTCATGCATCATCATGACTGATTGAGAACATAAAGACCAAATTACTTTTGGAGGCATCTGCATAACTCTGGAGCCTGCAGTGATGTTTCATCTGGCTATATAATTCAGGGTGCTTTTGTTTACAAAATAGCCCTGTGGATTTTATGATGCATCTTTCTTCTTGGGCTCTCTCTGTGGGAGAAAATGGAATAAAATGTACAAAAAAAAGTTGGTTTGAGAGTAAAGGCAGTACAGCCACACTGAAAACACCAGTGGGGGAAAAAAAAAAAAAGCTATTCAACTGATTTTGCTGTGAAAATTGCAGTATTATTTATGCAGAACTAGACAAGTCATTTAACAAACTCGTACGCTCCACTTGCTCCACTTTCACCTAATTCTACTTCTTAGAAACGTCTTGGGAAAAGGAAAAAAAAAAAAACAGAAAAAAGTTTCCTTTCAGTTTTTTAAAGGGAGCTTTCACTGATAAAGATCTGCAGAGCACAGGAGATGTCACACACGATTTTAATTTGCTCCTCTGACAATTCGCTAATAAAACTCTGTTTGTTTTGCGTCTGTCTGTCTCTTCCATCCCCAGGGTCAGCGGACTTTCTCCTTTCATGGGAGACAACGACAACGAAACCTTAGCCAATGTCACCTCAGCAACGTGGGACTTCGATGATGAGGCTTTTGATGAAATCTCTGATGATGCCAAGGACTTTATCAGCAATCTCCTAAAGAAAGACATGAAGTAAAGCTGTGGGACTTGATACACTTTCTATGTTTGCATTTAGCTGAACTTGCCGTTCTTGTTTCCCCACCGTGAATCTCCACGTCGACGTGGGCACCTCTGGCGATACTTTATAAGGAGCTGTGTGTGCCCGTCTGTCTCTGTCTGCGGCTCTCGGGTGGTGTTTTACGCGCAGGGTGCAGGGCTGAACGGAGCGCTTTCTTTGAATCACCTGCTCCTTCTGCTTTTCCCTTCCCTCGGGCAAGGTGCACCCCGAGGCTTTGTGTGGCTGCTCTTATCTTCACTCTTGTGTGACACAGATTCCTGCATGACATGTTCTGGCTTGATCTGAACAGGTTGCAATTTTACCAGATTTATTTGTGGTAACTCTGAGTAGGCAGCTTTCTTATAAACGTAGTAATTGGGCAAGGCGGGGGGGAGGGAAATCAGAGTTGGAAGCCCTGATTACAGCAGACTCTGAACAAACCAAGGCAAGAAAACGAACTTCTTCCAACAAGTTTGCAGTCGGATGGAGAAGAGAGGGTTATTGATCCGTGTGCCATGAACAAAGTGAAGACTGGGTGTGGCTTAATTAGAGATTTAGAGGTCTCTGTTCTGTTACCAGTTCAGTGAGGCAGGAAGGAGGGTATTAAGCAATGGGAAAGGGGAAATCTCTGTAAGTGAAGGAAAGGAGATCTGCGAGAGGGCTCTGCCAGCATGAGGTAGCTGAATCACTGCCACTGTGGCTCTGCTGTATGTGTTCCATGCCTAAAGCATATGGCTTTTCGTGCTTTGTTTTACAATGTTTTATTAACACTTAAAAATGCACAGTTTTCTTGGGAAAAAAAAAAAAAAAAAAAAAAAGAAAGAAAGAAAAAAATGCCTCACAGAAATTGTTAATTTAAGAAATAAGCACTGCTGGGAAAGCGGTGCCATGTGATCTATGTTGCTAAATTTAGGAAACAGAAAGATCACCTCTTGGAAAAGAGAGCACAAAATAATGTTAAAGCAGGTAGGTTCAACTATGGTTAACGCTGACTAATCTTTTTATATAAAAACAGGAGTCGCTTAAATTGTACTCAATGTCTTCAGCATCCTTGGCTGCAAAAAGACACCAAAAACATGGAAGCCAAAAAACTTTCCAAAGATAGGATGAAGAAATATATGGCCCGAAGAAAATGGCAGGTAATGAAGAGGACATAGAATTGGACTAGTTATCCTAATAAGTCTCTTGACTCTCTGATGTTTATGATTCTGAGAAACACGTCATGCCAGGTAGTTCCTGCTGCTGGTGGGAACTCCAGTGTGGCCAGAGCATGAATGCAGTAAAGCAGGTTTGGTTTCTATGGTCGAGCAGTAGGAGGCTGCCTGGCTGCATAGATATTTATACACACACACACACACATATATATAAAACACATGATGACTCCGTTTACAGGCTACTAATGGTGTATGAGTTCAAGTATAGCTTTTCCCATTCTTTAGGGGGTATGACCGTCTCTCCTGCCTGTCCTCTCTGTCCCTCTGAGGGCTGGGGCATTTCTGTTGTCTTTAACAAACCTGAACAGCTTGGGAAAAGCTTATCTGTCTGCCTCCCTAAAGACACCTCATTTTGTGGTGGCTTCGTTTTCGTAAGCCAGTAGTTCTGTCCTGGTGGAGCATCAAGCTTCTCAACGATTCAGTCAGACTGGTTTAATAATTTTCTTTGATGTATTTGGTCTCCATATCTTCTTTTTTCTTAATGCTCTTAATGTTGTAGCCGGTCCGCCTGTGCCGTTCTGGTAGCTAGGGGAGCTGAGGTACAAAATCCTGGATCCAGCCTTTTGAGTAGCCTACAAAATATTCATTTATGTAAATCTACCTTACATTTCCTCTTACGTTCTACTGTACACGTTTCTTAGGAGCTCATGCAAGCTGTACAAAACTGCAAGTGTCCACACTAGAGGCAGCCTAGTTTAAGCGTATCCTGGCGGTCGACTCTCCAGCCTGTCAGAGGTCTTTCTCATTCATTTCGTATTAGCTGATTATTCATCCTTGATGAAACTGGGTCCAGCCCATATGGCTATTGAGGGATCCATCCGCCACCAGAGTTAAGTTCCAGTAAACCAGGACATAGTTTTTCGCCAGCCCTCCTCTCGCACAGTGCTTTTTATCCGCGGCTAACAGAGACATTCATTTAGGTATGAGTTCATCAGGGGAAGTTTATATCTGCAACTAAATTTGGTAATTCAGACCAGCCTGCTCTGTCTCTCCTAAAACAACAGAGCTATATATAAGCAGTTTGTCCAACAATTCCAGTGAGGTTTGCAGAGATCCCAGATAATTTGTCCGAAGCACGATTGTTACAGAAAATCACATGCCTTTTGGATTGGATTGATCAGAAGCCTTTTATGTTATGTCTTAGAAAACAGGCCATGCTGTCCGAGCAATAGGAAGGCTGTCGTCCATGGCAATGATTTCTGGTATGAGTGGGAGGAAGGCCTCTGGGAGCTCGCCTACCAGCCCTATAAATGCAGACAAAGTAGAAAACGAAGGTAAGCAATTTTGCTGCACTGTATTTTACCTCTCTCTGAATCCTAGTAAAACTTGCTAAAGCAAATTTCAAAATTGTAGTGACTGATGGTTAAGTTGGTTATTCCTGCATGCTCTCCCTCCAGTTTTGACTTTTTTTTTTTTTCTTAAAAAAAAATCTATCAAAAATTAATTTTTCTCGTGTTGTTCTGGTACTCGAAATGCCCCAGGATAAACGGGCAATAAAGTCTTCTCTTTTTAAAGCCAAAGAATTGAGGCAGATTTGTCAGCTGCACTTTCTATCGGTTTGGGAATGCATGTATATACAAAGATTACAGTGATGCATTGCCTTCTCATGCCGGCCAGCCAGCAGTAAAGCATTAACACTTGCTGTAACTGAGACACGTACTCTGCATTAACCCCGCTCCTCAGACAGGGGCGTTTCGGAACAAAAATAATGCATCGACATTACTCCCCTATGTCCCCTTTGAAATGTGGATTTGTGGGGCGTAACAATCAGGGGCGCGGGTGTTCGACACTTCTGAAAATCAAGCGACTCATTTTGACGTATCCAGGTAGACTGTGGGCCTGATACTGGTTGAACTGGTTTACCCCTCTGACCAGTGAAAGTCCAAGCTTGGTTAGAACCGTATTCAAGGAGAAAACGGAGATGATTTGTAGCGTGAAGCCCTGCATGTCGCTTTCATTCTATTTATGGTCTGAATCTTTGTCCAGCTGCAAAAGATTGGCACAACACTAAGCAGCTACCGTCCTCACTCTCCCAGTAGCCTTACAGAATTAAGCAAAATAAAAGATGCTTTCACTACCATCTGGTAATCAAAAATTAAATTGCGTCTTTTGAGAACGTGCCCCATAAAATAATTAACTATCTCTTCCCTCTCCTCCAGATGCTTTCCTTGAAGAAGTGGCTGAAGAAAAGCCCCATGTAAAGCCATATTTTACTAAAAAAATCCTTGACATCGAGGTTGTGGAAGGGAGCGCTGCTAGATTTGACTGCAAAATTGAAGGTACTTTGAATTAGCATGTCTGTTTCTTTCTTTCCTTCCTTGGCGGCTTCCTGCATTGTGCTGATCCTGAAATTTTTCTTGTTTGGTTGTTTTTTTTTAATCTGTACTACTGTTGAGCTGGTGCCATTTCGCTTTACCAACATCTGCATGTCACAGCGTGAATGTGTTGCAATAACAGAGCTGGCTTGGAGCTGCAGGGGCTTGTTCTGTGCTTGCCGTACAACGGCAGTCTCCAAGTCAATGTGTGAAGCACTTACTCAGAACAGTGAGTGGGAACAGGAGGATGCGTTTTGAGGGTAGAAACAGTAAAAACGAGATGCAGTATAGTACCACGAATTCCAAGAGTAAGGGACTGCTAACCAGAAACCCGGAATGGGCAGGAAGTCACTTGTTTGAAATGACAGATGTTTCGGGTGACTTCAAAATAACTTTTCAGCCATACATACGTTGTGTTAAAGGCAAAGAAGCCCCTGACTGTATTTGCATGAGAACTAATGATAATGTCGTTGTGCTGGTTACAAAATTCACATCTAGAAAATACTGTATTGTTATTTGGGGGGGGGTTAACTCCTGAGTTCAAGAAAGCAAACTTAGACTGGAATATGCAGGTAGAGAGAATAAGTTTACAAGAATGCATTTAAAGAGCTTGGGCTTTGTCAGCCCAATGGTCTGAAGGCCAAGAACGCTGATTTCTGCTGCAATGAGATTGAACTTTCTGTATCGTGGCTGTTGATAAAAGCTAGAAATGAGGAATAGAAGAGCCGTTAAAACAAAAAGGATAGAGTCAGTACTGTACTGCATGCGTTTCAGTTAGACGATTTCTAATCTTAAAGTGGGGCTAAGAAACTGCCCCACTGACCTTCTGCTTGTTTGTTTCTGTGCTCCTAATCTCTTTCACTGCCTGTCTTTCCTACCTCACAGCAGCGATGTGAGGATGGATTATTGTTGCTGATGGATGCTCAGCGTGAGGGGTACGTGCATAAGTACTGCATGGAATAAAATAGATGGATGTACCGGGGGCTGATGTCCCAGACTCTCGGGTGTACCACTGTAACGTGTGCGCTGTCTGTTGGGGATTCCTGCACTTCATTTCTGCCCAGTGGGAAGTCACTCTCCTGTCACTGTTCAGAACTTGGCTGAGGCAACAAGCCTTCAATTTGTTCTAGCAGCCAGGAGTACTGTATAAGGGATTGTTCTCCAGCATGCATTGTACAGCCCTGCCCTGGGTGCTTCCAGTCCAGCACAACCACTGGCTTCACACAAGGCGCCAAATCTCCTTTGAGATGCAGAATCAAAATGCTTTTTCTGAGATCCCCCTCGCTTGTCCTGACAAACACAAAGAGGAAACAGGAGTGCCACAGCCACCATACAGGACAGGCTGCTGTGTAAGGAGCACACTAGGAAGAGGAGGAAAATTCAGAATAGCCAGAACAAAGCAGCCCAAGGAGGATATCAAATTGTAGTTGTAGCCCAGAACACCCTACCTGCCAAATTCCAAATCTCAGTGTTGGGAACTGTGGTTTCCACAAAAGCTCCAACATAAGGTAAGCCTCAAACACACTATCGAGGGTCCTCGCTGGCTGATGCCTGAGGCACAGACAAAGCTGTCTGCAGCCACCGCTAAAGCAGCGGCAAGTGCAAGCTAGGGAGTACCTCAGCACTAACTTTCCCTTTTTTTGCTATTCATAATAAAGTTGTTTCGGGTAAATGTGAAATAAAAAAAAAAAAAGCTGTAGGTGATCTATATTTATTTTAAATAGAATTCAATGGAATTTTTGTATATCAACACGTTGGCGTGCCCATACACAGTCGTGGAGCTAAAGCTTAGAGTAATTACGGATTAGTTAATACTCGTTCATTGCAAGTGCTGTTCTCTCCCTGCTCTTGCAGGCTATCCCGACCCCGAGGTGATGTGGTACAAAGATGACCAGCCCGTCAAGGAGTCCCGTCACTTCCAGATAGATTATGACGAGGAGGGGAACTGTTCTTTGACTATTGCTGAAGTGTGTGGGGACGATGATGCCAAATACACCTGCAAAGCTGTTAACAGCCTCGGGGAAGCCACGTGCACCGCAGAACTCCTGGTGGAAACAATGGAAGCAAAAGAAGAAGATGAAGATGAGGAGGAGGAAGAATGAAACAAGGGTCAAAGGAAAAAAAAATGAAAAATATATATTTAAAGACTCTCCTTATAAGGCTCAGTTATCAAAGCCAAGTTATCAAAAGCACCTTGTGTGATACGTAGGTCTTCGGGGGGTTGTTTTTTCAGCATGATCAGTTGATACCTGTTTGCTTTACGCACGGGCATTAATTCAAATTAGCAGGCAATTTCAAATTGCTCGCTTGATTGGATTTACTTTAAGCAAGTCATCAACTAAGTTGCCCGGTCAATTTTTAAAATCAAGTGTACGGAAAACAATTCTACAGTTAAATTCTGAACGTCTTAAAGAAAAGCAGTCTATTTCCTGAGCTCATTGCTCTACTCCATCGCTTCCCTGCAGCTAAGCTGACTGCCCCAAGATCTACTTGACAAGGAACGGTTTGCCAGACACGCAGGGAATCTCTTCCAGCCCTAAGAGGCTGCTCCCTGAGCGGTACCTTCTGTAGGGGCAGGTCCGACACAGCCATTGCAATCGGTACCTTGGTGTGGTTCATTTTTCATCTGTTTTAAACAGAATTTCATGGTCCTAACTTAAAACTACTGCCCTTTCTCAGTGTGCTCTTGGTGCCGTTGTAGCACTGGCTGTAGTTAAACACTCAGGTGCTTCCTGAGATACTGCTGATCTTGCTTTTAACCAGCAGATCACGCCTTGTCACCTTTCCCTTATAGAGCCTGCCACTCCCGTGCAGTTCCAGCTGCTGAGTTAAGAAACAGACTGAAAACGCAAAGACTGGGAATATTTTCTGGTGTTCTGGTCACTCTAATAACGACTTGCGATTCGTGTGTATGCTGCTGTGAAAAAAACCCAACAGGCTATTGCACAATCAAGTGACTTCTCTGTGCGTGTGTGTGAATGGAATCCCAGGTTAGTTAAAGTTTTACTTGCATTTATCTGGCGATTGCAAAACAGATTTCAACTGATGATAAGCTGGAAACTCCCACAGATTTTTGGAGTAGCCAAAAAGATAGTAGCCTGGATTACGAACTCCTGTATACTTAGCAGTTTCCAAAGAGTCTTAACCTATATAGGGCCTATTTCTACCTTATGAGCTTGACTGTCTTGTTTTTGTCATGAACCTGCACCAGTAAGGCTGTTGAGTTTTTTAGAAATGCAGAAAAGCAAAACAAAAGAAAGAAATCCAAAACCCAGTGTTATTTTTTTTCTTTTCTCAGACATGGTTAATGCACTCAGACTTAGTAACTTTGCTTTCCTTTCACAGTATTGGCACTTTTTAATTTTTTTGTTGTTGTTTTTGCTGTTCAGAGGTAATATCAGAGGCTTCAAGGTGATATGCATAATCCAAAACCAGTGTGTCTTATATCTATGTATCATTCCAAAAGTGATTCTTTTTCTTTTCCACTTTTTGTGTGTAAAGCGCAACCGTTTGCATTTCAAAGGTTACCTCTTTTAAGAAAAAACCCAAACTATTACCTTAAAACCTCACCATTAGGTAGTCAGTGTACTTCATACAGGTGTGTACAATATCAGCCTTAGGTTGTTTGATGTTACCTACTTGTGTATGTGCTTCATACGATTTGCTCTCCTACATTCAGAGCTTGGCTAATGTGGATGACACGATGGTTTTTAGCCGCTTTACTCTCTGTGGCTAAATTCAGGTTGCCAGCATGTCTTTTCCTTTTCAATTGATAAAAACCTCTTGTTATACTAAACACAGTATTGCCACAATTCCTTATACAGAAAGGTTTCGAATCTGATTTAGCGCATACAGAGCTTTTCTCACTTTTTTTTTTTTTTTTTAAATGTTTTAGGCAACAACGGGGTGTATTTTGTACCTTAATAAAAATATGCTGATGTTCTCCCAGTTTGTTAAACCATCAGAACTGCAAAGATGAGAACGCTACGGCTGTAGTTACTCACAGTTCCTAAATAAATAATACCACAAAGCACGCTCCTTGTATACTCTGTTGCAGGCGTCACCGCGATCACCTGGGCTAAGCGTAGCAGCAACAGCCTTCTCCTCCTGCTCTGGCCCAACAGCTCCTCAGCCCAAAATGGATGAGGTGGCACCAGTGAAACCCCTTTGCTCCTTGCGGTGCTGCTGGACACCCCCCGCCCCGTCAGTGCAGGCTCGCGGGGTGCAGAGGCTGCTCTGCCCGAGTGTCACCAGGCACAGCCTGGGGCTGACACCGCCTGCTCTGCCCCACGTCTCCAGCCCCATCCCATCCTTCGCAGGGAACAGAAGCGTAAACACGGATGAGGCACCGTGGCAGCTGTGGGTTTCTTTTACAGCTGAAAATTCCCTTATGGCGGGGAAATGTTTGGTTCAGAAAGGATGTAAGAGCAAGAGAAAAAATTCAGGGAAGTCTAAATGTAGACGTGTACTTACACCAACACTCCTAGAAAACATAAGGATGAAGATATTTAGCAAATATGCTTGTGCTGCCTGTATGCAGACTTCTAACGTGCAGTCCAGGACATGCAGGACCATGCAGAAGCTCCTGAAACCAAAGACTGTAAAGTACCATCCTTGTAGCAACATGTTTCTTGGGCAAATCTTCAGCAGAGTCATCTCTGCAAGAGGTGCTCTGCTCTCCTGTGAACGTCCCTAACTTTACCCATTGGGCGCTGGTTTCCCTTCAGGTGGGCATGTGCATGAAGGTCCAGCCCTGACGGCAGGGTCTGTGAGGACACGTACTGGGTATCAGCACCCACAGACTCAGAACTGGTGTTCGCACACAGCTTTTCCCATCCCTCTCCTCCTTTACGGGTCCTTCAACATCCCGCAGGCTTTAAACTGTCTCTTTTTCCCCCAGGATCTAACCGGCTTATCATCTCCCTGCTGCCTGCTATTAACATCCCTCCTAGTCTGCAGGAAACACTGACCTCTATTTAAAAAATGATGTGATAAATTTATCTAATTGAACGCTGAGCAACTGACTCTAACCTCTATTTCACCTTGATGTTTTTGTTTTGCTTGAAGATTATTCCGTTTCCACTGAAAACCGATAGTCTACGTGCTTGCAACCCTGCCTAGTTCTGCCAGCCACCCCAGTCGGTCTCTAATAAAAGGCATTGTCTTCCTATAAACCTTGTCTTGCTGGTGTAATCTTTGCAGAGCGCCACTTGTGGGGCACGGGAGGGTGGCTACAATCCCCGGTGGCAAAGGTTCTGCAAGACATCGGTGCTGCCTGAGACACAGACACACCGCTTCGTTCCTCTAGTTCTTTGGTACAAAATTCAGACTTCCCGGGAGACCTGAAAACTTTGGGACTGGCCGTTGGTTTTCTCCACTTGGGTTTCTGGATTCGCAAAAACTTCAATTCACTTAATTACAGGCCTGTGCAACCGCCCGAGCATCCTGCGCGTGTTTCTGGTTGATGAAGAGACCTTTGCTAATCGCCTGCCTGGCACGCAGAGGCTTCTCTGTCGCCGTTCCCCTTTGCTCACAAGGAAGTCGGCGCAGACTGAAGTCTCAGTCGACGTAGAACATTTTTTAGCTAAAAATCTCTAAAATTTCTTGGATTATTTACTGGAAAGTTGCGCTAAAACACTGCTGTTTAAAACGTAATCCTCACAAATCATCTTTGAGTTTTGAAGCCTGTTGACCGCTGCAGATGTGCACTTAACACCATGAGTTGATGAGGCCACGTAAATACTTACATGAAAGCAGAATTTGCTGGGGGGGGGGAGGCTTTTGCTGTTATTCTGCAGCACAACCTGCATGGAGAACAGATTGGGGGCTATTTCTGGAAGTTGAGATGTAGCCCCACCGAACCTTTGCGATTTCAGTAGGAAAAATAATATGGATTTGCCTTTGTCCTTTCATCACAGCTCTTTGGAGAGGTAGTTCTAGTCCTACCTCCCCTGAAGAGGATGCTGGAATTTGTGTTGCTACAAGAGTAACGTATATAATGTAAAAGTAAAGTGATGTTTTTGCTGTTGTCTAAAACTTCAGCAGAAAATGAGTTGCAGCTCCGGCTGCGCTCGGCTTCAGCAGCTTATTACAAGTGATGAAAACCCATTAAATATTCCTAAAATAGCCTTACCTTAAAAACTAAGGCTAATAATTTCTCTGAGGAAACGAGAGACCTATTTCTTGCTGCGGGAGTGAGACCGCAGAGGAGCGTTTTTAGCCTGTTTTTAAACCACGATCGAAAATGCGGTTTATCCGCGGGCGGGACAGCGCCTGTGCCCAGCGGGAAGCGCTGCTGAGGTGAAACGCTCCGTCCGTCCGTCCGTCCGCCA